>CACSLK010027832.1:1457840-1474137 GCA_902706635.1 Striga hermonthica
TCGGGTTTATGAATCCCCGTGAGTCCGGATAAGACTTGGACTAAGTAAATTGTGTTTGTTAATGCCCTTGATTTCAAAAATGAATTTGAAAAATTTGTTCTGATTTTTAGAAAGTTCGGAATTTCTTTAAAATCAAAGTGGGGTGTTACAGTTTGGTATCAGAGCCAGTCTGCGTTTCTGTAGACTGGCGCATATGTGATTATGTGTTTAGAACTTGTGTTATAACCACTCGTCTCCGTCACTCTGCGCTGCTTAAGGTATGTTTGATTTAAGTATTAATGAAAATACTTGATATGTAAATGGGACACATGTGGTAATGAAACTACTTGTGGTGTGATTGTTATTTTGGGGCTTAGGACCTATCCACCTTGATTTAATCGAACTCTAGTGTTTATTGGCGAACTCTAGACTTCTATAAGTATTGATTAATTTGTTTGTTTTTGTGCTAAACTTTGTTCGACTTATTCAATGTAGAAGTATGAATACTCGCAACAAGAATCGTAACCGTCAGGCATCCCCGCAACCTTCTCCGCCTCGTCAGCACCAGGCCCCTCTGGCCATGGACCTCACTCAGCTTATCGTCCAGTTTCAGAGAATGAATGCACCCACTTTTGCGGGGACTGAGAACCCCACATCGGTGCTGGAGTGGATGAAAGAGTTGGATAAGATTTTTGCGGTACTTCCCCTCCCTGACCGTCAGCGTGTATCCCTAGCAGCTTATCAGATGAAGGAGGACGCCTCTGACTGGTGGATTGACCACTGGGCCCGGAGGCCAGAGGCGGAGCTTTATGCTCTCACTTGGGAGCAAATGAAAGTGATGGTGCGCAGCAAGTTCCTTCCCCAGAGCTTTTGGGATAGGATGGAGCATGAGTTCTACCACTTGCAGCAGGGCAGCTCCACAGTGGACGAGTATATCCGTACCTTCACCCGCATGTGCCTTTTTACGGGCGACGCAGTGAATACCGATGCTAAGAAGACCCGCAAGTTTCTTAAGGGGCTCAATCAGAGGATCCGTGAACTGGTGGGGAGTCACGGACTGATGTCTTTCGCAGATACTGTTAGTCGAGCTCAAGAGGTAGAGAGCTGTCTCATTCCAATAGCCCCAGTCCCTTCATATTATCATGCCTCCCAGCCTTCTCAGACCGTTGTTCAGTACGCTCAGCCCATCTCATCTGTACCGCCCGGCTCTAATTCGGGCAAGAGGAAGTCCGACTTTCAGAACAAGAAGAAGGAAAAGAAAGGAAACTTCGGCAGACGTGGCGACCGACCCACTCAGGGTCAACAGCCGAGGTGCCCTAAATGCGGCAGGTTCTACACCGGAGAGTGCTTAGCAGACCAATGAGCTTGTTACAACTGCAACCGTCCAGGTCACTATGCCAGTGTCTGCACCGAACCGAAGAGACAGCAACAGTAGCAGCCCTTTGCCCAGCAACGTCAGCAGCAACTTCCCCCACCGCCACCTCATCAGCAGCATCAGCAGCCCCCACCGTTCCAGCAGAGGGCTGGGGGTCAGGCCCGAGTCTATACCATCACCCATGATGAGGCCGCCCGCAATGCAGGTACCATGTCCGGAATGCTTTCGATATCCCATGTGCCTGTGTTTGCTTTATGTGATACCGGTGCTACCCATTCTTTTATTTCTTCTTGTTGCTTGGAGGCTTTATCTATTGGCACCGTGCATGCTTGTGATCCTCTCGAGGTTAGTCTAGCCTCGGGAAAAACATTTATCTCTGATTCGGTGGTTCGCAACCTTCCTATTTGCATTGGTGGTCGAGTTCTGGAGGCCGATGTGTATGTTATCGAAATGCGAGACTTTGATGTGATCTTGGGCATGGACTGGCTCACCCATTATTGAGCCGACATCCGGTGCCAATAGCGCGAAGTCACCCTCTATCGTGTTTCCGATCAGCCAGTTGTGTTCTTTGGGGTGAGTTCGAGGACTGTGCCTCGGGTCATCTCTTCTATGCAAGCTAGGAAGAGCCTTTCCAAGGATAGTTGTCAAGGCTATCTTGTTTCCATGGTATCCGAAAATGTTGACTAGCGGGTGCCCGAGAGAGTATCTATTGTTTGCGAGTACCTCGACGTCTTCCCTAATGATTTGCCCGGAGGACCGCCCGACCGCCAGGTGGAGTTCACCATTGACCTAGTTCCAGGAGCCGGACCAGTTTCTAAGGCCCCTTACCGTATGGCGCCGAAGGAGCTTCAAGAGCCCAAGGCCCAGATCCAGGAGTTGCTCAAGCTTGGTTTCATTCATCCGAGTGTCTCGCCGTGGGGTGCGCCCGTCCTATTCGTGAAGAAGAAAGACGGATCTATGCGCATGTGCATTGACTATCGGGAGTTGAATGCCCTTACAGTCAAGAACAAGTATCCCCTTCCCCGTATTGAGGACCTTTTCGACCAGCTGAGAGGAGCCAGCGTCTTCTCAAAGATTGACTTGCGTTCTGGTTATCATCAGCTGAAGATCCGGGAGTCGGATATTTCCAAGACTGCTTTCCGTTCCCGCTATGGCCACATGAGTTCGTAGTCATGCCGTTCGGACTCAGCAATGTCCCGGCCGTTTTCATAGACCTTATGAATAGGGTCTTTCATCCCTTCCTGGACCAGTTCGTCATTGTGTTCATCGATGACATTCTGGTCTATTCCCGAGATATCGATTAGCACAAGGAGCATCTGAGGATTGTGCTGGAGACTCTTCGCCGCGAGAAGTTATATGCTAAGTTCTCGAAGTGCGAGTTCTGGTTAGATCGTGTGGCGTTCCTTGGCCACATTGTGACAGCGAGTGGCATTGAGGTGGATCCTAGCAAGATCGAGACAGTGAGCAAGTGGGATACGTCGAGAAGTGCCGCTGATGTTCGTAGTTTCCTGGGGTTAGCAGGATACTACAGGAGGTTTATCGAAGGCTTCTCGAAGATAGCCCAGCCACTGACCAACCTTACGAAGAAAGCCGTGAGGTTTGATTGGAGTCCTCAGTGTGAGGAGAGTTTCCAGGAGTTGAAGAGGAGACTCACTACCGCTCCTGTCCTATCCATACCCGACCCTACTTTGGAGTTCACCATCTATAGTGATGCTTCGAAGATGGGTTTGGGATGTGTCCTTATGCAGCAAGGAAAAGTCGTAGCCTATGCTTCGAGGCAGTTGAAGCCTCACGAGCAGAACTACCCCACTCATGATCTCGAGTTAGCTGCAGTTGTCCACGCCTTGAAGATTTGGCGGCACTATCTCTATGGAGGCAAGTGTGAGATCTTTACCGACCACAAGAGCCTAAAGTACATCTTCACTCAGAAGGAGCTGAACATGAGGCAGCGTAGATGGTTGGAGCTGGTCAAGGACTACGACTGCACCATTAGCTATCACCCTGGGAAAGCTAATGTGGTAGCCGATGCCCTTAGTCGGAGGAGTTATAGCCAGCTGTCTTGCTTATTCACCAGGCAGGATGTTCTTCTTCCGGAGTTCGAGCGATTACAGTTAGAGGCAGTGGAGTCGACTTCGATAGCCGGGGGCGTGTTGACCTCCTTGGTTGTAGGACCGACTCTTCGAGAAAGGATAGTCGCCGAGCAGCTGAATGACCGTTTCCTATGCCGGATGAGAGAGTTGTCAGCAGCTGGTAGAGTTGGTGGATTCGCAGTCGCATCTGATGGGGCTTTGGTCTTCGAGGGTAGACTTTGTGTTCCGAGGGTGTGGGAACTGCGAAGGGAGATTTTGAGAGAGGCCCATAGTGCCCCGTACACCATCCATCCTGGTAGCACGAAGATGTATCAGGACCTGAGGAAATCTTTCTGGTGGCGAGGCATGAAGAGGCATGTGGCGAGGTTCGTGGATGGGTGCCTGGTGTGTCAGCAAGTGAAGGCTGAGCGCCAGAAACCGAGAGGGTTGTTGCAGCCCCTTGAGGTTCCCCTGTGGAAGTGGGAGTGCATCACCATGGATTTCTTAGTGGGACTGCCGAAGTCGAGGGGCGGGTATGATTCGATTTGGGTGATAGTGGATCGCCTTACGAAGTCTTCCCATTTTCTGCCAGTCCGGACGACCATGAAGGCGAGTGATTACGCCGAATTGTTCGTCAAGGACATTGTTAAGCTTCATGGGGTGCCCGTGGAGATTGTTTCGGATCGAGATGCCAAGTTCACATCTCAGTTCTGGAAGACGTTGCACCGAGCCATGGGGACGAGGTTGGCGTTCAGTACAGCCTTCCACCCCGAGACAGATGGTCAGTCGGAGCGTGTGATCCAGTACTTGGAGGATATATTGAGGGTTGTGGTCTTGGACCGAAGCTTGACTTGGGAGTATGCCCTTCCGCTAGTCGAGCTGACCTACAACAACAACTACCACTCTTCGATCAAGATGGTCCCGTACGAGGCTTTGTACGGACGTAAGGTCCGAACCCCTTTGTATTGGGATGAGGTTGGAGAGAGGAGGATTACAGGTCCGGATTTTGTCCAGAGTACTGCAGTGACCGTTGAGGAGATCTGGAAGACTATCAGATCTGCCCAGGAGAGGCAGAAGGTCTATGTCGATCGGGAGAGGCAAGAGCATGTTTATGCAGTGGGAGATCATGTCTTCTTGAAGGTTTCACCCATGAGAGGTGTGATTCGATTCGGGAAGAAGGGGAAACTTAGACCTCGCTATATCGGGCCATTTGAGATCCTCGACCGAGTCGGGAACTTAGCGTATCGGCTGGCTTTACCACCAGACTTGTCGGGTGTGCACGACGTGTTCCATGTCTCGATGCTTCAGAGGTATGTGCATAACCCCGATCATGTGGTGGACTTCGCGAGCTACAGGTCGAGCGAGACCTTACCTACGAGGAGGTACCTGCAGCCATCTTGGACCGGAAGGTCCACCAGCTGAGGAACCGGGCAGTGAGCTTAGTGAAGGTGCAGTGGAGCCGACACGATGAGACTGAGTCGACTTGGGAGAGGGAGGACGATATTAGGAGGCGTTATCCGAACTTTGAGTTCTGAGTTCTCCTTTGTATTTTATCGCTTTCTAGTTTTATTTTCGAATTCCGAGGACGGAATTCTTTGTAAGGTGGGTAGACTGTAACGCCCCGTTCGAATATTAGATTTTTCGAATATTATTTATTGACATTATTATGTGAATTATTGCATGTTATTTTATTTAATTGCGTATATTCTGATATTGCTCGACATATCGCGTTTGGACTTATTATAATTAATTAGATGTTCTTGTCTAATTAATATATTAAGTCGTATAATGTATTTTTACTCGTCGTCAATCGTACCGTTCAATATTTCTCGATTTTAATTCTCGACCAATTGCAATTTATTTCTAGCCCGTTGTACTTTAAAATTTTAGCCTTTTCAATTTGTTTCCAGCCCAACTTGTATTAGTTCTCTAGCCCAACTTAAAATCACAATTTGGCCCATTGTGATTATTATTCATGGCCCAATTAATTTCCAGCCCAAGGCTTTTACTTTCTTCTTCTTCGCGTGAACTGACTAAGTCCTCCCACATCTGGAAGATCGAAATTCAGTTCCGATTCCTTAGGTGAGTGATCTCGCACGTTCTCCCCCTTTCTTGTCCCTTTATATCATTGGAGCATCAGAGTTTACCGATCCCCTCAGTTCATCTCTAAAATCGCATACCTGCAATTAAAAAAAAAAAAAAAGGGAATCCCCAACCTGCAAGTTCCAGCCACCATTGATTCTGGCGAACTTCACCCTCGTCGGCATCTCTCCGAGAAACCCTCTCAGTCGTGCAGTAGAAGGCGTTCATTACCATCTGCAGTCCAGCATTGACGAAGCTCCGTTTTCCGAAAACGAACGTCGCATCAGCTCCCACCATTAATTCCGGCGTGCACCTCCGAGCAGCCCCGCAGTCGCCGACGTATACTCCAGCGGGTAGCTGTTCGCGAGCGATCCCAGTGTTCAGAGTTTCGAGTTCCGTCGAGGCTCCGTTCGTCCCATCTTGTTCCGAACCGTTTTTCCCGATTTCTCGTAAATCCCCGAAGACGGGTAACTTTTCAAAAACCCCTCGGTTATTGTTGTTCAGAATCATAACAAGCATTTTCTTCTGTTCGTTAAATCATTTCGTTGATTTTTGAATTTGGATG
Organism: Striga hermonthica; assembly: GCA_902706635.1. Lineage (NCBI taxonomy): Eukaryota > Viridiplantae > Streptophyta > Magnoliopsida > Lamiales > Orobanchaceae > Striga > Striga hermonthica. The sequence continues at coordinate 1,463,911 of CACSLK010027832.1, forward strand.
ATTTGTCTATTCGTATGTTCGTTGTTTATTTTGTGCGTTCGTGGAATTTTTGGGGATAATAGGAACTCTCGATTTCATAAAATCAAATATCCCGATGTTGCTGTGCTATATGCGTATACGCTCGGAGTCTCGTCTTGTTATTTTGAGCCGTCGTTAGGTTGTTCGGATCGTTCGAACCCCGACTGTTCAATTTGCTTTTATATTTGGTTGTTCCGTTTTCGTGCAAAACCGTTGTTAAAAATGAATTTCGTAACTCTAAAAATTTGATATGGTTGGTAATATCTCGAAACCCTGTTGCTGTTGGGAATGATGTTATCAAAATTGGTTGAATTTTGTGTCAAGCTCGAGCTGTGTTTCTGCAGTTGCAGTCACAGGTCCTTTTAAAAATTCATGTACAAAACTTTACAAATTAACAAACAAGCAGAGCACGTAGCCCAGTGGTTTCGGCGCCCATTTTTCCCCACGAGAGGTCGCGAGATCGAACCCCACTGCCCGCAGCCCAATTTCATTTTTTTTTCCCTCCCAGGCCATGTTTTTGGCCCAACTACTCGCACCCCAAGCCCATTTCAAGGGCAGATTGTGGTGTTCAATGGCCAGCTCGGCCCAATTCGAATGTTAAGCCAATTTTTGTGTTCCGGAGTCCCTTTTTCGTGCCGATTTTAATTTAAAAAAAAAATAAAATAAAATAAAATATTTTTTCAAATGGGAAAAATATAGAAAAATTATTTTAAGTCCCGAGACTTCAAATTTAATTCTCCGAGTCCTATTTTTCAAAAATGAGAGAGTTCCAAGTCCACGAAAAATCCGATAAAAACCCTTAAGACTTAATTTTTATTAAGTATGGGTTTTATGTTAAATTTGAGTAGTGAGATAAATTATTGATAAATTATCTCGCTTAAATGTAGGTGTTTGAGGAATCGAGCCTCATCCTACGTACTTGCCCTTGTGTGCAATTTTCTACCGAGCTATCCAGGTGGGTTTACTTATAGAATTGTCTATGCCATACGTGTTGTTTAATGTTTAGTTGGTATGACCAATGTATGAATGTGAACCATGTGGCCTACCGATGTGAGCTGTTATGGCCGTCGGTACGGTTGTCCCCGTCGAGTTACGGTACGGTTGCCCTTGCGAGGCAAGTCTCCTTAAGACCTAATGAAAGGCCGTGTCCGTTACAGTGGCACATACTCCCGTCGTTAGGGTTTATGCATCCCCTTTCCGCGGCTAATGATAGATGTTCACATGAGTGAGTTATTATTGTGATTATTAGGAGATGAGACATGATGCTGATTGATTTATATTCATGCTGCGACCATACCATCTTTACATGTTATTATGTGCATAGTAGTGAGCACTATTTTATCATTTGTGCTCATTCCCACCTGCTCTTCACGGATGCAGGTTAAGCAATGGTCGGGTGACGGGACGAAGGACGAGTGGTGGTTTATTATTTGTTTTATTTTGCTTCCGCTTTAATAATATGGTCGTTATGAACCTTCTATGTTTTGGACATGTAAAAATTATTTCCGAACTATGTTTTGACGTTTGAAAATATTTCGGAAAACCCTTTTGAACCTTGAATAATCATGGTGTTTGATTTATGAAAGTTTCAGTTGTTCATATGGGATTTATGTTGAGGTGTGAATCAGGTTAATGAAAACCTTGTGAAAAATTGGGTTTATGAATCCCCGTGAGTTCGGATAAGACTTGGACTAAGTAAATTGTGTTGGTTAATGCCCTTGATTTCAAAAATGAATTTGAAAAATTTGTTCTGATTTTTAGAAAGTTCGGAATTTCTTTAAAATCAAAGTGGGGTGTTACAACAATCATGAAATTAAACGAGACAGGGTTCGAGCCTAGGTACCGTTCTCGAGAAAACGCAAACAAAAGAATCGAAACGGGACTTGACGGTCGATCCACGAGTGTCGGCGGGGCTCAACGGCTAAGCTTCGGCTCACCCGAAGGTTATGCGAGTGATCATCGGGGCCGGGCAGCGATGAACGAGTCCCGACAATGATGGACAGCAGGGGAAAAACACGGCAAAAGCACAAACAACGGGGCTCAGTCGGCGGTCTGGGACTTCACACGCGACGGGACAACGATGAAGTGCCTTCGAGCAGGGCTTGCAGGAGCAGACAGCACAACAGAGCAGCAGGACACGATGATGGTCGCCGACGAGGCACACAGATGTCCTTCACATCAACAGGTGGTAGCGAACGTGACTTTGGACGACTCACGATCGAGACAAGCTTCTCGTCGGAAGTGATGGAATTGGCGATGATAATGGGATGATGGAGGCCTGCTTCACGGTAATGATGGTGACAACAAGCAGCAACGAAAGGGCTGCTCGCGGTGGTCGTCTGTGCACGAGAACAGGGACGGCGAAGAACTGCTCGCGGGGTTCGGTGATCTGCTGGTCCGTGAAAGGTGACGAGAACTCACAGAGGAGCAGCAGGATGAAGGGGCTTCTTGACGGAACAGCAACTCGAGAGCGGATGATGGCCGGAGGTCTGAGACAGGAGCGGCGGTCGCTCGCGAGATTGAAGGTCCACTGGTGGTGATGGCGCGTTGACGAAGAAGGTGATGGGTGTGGATGGTGACAGCGCTGGTTTCACTCGAGCAGGGGCGGCGATGATGATGGCGATCGGAAAAAGGGCGAGGGATTGGTGCTGCGAATTGATGGCGATGATCGATGATGGCAGGTTGGGACAACGACGAACAAAGAACAAAAGAGAGAATTTCTCTCTTCTGCGAACTGGCGACTAGCAGAACAAAAAAAAAAAAGGCTGCGGGGAATTCTCCTATATATCTATATATATTAGGGTTAGTCAAATTTAACAATCAAGAACCCTACACAAGAGAAAAGAGGAAAACCGGGCCAGTTACAGGCTAGGCACGTGGGTTTCGGGCTTAGGTGCGGTTTCTCGGTTCGATACTCACGATATTATCGGGCTCGATTAGATTAAACGGTTATTAAAACAAAATTGGATATATAATTTTTATATATATATAAATACAATAATATTTATTAATAATAATCATTTAGAGAAATAATATTTATTTAATATATACAAGCAATTAAACAATTAGACAGTTTAGCAGTTAATTATAAATTAATAATAATAATACCAACATAACTATATTAAACAATTAGACAAATAATAATAATAATAATAATAATAATAATAATAATAATAATAATAATAATAATAATAATAATAATAATAATAATAATAATAATAATAGCAATTAGGCATTTAATAATAACATTACTGAAACAAATAAATAAAAAAATAATTCCAAATATTTTACAATTAAACGGGGCATTACAGTCTACCCACCTTAAAAGGAATTCCGTCCTTGGAATTCGAAACTAAAAACATCCAAACTCTAACATACCACATCAAACATGAAGTCCGGATATCTCCTCCTAAACCGGGTTTCAGTCTCCCAGTCGCCTCGGACTTGTCGTACCGGTTCCATTGCACCTCGACAAGATCGACTGCCCGGGTCCTCAGCTGATGAACGTTCCGGTCCAGTACGAACACCGGTACCTACTCATAGGTAAGCCCCACTCGACCTGCAACTCGACGAAGTCCACCACGTGTTCGGGGTCATACACTTCGACAACACATGCGATAAAGCTAACCGGTAGGCCAAGTCTTCGACTCATGCGAGATACTGAAAAAGACCGATATAGCGAGGCCGAAGCTTCTCTTCTTCCCGAAGCGAATCACACTCCTCAGGGTGGGATCTTCAGGAAGACATTTATACCAATATCAATCCCACGTTGATTACATAGTCTCCAATCGAGACTCGAGAATCTGCTCGACAATGCAATACCTCAAACTCCTGCCGTCTCGAGGGACATCCCTCTTACGGCTAAGCAATAATCAACAAACTCACTTAATCGAGAATTAAGTAATTTAGGGAATTCATACATTGGTTCAGTGGAACTTGGATCTCTCGGTTTAAGGTTCAGAAGACAAGGTTCAAGGGGTTTCCCAACACATTCTGGTACTGAAACTGGTTGAACGGTTCAAAATGAATCAACAGTACGGTCGATGCATTTTCCCCCGAGAGGTGGCACACTCGCTGGCGCTGCATAAGCGGGGCGCTGGGACGCGGGTGTGTACCTGTTCGGAGACCAACCGCAAGGTCAGGGTTTGGCTGTACGTACTGGCATGGTGAGTTTGGCATTCGGTGATGGCGGCTGCAGCTCGCGTGCGAGTCAACGGTAGGCTGTGCACTAGCTTCACGTCTCTCAGCACGGACATGCGTGCTCGACCACCACTTCGCGTGGCTACACCCGGCCAGGGCCGGCTTTGGGTTCGAGGTATTGAGAAGAACTTCTCCAAATCAAAGGTAAATATTTCCAAGGTAATTGGAAGGAACACGGGTTTTCCACAAAATTCCGAACGATAACAATTTAGGGTTTAATCAAAAACATTTTCCCCTATCATGCTGGTATAGAACAGCTTCAATAGTTTCAAGGGTTTAAAATTTTTAATAAAGCATAAACTGAGTTCCAAGTTCACCACCTTTCCTGATCAACACAATCTCCATCGTACAAACAACGATAGAGGTAAGGAGAACTTCCCGAAAGGAATGAGGATCGTTTCCTCAATCAAGAATAATCTCGATCACAGCGGTCACTACTAAGTAATGAAACGCTTAGCTCACTCGACTCTTCCGACTAATAGTGTCGGCTGTCACGTCAGCTCTTGGTCGAGTAGCTAACCGTGCCGGTAGTCCTAAATGAGCTCCAAAGATTATGACAAAAGAATATAAAAAACGAAGACGGCTCTGCACTTCGCGATGTGCCTGTACCAGGCATGGCTACCCTCCTTAAAAGATTCTCAAAATTTTTTAAGGTGGAACAATACTTCTCGACTCCCCAACTTTATATTAAATTAGAGGCATCACAAAACAAGATTCTTAACATACGAGGATAGATAAGGATCATCAAAGAATTAAATTGTTCAACTCCACCCGAAATCTCATTCCATGCAAAGGAAGAGAAGGCAAACAAAATTCCAAAGTACTGAAATTAAGCAGAATAAAGGAGTCTCAAACACAATTCAAAATTGTCTGACACGCGAAAGAAAAATAAACAAGGGTCTGCAAAGTTTCCGAGAAAGCTAAATCTTATGAAAAGAAAACAAAAATGATATGGCTATACGAGTCCACGATTGACTTCCTCCACAGTCGATTGAAGTCATCCCCAGTTAGTCCTGCTATCGATAATGGTCCTGGTCTGAAGACACTAAGCAGCACATTTTAGCGAAAGAACTGCCAAAGCCTGAGCTTAATACGACATAATACTAATATATATATGCCACAATTCTAGAGTTCGACAACAAACACTAGAGTTCAAGCCAATCGAAGGTGGATAGATTTTCCTAAGCCCCAAGACATACTACAAAATTTAAATAAACAATCATCTCATAAATAATCTCAGCATTATTTATGACTTACATACCTCAAGCGGTGTGTCATAACGAAGACGAGTGGTCAATGCGTACACTCATATATTCATAAATGCACATAAATCACGTTGAGCAGTCTACAGAAACGCAGACTGGCTCTGATACCAAACTGTAACGCCCCACTTTTATTTTATGAAAGTCAAAGGCTTTTCAAAAAGTCAACTTAATTTTTTTTTTAAATTTCTTTTTCATAAATCAGTGGCGCTACTCGAACTAAATCACATAATAACATAAATCAAACTTGCATAAATCATAAATCATAAATCCATTGTTTTCATAAATCTCAGAGTCACAAATCATAAATACCAAAGTCGTAAATGCATAAATAATCATAAATAATCTAGCAGGCGGAATAAACAAAAGGAAGTCGGTCAAAGACCAACACCACTCGTCTCTATCTCGTCAGTCGGCACCTACTTAACCTGCATCAATGAAGAGCAGGTGGGAGTGAGCACGATGAACTGTTGTGCTCACCACTATGCACGTAAATAACAACATAATATAGCAAGGGTATGGTCACAACATGATCATAAATTAATTCATCATGTCACATCTCCAATCAATACACCAATAACCTCACTCATGTGCACATCTATCATTAGCCATTGAAGGACATACAACTCTCAACAATGGGAGTGCATACCAAAGGACATACAGCTCTCAACGGTATGGCCTATCATTAGGACTTAGGGAGATTGCCACACAAGGGCACCGTCGAAGGACATACAGCTCTCAACGACGGGGACAACCGTTCGAAGGACATACAGCTCACAACGAAGGTTACACAAATTCACATGCAAGCAGTGAACAAACCAACCCAATGACAAAAAAATTATTTACGGCATAGCAATTTAAATAAGACCGACCTGGATACCGAGATGTAGCTAAACACAGAGTTGAAGGAACAATGGCAAAAGTTCAGCTTGATGAACCTACAACAATTATAATAGCCTATCAACTGACTATCCAATACAAAACAACACACAAGGCATATATACTTAGCCGAAATTATATCGACTAAGTGACTCGTGGATTCCTTGACCGAGTTAAGTACTTTGGAGTGACTACTAGACCTGAACACAACTCATATACCTCAAATAATACACATAAATCATGCCATCATCAATAAAATTCAACCCGAACCTAGACAACAGATAACTGAGCATTAAGACTCCAAAATAAACCAAATTCAGAATCTGGAGTTAGACTAAACCAATCCACCTGAAACTTTACCACATCACAAAGCACAAAACCACATAACTTCACCAAGTTTCAGCCCTAAATTCATCCGGGATCATTTTCAAATAATTAAAGCAAAAATAGTATCAAAATCCGACGTTAATAGTTCATATAGCTACACTTTGAATTTTAATCTAAAATTTTGACACAAAACAGAATAACACATAATAACATACTCCTCAAAGTTTCAGCTCCAAACTCCAAGTGTGCGATTTTTAATGAATTTTACAAAATTCTGACCAGAAACCAATTTAATAAATTAAAATAGCTACAGATGGAGTTTCATCTTGAAAATTTTACACGACTTTCAAAAACATAACAAGACATCACATATAACATTTCATGGCATTCGGACAATCACACGATTTATCATGAATTAATTACGATTCAGCAGCATGCTCAGTTTAGAAAATTCATAACTCATGATATACACATCGAAACGACCTCAAACCAAAACTAATAAATCAAGGACAACTCCAAGTACCTATAACTCCAGGATTTCTACGAAAAATACCACTCGAAACTCAGTTCGATAATAAACCAAAGTGACGGCAATCACTTTGATATCCAAAACGCATACGACACAATAACATATCCCAGGCACGTAGTTACTCGTATTTCACACGTTCAGCACATTGACACGTAATAAATCATAATAACACAATCATGAAATTAAACGAGACGGGGTTCGAGCCTAGGTACCGTTCTCGAGAAAACGCGAACGAAAGAATCGACACGGGACTTGACGGTCGATCCACGAGTGCCGGCGGTGTAACACCCCACTTTGATTTTACAGAAAATTTCCGGATTTTCCAAAAATCAATATAAAAATTTTCGAGATCATTTTCGAAATTTAATGGGTGTTAAACAACATTTTCATAACCCAAGTCTTATCTGGGCTCACGGGGATTCATTACCCGGTTTTCACAAATGGTTTTCGTTAACCAACATCAACTCATGAAATTAATAACCAAACATCAATCCCAAATCAACAAAGGTTCATAAGTTTCAAAACCAACACACAAGGTTCGAAAATAGTTTGCACAAAACATAACGTGCAACAACTTATTCAAGTTCATCGGAAGCAATTAAAAATGCATAAGTAATTAGACCGACCCAACTCGTCCCTTCCTCGTCACCCGGCTGTTGCTTAACCTGCATCGGTGAAGAGCAGGTGGGGATGAGCACAAGATGAAAAACGTGCTCACCACTATGCACATATATAATAATAATTGTTGGTATGGTTAGAGTATGAACATAAAGCAATCATTTGTCACGTCTCCAAATCACATCACATCATAACATATTACCCACGTGTACACATCTCTCATTAGACAAGGATAGGGGATTCATTACCCTAACTCATGGGGGTACGTGCCACTGTAACGGACACGGCCTTTCATTAGGTCTTACGGAGACTTGCCTCGCACGGGCAACCGTACCGTAACTCGACGGGGACAACCGTACCGACGACCGACACCGGCTCACGCCGATAGGCTACATGATTTACATACATACTAAAATCATACCATCTTAACAAGAAAACACATATAAGGCATAGCAAGTTTTGAATAAGTAAACCCACCTGGTAGCAAAGACAAGAGGCAACACAATTATGGAGTAGGCAGTGAGCACGGCTCGTCAAACACCTACAACAATTATATACTAAGATCAACACCTACTTGACCTTAGAGAACAATCACAAGCATACATTGGTCGAACTTGATTCAACCAAGTTGTTCGTGAAGTCCTGTGGATATTGGAATACTTGGACTCGACTCGACCCATTAAGAGCAAATACACCAATTCAAGAAGGTCGGGGAACCTAATGAGTTAAGTTCTGAAAACATCAAATCCATCTCACTGGACTTAACAAAACCACCAAGTTTCAGCCCCAAACTCGTTATACACAAATTTATAAAATTCAAACGAAATTTCAACATAAACGAGCATAAAATCTGAAGCCTGACCTAATGAATGAATTTGTGTTTGAAATTTTTAATGAATTTGTGTAAGGACCAACCTATAAAAATTACAGCTATTAACATCAAATACACGAATTATGAAAATTCATACGGTTTTCTGCAGTTTAAGAATTTTAATCAAAACAGAACAAATTCGAACTCCGAAAATTCCAATATTTTTACAGCATGACAATACACATAAAACAAGCCCCTTAGCCAAATATCAGATTTTTCTAGCAACTAATCAATTTATCATGATTAAAAAAAAAATCAACAGAAAGCTGCAAATAATTATTTACCCTAGCTAACTTAGTCCAAAAAACACGAAATTTTTATACAACATCAAAGTAATACATAAAAACAGCATATGTAAAAATTAGCTATTTTGGAGAACAAATCAATTTATTATGCAATTAATACAGTTTTGCTCAGAAATCGAAATAATTAATTAAAATAGCTACAGTTGGAATTAAATTCTGAAATTTTTACACAATATGTAATATCAACACAGGACGTCACATATAAAATTTCATGGCAATCGGAGTAGCATGCGATTTATCATGAATTTAACAAATATTCAGCAGCTAGTCGACTTACAAAAATCCACACAAGACTCGAAACAACTCATTTTCATCCAAGGCCTTTTCCATAAGGCCAAGAACTCATCCAATTTCCAAAATCCACAGTCCTACACGTTCTTGATAGGATTTCATATGATCTTACATGAATCAAATAAAATCCCTCCAAAATCACATAACATATAAGCCGAACAAGCACATTATCAATAAAGCTCGAATACGCGAATAAACGAAATGAGAAATCGAGCTTCAGTACCGTTCTCGAGATTAACACGCGACAATGAACGAGATGAAAGCTAAGACGGACTGTTTGGAGCCCGGGAGTACGCTCGTTGGGCTCGACAACGAAGCTGGGCTTGCTGGCTGTACACGGTGGTCGAAGGGTGGCTCGCGGCTTGGGGTTGCTGATCATCGAGGGTCATCTCTCATAGGTTGCAGCGACAGTACGATCATGACGGCGATGATGTGCGATGGACAAGGCTCGCCGGAAAGGACTCGCGAAGGTGCAGCGGCCTCGCGACTGCGTGAACCTCACGAGGAATATGACGGGTTGCATTGGTCCTCTTCTCTCTTCTACTGAAAAGGGAGATGGTCGATGATGGAGCCGTGCAAGGATGGAAGCGCTCGGAGGAGGCTCTGCAACTGATCGCGGCGAAACAGAAATTATACGCCCGGACTCGTCGGCTTTGATCGGTACTCCGACGGAACGCGACGAGACTCAACGGCTACGCTCAACACTCCGACGGGACTCGACGGGACCCGACGGCTAAGAACGGTGGTCCGACGACGGGCAGCGGCCTGCTGGAAGTCTCCTCTTTGCGCGAAGGTCTGTGATGATGAAGGTCGCTGGTCTGGTTTGAACGAGAAGGGATAGCGACTCACTTGCGGACAGAGCTTGGATGGGGAGGAGCACGGCGGCGATAGTGGTTCGATGATGATGACGACAAAAGATGGTCGATG
>CACSLK010027832.1:1500957-1515317 GCA_902706635.1 Striga hermonthica
AAAAGCGAAAAATGTTAGTATATCCTTCCTATATATAATTTCAGAATGCGCTGAGCCTATGTGGCTGCTTCTGGTGTTTCGGAATCGGGAAAATTTCACTTTTGGTACCCCAAAAATATCTACTTTTCGCTTTTGATACCCGTGTTTTCGACTTAATCAATATTAGTACGTAACTATGAAAAATCAATCAATTTTGGTCTCGAACGTCAGTTGACCGTTAGTCAACTAACTGAAACTGGCTATAGCCGGTTACCATGTTCGAAAAAACCTATTGAGCCTATTCCATCCAATTCGATCGTGCATTCAGTCCCAGTTCTCAAATCAGAAAATAAAAAAAACCCTGAATACGGTAAGTAAATCTTGTCTTCCTTGTCGAATATTTTGTTCAATTTTTCGATTGCTTGTTATTTCATATGAACATCTAAAAAATTAGGGCTTTCGTTTTACAGGCTGAGGGTTTCAATTGAGAGATTCCCTCAAAAATAGGGTTTTTTCTTCAGTTGAACAAATTAGGGCTTTTTCATGAACATATTAGTGTATTTTAATTTTGCTTATTTTTATTGTTGTTGATTGACTGTGTGTTGAGGGTTTAGGGTTTCCCTAAAAATTAGGGTTTTTTTTTTTCAGTTGAACAAATTAGGGTTTTTTCAATTGAATATATTAGTGTTTTTTAATTTGTGATAGGTTGCTTATTTTTGTTGTTGTTGATTGGTTATGTGTTTATGGTTTAGGGTTTTCCTAAAAATTAGGGTTTTTTTCAGTTGTACAGATTAGGGATTTTTCAATTGAACATATTAGGGTTTTTTAATTTGTGATAGATTACTTATTATTGTTGTTGTTGAGTGAGCAATTTTTTTTCTCGCCCAAAAAACGAACCAGCAAGTTTATCTCCATTTTTGCCCGTTGGAGAAGAAGAAAGAACTTGTTCAACCAATTTCCGTTAGTTGACTAACGGTCAACTGACGTTCGGGACCAAAATTGATTGATTTTTCATACTTCAGTACTAATATTGATTAAGTCGAAAACATAGGTATCAAAAGCGAAAAGTAGGTATTTTTGGGGTATCAAAAGTGAAATTTTCCCTTTCGGAATCCTATTTGACGAAGAATCATGCTTCGTAATTAGGTTTGCACAAATAATATTAATATATTAATAATTAATAATCTAAGTTCGGGTATTCTATAAATATTACTTAGCTAACTTAAGTATTTTAATATCACTTTTACTAATATAACCCTTTAATTATTTGTAATTTTACATAGTGAGACACTAAGTGACTAATATATCCCTGAATTTTGATTTGCTTCCTTCAATAAGTTATTGATTATAAATATATTTCAAAAGTAGATAACTTTTGTATTTTTTATCGGTTTTACATATATAATATATCAAATTAATCATCTTTTGGCGATCTTCGATTTGACATCCATATTGTATATATAAAATAAATAAATTAAATTTATCTTTATAATAATAAAAAATAATAATATTTATTAAAATTCATTAGAAAAATAAAATTATTTCTCAATTGATATATTTATATTTAATGTAGTTATATAATGTAAGTTAAAAAATTAGTATAATATAACACAAGTAAGTCGCACAAATAAAAAGTATCATAATAAATATATAATATATATATATACTTATAAATGGTATTTAAATTTTTAAACTATTTTTTTTCATTAATTTTAAATTTTAATAAAAAAAATTAGGAAGCACCCGTGTAATACACGGGTGTTGTACTAGTTTCTTAAATATTACTATATGTTTGTGTCTGATTAAAAAAAAGTATATATATATATGGGAACGAGTCAACGGCATGAAATGAAGGGCTAAGATAAGATGTGCTGAAACGGACTGTCAAGATTTGTCTCTGAAGATTCGTAGATTTATTTCATTTAATTGCCTTTTCTTTTTATTCTAAAATTGACAATTTTCGTTCGTTTGCGTCATCAGTTTAATTAGACATGGCCAGGTGCCGGGTTTTGGCCCGGCCCGGCCCGGTCCGGCGGGCCACGGGCCAACCAACCCACGAACCGCAACCGGCCCGCCAAAAAGTAAGGGCCGGTTCATAGAACCGGCCCGAACCGCCGGTTCACCAGCCCGGCGGTTCGGCCCGGGTTCGACCCTTAAAAAAATCAAAACATTGGCCCGGCCGGCCCGGCCCGGCGGGACAAAACAAAAAAAACCGTGACCCTTAACAGGACCGGATTGGCTGCGGTCCGGTTCTCGAACCCGGCACTATTCATGCCGGTACTGGTATCGGGCCGGGCCGGGCCGGTACCGGGTCACGGGTCGGGCCACGGGCCGGGCCGCCCGTGGCCATGTCTAGTTTAATAAGATAAAAATCCAAAACTGGGGCACAAAAATCTTATTGAACTGTAGCTGTCAGTCATTGATTTCATTTGCTTTTTAGTTAGACAATGAAAAAATCATGCTTGCTTTGGCATATTACACTAAACTGTAGTGCTAACTTTATCACGTGACTAATAGTTTATGTACTTAACCTGATAACCTCAATATATTAAAATTAATAAACTTTAATAAAATGTGTGGAGTTTTTCCTCAGATTTATATATAAATATCTATATATATATAATTGCTAGCTAATCATTAAATAAAACCTAATAAATAAAACTTATTTAATTTTACTTAATATATTATACCTAATAAATACTACAATTTTCCATATACAATTAACGTTACTTTTACAATTATGGATTATTATTGTACATTTATGATGTAACGTTTTATTCTTTTAAATGGTATTTTCATCTTTTTATTTCTTTTATGAAATTTAATAAAAACTAATTAAAATTTAAAATAATCTATATATATAATTAGGAATTATCACATCAATAAAAATTTGCATATTCCACTCTTTTTTTATACATAGTCGCTTGGTTTTTTACTTAATATGTAAGCATACTAATGTTGAAATTAATTTTTACGATTTTATCAGCTCATTTAATAATTCTAACTTTTATTCTATATATTTTTTAAATAGAATGATTACAAATTATTCTACCAAAACCTGTGGATATAATACAAAAAATAGAAAACTAAAATAAAACAATCGTTCTTATAAAAGACAATTTATTGTTGCTTAAGAACGTGTTTAATTTTTAAAAAAATGCATTCGTTTAAATAAAATTCATAGCCTCAAATAGTAGTAGTAATGATAATAATAATAATACTAATATTTAATGTATTTTATATAAATATCATTCCCGTTATGACACTACAAAAAGAACACTACAATTCCAACGAAAAATTCCAACGGTAAAAATTTCCATTGGAAATTCTAGTGAATATTCCAACAAACTTAATTTTATGTTGGAATAAGTGTTGGATAGTTGAGGAATTCCAACGAATTATTTCCGTTAGAATAGTTGTAGGAATTTATTTCCATAGGATTTTCCGTTGGATATTGCTACTCCAACGGCCGTTTTTCCAACGAATTTTTATACGTAGGAATATCCGTTGGAATAGCTATTCCAACGGAAATATAAAAAATTCCAACGGAATATTTCCGTTGGAATGTAAGAATTTCTTTTTGTAGTGAGATTATATTTATATTCCTACATATATATATATATATATATATATATATATATATATATATATATATATATATACATATATATATATTCCAACGAAAAAAATGTGCTGATTTTATTTTTGCAATAAATTTATTGCAAAAATAAATTGTAAAAAGAAGCTATTATATTTTTCATTAATTAATTAAATTATATATTTTATAATTACATAATAACTAAAGGATATAAGAAAGTTTATACATATAAAAAAATTATTTTGATTTTTTAAGCTACTTATTTAATATAATAATTATCTTTTAACTCATTAATATTTTTAATAAAAATAGTTAATTACTTTTTATGGCATAACCAAATCATTTTTTATCTAATTAATTGGTCATAATCACTATTATTTTCTACAATTATCATTATAGTGATTTATATGTAGGTTAAATAGTTTATGCTTATATCGTTTATATTTACAAACCATAAAATTTCTACAATATGATATACTCATTATTTATCTTAAATTATAAATATTATATAAATGAAGAATCATGCAATCCATCAATTAAAATGGCCGGACAATATTAGAGTCATTAAAAAAAATTAAAATCAATCAATTATTCTCTAAAACAGAGCAATCACTTGACAATTAAATTATACAATCAATGACCATTTTTTAAAACTTTATAAATAGCTGAAAAAATAAGAACCAAAATCACATTCAGCAAAAATACTACTCAGCAGGAAAAAAAAAATTCAGCCAAATTCTCATTTCAAATGGCTTTTATGTTTGATAATATTGAGGTTGATTCGCCCTTATTCAACAAGATCTTTAATAAAATGAAAATAAAAAGAAAAAGCATCAAAATGGCGGATTGGAGTACGTATTTCACGATGTCAAGGTATAAAAATCTTTTCAGCCTTTTTTAACACATACTATTTCAATATCGATTTTTTATAATATTATTTTTTTTATCGTGTAGGGTCAGTGGATTCACGCTTCAGGCCCGGGTTGCTTCGCTGAAAATTTTTAAGAAGTTTAAAATCAATGAGGGTCGTATTTATGCCATAGAAAATTTTAAGGTGTTTCCCGACCAAAATTATTTGTCATAGAAAATTTATACAACAAAAATGATCCCAAAACTTTATCCACGAAATAATACAAAAAGCATACAAATATATTAAACCTTTAAACAAATAATTCACATCTAGATCAATAGCTTCCCCGTTGATAAATTAAAAGCATGACTACGACAACTAAACAAAATAGGAATTGATCCAAGTGTTTGTGTCAGGTGAGAGAAAAAAAATTAAAAGTGAAGAACAAACGGCGAAAATGTTGCACGTGGTAGAGTTTCATGCATCAAATACCTACCTCTATCACCTTCTTACATGTTCTATATATGTGTGGTGGATGAAACTTTGGGCGTGCTATATGGGTCCAAACATCCTTCATCAGTGCATCAAACATCACCTTAAAGACACGACGAATTATATCTAGACGGTCCTCAGGGTTGAGGTTCCTTACAGAAAGGAATCGACTGATTTCAGACCACTTGGGGTTGCAAGTGATAGTTATGAAAATATTTGCATAACTGGTACAACGACAAATGGTAATCGCATCCAACGACAAAGGGTGCACTTTAATTGAAAACCAATAAAATTCTTATCCATCATTTATATTTTTTTTTATTAGTGTACAATTCGATTGATATGTTTTTGTTTTCCGAATTTTGAGATCAACATATACTCGATTAGTTATTACTAAGCTCAACAGCCATGTATTCGAATGCAAAATTTGAACCGGTGCTAGAGCTGGTGATAAGGTTCTTATTCATAAGCTCAAAATCATACCATTCGATGTGATGGTACCTTTCAAGTTTCAGCGCAGACAGTTTCTGCTCATGGTTTCCTATGCTATGACAATCAATAAAAGTCAAGGACAATTATGTCGCACATCAGCTTACTACTGAAGAACCCTGTATTTAGCCATGAATAATTGTACGTGGTGCTTTTTAGAGTTACGAGGCGAAGGGGTTTGAAGATAATGATTTGTGGTGATGGAGATTCTGATTAAAAAACCACGAATGTTGCACATAAAGAAGTGTTTAATAATATTTAAATTTTTTTAAAAAAACATTTTTTTCGATGATTATGTTATGATTTTACTATTGTTTATAAATTTTTATTATTTTATTCTTTATCATATAGCTTTCTGTGCAAATGCACATGTTACAACTAGTTATGTATAAACTAGAATTGAATTAATTTTTCAGTTATTATTGATTTTAGATTGTTAGATAATTAAGTTTATTTAACTCGTTTAATCTTTTAAATGTATTAATTCCTAAACCACTTTTTAATTGTTATAAATGATTTTCACGCTTAAATCATAGGATGGCTTACAAACATTATAAATAATAATTTTAATGTCAAGATCGATCTCAATAAAAATATGCATTTTATATTACAAAATATTATATTTTTTAATTATATTTTATCATATAATGATATTCATTATGAAATTTTGTAGATTATATGTTTCTAAAGTGATTTTGTAAATTTATATTTTCCTGAATTAGAAAAGTATGTATGTTTATTTTTTTTCTATAATTTATCAAAAATATATTTATATAAATTTATTAAAAAGTACTACTGTCAATATCCATATTATTAATGTTATTATATTATTAATGTTATTATTATTATTATTATTATTATTATTATTATTATTATTATTATTATTATTATTATTATTATTATTATTATTATTATTATTATTATTATGTGCCCAAACACTCCTATAGCCTTTTTTGTTTCCGTCTTCTTTTAATCCCCAAGCCTTGCAGGATCTTTCATCTTTGTAATCATGAGCGAAACCACACATTTGTCTCCTTCATATGGTTTAGGTATACTTGTTGAACTAGCGCAGCAAGGACGCGCGTATGTATATTGTAACATCCAGTATATTATTTTCTATTTATGGAGCTCGATTTTATTTCTATAAATATTAAGTTTCCTAATTTAATGCATTTATTATTATTATTTGCATTAAATTGAATAACTAGTATTATAGTCTAACCCATGAATAATTTATTCGAATTTAATTATTAAAGTCGGATTTATCTAGTCCAAGTATTGGATTAATCGAGATTTTATTAAAGCTAATCAGAGCCGAATCATTTATATATTCGAGCCCCATCAATTCCGAGCGAATCCGATTATTCTAGCCGGCCCACAAGTTAAATCGAGCCCAAGTCCAATTTTATTTTTGTCCATTTAAAATCGACCATATAGTCGATTTTAATCCGAGCCTATTATTATTCTAGTAGAGTTGACCGACTGATTTAATTAGTCAGAGTTTGATTAATTTTATTAACCGAGCATTTAATTTCCTAGTTAGTGTTCGAATAAATCAACCCAAGTTTTCTCTAGCCCGATTGTAGGATTTTTTTTAAAGCCCGATATTTGAGCCCAAGAAAAAATGAAACCCTAAATTTCCTACCACTATAAATACCTCCTAACACTATTCATCATCTTCAATAACAAAACCCTAGCCCCATTCTTCCAATATCAAGATCTAGCTCAAATACACAAATTCTTTAACCTTTTCATCACATTCTTCGAGAAACCATGGCGTAAGCTCCATTTTCCGGCGGGTTTCCCCACTTTTCGGCCAAACCGCGCCTCCCGAACTCAGCCCCGCCGGAATAATCACAAGCCCGAGCCGTTCGCACCACTCTCGCGCCTGGTCCACGCCGTCCAAGCCCTTCCGCGAGCAGCTCACTTCAGTCTGAGCCCACACGCGACGTCCCAGGCCTGAGTTGCGACTGCCTGCTCCGTCACGCGCCGGTTCGCTCGCCACAGGTGTAACACCCCACTTTGATTTTAAAGAAATTCCGGACTTTCCAAAAATTAGAAAATAATTTTTCGAGATCATTTTCGAAATCTAACGGGTGTTAAACAATATTTTTCATAACCCAAGTCTTATCTGGGCCCACGGAGATTCATTATCCGGTTTTCACAAGTTTTTCATTAACCCAAATCATATCACATGAAAAAAATACTCAACATGAAATATTCAAACCTCATAAAAACCAAACACCATAAACAAGGGGCTATCAAGTATTCCCAACATCAAAACAAGTCATAAGTTTTTAATAAAATTTTTCACAAGCCTCAACATAAAAGGTTCAACGGAACCTCATTTATTCTAACGGAAGCGAAATATATAGGCATAATCAATAGATCGACCCACTCGTCTTTCTTCGTCAGCCGACACCTGCTTAACCTGCATCCGTGAAGAGCAGGTGGGGATGAGCACAAGATGAAAACGAGGTGCTCACCACTATGCACGTATAGCACAATAATGAATAATGTAAAGAAGGCATGGTCGCAGTATGAACATAAATCAATTACCTGTCACATCCCCATATCATATCACAATATATTACCTCTGTGTACACATCTTTCATTAGCCACAGAAAGGGGATTCATTACCCTAACGGTGGGGGTACGTGCCACTCTACGGACACGGCCTTTCATTAGGTCTTAAGGGACTTACCTCGCAAGGGTAACCGTATTGCATCGACGGGAACAACCGTACCGACGGCCGAATCGGCTCACGCCGATAGGCTACATGGTTTACATGCATACTTAGATCATACCAACCCAACATTAAATAAAATACATACGACATAGCAAATTTTATAAGTAAACCCACCTGGTTTGAAGCAACAGATATCACGGAAAAATACGAGTAAGTTGAGAGCTCGGCTCGTCAAACACCTACAATAATTAAGAGGTCCCTATCAATAACTATCGACCCAATACTAACTAACTCATGTCATTTAAGGTTCATATCAAAAACACTTAGATCAATTCAGGTCATATAAGTCATAGAAGTAAGCATTAAAAAGATAAATTTTATTTTAGATAATACCACATGAATTTTTCAAAACATTACTCGTGCAGCGATTTTGAATTCGACACCACTTGTAGCACATAAATCATATTAACCTGATTAAAGTTGTATTAGAATCCTAAGACATACATCTACAATTCTTATGATAAAACCAAAAGCATATAAAGCCATTAAGATAGTGTAAAAACTGTTGACATTTAAACATCAAATTCTGTCAAAGTATAAAATCCTACTTCATGCATATCTACATTCAAATTATCACAACGCGAGCTACATATATCACCTCAGCATGAATCTTATCTCTTTAGAAAGCTAATCAATAGACCTACAACGTTTATGAAGACTATAAACTCATTTGAGCACATTAAGATACCATAAACAGGAAAAACATTTATAAATATATGCTGCCGGATTTTCGAAAAAAAACTGCTTGCGCACTCATTTTATAAAAATCATAACTCACTCGATATAACTCGGATTATCAAAATTCCAAAACCTCAAGAAATCCAACAGAAAATACTAAATTTCATCAGAAGACCATAATAACAAATTACGAGTTTTTGATGGTCATAATTACAGCACAAAAGAGCATTAAATCATGCATATAAAAGTTGAAAGAAATTCAACTTCAAACAAGGATTCAGTAGTCCGAACGATATATATATAACATGTAATATACGAGCACGACCGCAATAATGAGAGGGTTCGGAAATATTACCCGTCTTCGGGAAACTACGAGCTCGGTTAAAGAAATCGAACGAAATAACGGGAATGGAGTTCCGCCGGAAAAACGGCCCAAAACTTGATTCTCAGGACTACAAAAGTAATCTCAAAATAAATGATCGGGACCCCGAATTAATAAATCGATACCATCGATGTCTTCTTCTCTTCTCGAGCTTTCACGAGAGTATATTTTTGTATGATTCGACTCGGTTTTCGAGTCCCGATGGCACACCTCAAGTCGTCATAAAAATAAGCTAGTATTGGAAAAAAAAATCATGAAATGAGTCTCTCACTTCTCTCTCTCTCGGTTCTTATTTTAGTTGAGTTTGCTTGAGTTTTAAATTTTGATTTCTCACCCTTCTTATCTAATGAACCGAATTTATAAAATAATTCATATAATGTTTGAGACAAAATATAGCAAGAATATTAGTTGAACAAAAGATTCTCAAAACCAACTCATACACGGCTATAATCACATGTGGTGACTTACGCATATATGACATCCATACCAGTTGGCCGAAATATATATCTAAATATCTGTATGTTCTAGTTGACTAATAAGTGATGAGTTGTCATGACTATTATAATCTACTACACATGCATATGATATGCTAATGCCTTAACTTAAATTATTTTGGCCCTTATTTTGGACAAGTTTGATGTAGCAGCTGGACACGAGATGCTTGGTCGAGCATCTCACATGAGAAAAAAAATTTAATCTTAATTGATTAACTTCATGACTTATGAACTTAAAAAAATTCTAAGTATTTAATACTAAAGCTCGACTTATACACGAACATGCTTGGTTCGGTTCACGACTTATCTTGAACGATTAATCGAAATATACTCGATTGCTATTAATCGAAATATACTCGATTGCGATTATTCGAAATATACTCGATTTCGATTGTTCGTCATTTTCGAATAATAAATCTCGTCTTATATAATCCATTTATAAAAATAAATAGACCGGAATTAATTAATAATTGAACTGACTCAATTACTAAATTCGATCGATAATGAAAGTTATACAATATGGCTCGATAATAAATAAAACCGAATTATATATATATTCATACACAAAATATTTATTATTAAGATGTTAAGAGAATTAGACATTTAAATAATAATAATAATAATAATAATAATAATAATAATAATAATAATAATAATAATGCAATAATAATTCTAAAATAATCCGAAACAAATGGGGCGCTACAACAGGTCCTCAGCCGCTTCCCGTCGCGCAACCCTGCTCAGCCATCCGTACAAAGCGACGAGTTCGCCCAGTTCCACACACCCGCAACCGAGTTTAGTCGTTTACTAGAGAGTTCGCGCCGCTTTAGCCTGAGTTCGCAACCAGCTGCCTCGAGTCCGAGCCCAGCGACCCTCCACGCGCGACCCTACAGCCCAACTCGCCCCAACTCGCGATTTTTGCTACTCAACAAGTCAACTCGCCCCCAACTCGGCCCTGTCAACTCGGACAGCGTTGACCCATTTCATTTTCACTTCGGTTCGACCCGTTTGAGCAACACCTACCCAGTTTTGCTTCTCCGAGCCATTTTCCCTAGCTCTTTTGACTTTTCAATCACCGATTCGAGCCCGATTTTAGTAAAATGGCTTGAACCCGTCTCCATGAGCTTAGATGTGTTTAATGAGGTGATGTGAAAATGTGAAATCACTGATTTGAGTGATTTTTGGATTAATAGGGATCTTTCGAGCTTAAAGCAGATTTTCGAGCTCTTTATTAAAACGCGATAAAATGATGGAATAAATTTTATAAATTCGTTGCGTTGTCTTGAGGCTTAGGTGCGAATTTAAGAATTTTTGGAGTTCGTTTGATAGACGAACGAGATTTTTGGAGTATTTGACCGGTTGAAGCGATTATTGGTTAAATGGGTTAGGAGTTGATTTTTACTCGATATTTTGACCATGGACTTCATATATGTTGAGGAGGCTATGTTTTAAATTTCGTAAATTTTAGATGTCGTTTGGTATAGCTATTAAATCGAGACTTTAGCCTATAAATGAGATATTTTACAATATTAGTCCGATTGAGATTTTAGCTGCAGTTGTTGATTATAAAATCGATAAATACCACATAGAAATTTTGATTTAAGGATCGGCTTTAAATAAGTTAGGATTTTCGTGAATCAGAAATCCTAGTTCTATCCGGTTCCGATAACCGGGTATCGTGTCGAATCCAAGTTTAACCGACCGAACCCTATGCCGTTTAAATAATTTTTAGACGTCGTATCATTAATGCGTAACGTGTATCGTCGACCTACATACGTGCTCGACTCTCATCCAATCGTTGGAGCCGAACAGCCGAGTGCTTGCCCCTGCACAGAGTTCGAGTCAAACCACCGAGTGCGTGCTCGTGCACCGAGTCCATCCGACCTACCGTCTACGCGCTGTTTTCGTTAGTCGCGGTCCAAGCATGCCCCTGCGTCAGTGACCGTGGCACCATTCCAAACCGTGCATCGGCTAAGCTGTGACAGTCGAGTTTGTGTCGGCCCCGATTTGCCACGCCGAACTCGGACCACGGTCAAACCGAGTTTCACATAGTCAAGAGAATTATCGACCGACTCAGAGTGAGTCATCGGTCCAGTTCAGTCGAACCGATCCAGTCAGTCTGGACGGTTCGAGATACATTTCAGATAGAAATTTCAGATATATATTTCAGATAGAATTTCAGATTTTTTTTAGATAAATTTCAGATCTAATCAGATTAAGATTTCATATATAGTTAAAATTTCAAATAGATTTAAGATCCAGATATGCTTAAGATGTCAGTCAGATTAGATTAATTTAGATTATAGTTCCAGACTTAGAAATATTTCAGAAAATTCTAGAATGCCTCAAAGACAATAAATTTTCAAAATCAGCTCGTAAATCTCTATAATGATTTTAAAGCCTAGTGAGCGAACATAGTCAGCTCAGATAATATAATTCAAGTTTTCAGTTAAGATAAGTACTTAGTATATATTTTTTACTTATATACTTTGTAGCTTGTGGAGAATCGAGCCTCCGACAGTTGCGAACCATTCAACACATGCATTTCAGCATATCATGTGGGTGTTGGTGTTATATACTTAAGCTTTGCTTTAGTGGATATTACACTTGTTATTTCTTGATGAATGAGAATTATGTTTGGTTAAATAAGTTTCACGTTCTGTTGTTTTGCATGTAGATAAGTGGGTCGTCATTGGGTGTGTAATATCCCGTCAGTTTATCAGTATAAATTATGTTTTTAGTTCCGATATTAATTTTTGGAATTAATTATTTCCAGTCAGTTCAGTCGAAATTACCGAAAAATTATTTTTCGACGTTTCGTTTACGTTCGGAATAATTTTGGTAATTAAGCATTATGTTTAATTAAAGATTAAACATTAAGGAGGTGATTAATTATTAATTAATCACGTAATTAAGTTTTAAGCCGTGAGATATTTATTCCAAACAAATCTTTCGGCCGTGGCTTAGTTAGTGGTTTTGTTGGGAGGAAATTGACCTTATATTAATGTCATGAGGTGGCAAAAATTTTAAGGTGATTAGTCACCCTAAATCACCATCTAACTCCAAGTGTCTTAAGCCTAAACTTCCACCTCCTAAACCATTCGGCCCTTTTAATATATAAAGGTAAGTTGGGGAAAATTTTCCCACTTTCTTCTAGCCGAGAGTTCAGCATATTAAGTAAGCTTAGAGGGTGAGAGTTAGTAAGGTTGAGAGCTTGAAGGGAAGAGTTCCTTCGCACACGCACGTCCGAGCAATCGCAGGCAACACGCGAGGCGCACGGCAAGCCGCACCGCACCGCCGAGAGAGTTGGCACGCACGCGAACGCCGCAACTAGCGGAGACCTTCGATCAGCGGAGAGGTAGTTAAACTCTCAACCTTTTGTGATTAATAGTATCAAGTTTAACTTTGATCATAACTTGAGTTCAAGACGGTATTTTAGCCGTGTACGTGTTCGTCGTGCGTGAGGTTCGCATAGGGCATGTTATGCTTAAAATTAATTTTCGGAATTAATTATTTCCAGTCAGTTCAGTCGAAATTACCGAAAAATTATTTTTCGACGTTTCGTTTACGTCCGGAATAATTTTGGTAATTAAGCATTATGTTTAATTAAAGATTAAACATTAGGAGGTGATTAATTATTAATTAATCACGTAATTAAGTTTTAAGCCGTGAGATATTTATTCCAAACAAATCTTTCGGCCGTGGCTTAGTTAGTGGTTTTGTTGGGAGGAAATTGACCTTATATTAATGTCATGAGGTGGCAAAATTTTAAGGTGATTAGTCACCCTAAATCACCATCTAACTCCAAGTGTCTTAAGCCTAAACTTCCACCTCCTAAACCATTCGGCCCTTTTAATATATAAAGGTAAGTTGGGGAAAATTTTCCCACTTTCTTCTAGCCGAGAGTTCAGCATATTAAGTAAGCTTAGAGGGTGAGAGTTAGTAAGGTTGAGAGCTTGAAGGGAAGAGTTCCTTCGCACACGCACGTCCGAGCAATCGCAGGCAACACGCGAGGCGCACGGCAAGCCGCACCGCACCGCCGAGAGAGTTGGCACGCACGCGAACGCCGCAACTAGCGGAGACCTTCGATCAGCGGAGAGGTAGTTAAACTCTCAACCTGTTGTGATTAATAGTATCAAGTTTAACTTTGATCATAACTTGAGTTCAAGACGGTATTTTAGCCGTGTTCGTGTTCGTCGTGCGTGAGGTTCGCATAGGGCATGTTATGCTTAAAATTTATATTCTTCCGAACAATCATCATGAAGTCAGTATTTTCATGTTATGTCCTAGTATTTCAGCTTATGATGTTCGGAAAAATATTCGTGTTATGCGGTGTTCGGCCGAGAGGACGTGGTTGCGCATATAGCGCACCACGGGCCGTGCGTAGGTGTTCAATATGTTTAGCTCAAATCATTCAAGTATATCAAGTTATCTTGTTCAGTATATCGTGTTTAAGTTCAGTTAAGTGTGTTTTGCCGAGAATAAATGAGATTCGGTCGTAAAACGACTCAACGCCGTCGGCGGCGCACGGTGCGTCCGCCGCGGCCAAGTTCAGTCCTTTGAGCAAACTTTCACGTTTCTGATTTAATTCAGTTCATATGGTCATGTTATGTCAGTTAAGATCAGAATGTTCATGAGTTGTTGCCGGA
>CACSLK010027832.1:1551201-1562911 GCA_902706635.1 Striga hermonthica
CCCCGCAGCAGCCAGCAGCGCCCGTGCACGCTGTGCGCTGCACGCGGCAGGCTGCTGGCCGAGCCCAGCCTATGACCGGTGCGGTCGGACCGCAGCCGGTTCAGACCGGTCCAGACCGGCTGACCGGTTCAGCTTCATTTTAGTCCAGTTCGTTCATGTTTAGCCCGGTTCATGTCTTAAGGTCATTTTCAGTAAAATTCCCGGGGTTAATTCAGTTCAGTAAATTCATGTCCAAATCAGTCAGGTTAAGTCAGTTCCGGTTATTCCGGATAAGTCTAAAAATCATGTTAAGTTAAATAGAGCATCTTAACGAAATTAATCAGTTAAGTTAACAGACTGAGCATAGTCAATAGTAATTGTTTATATTATTTTCAGTTTAGCAGGCATCAGCACTACCTTTCAGTTCAGCAGTTCAGGTGGGGACTCAGACTAAGTACTACATTGTTTATAATTGCTCTACCATGTTCGAGGTATGTATTTTCAGTATCCGCTCGGAATGGTCGCCGGTCCATTCTGGGTTCTAGTGGCCCTAGCCTGCCCACTAGAGTGTGCACATGGTGTCCGGTTCGCCGGCAGATGTTCAGTTCAGATGTGACTTATGTCACTACGTGGCTTCGGTCACGAGATCAGTTATCAGTTACGTGACCTATGTCGCGAGTTCAGACCGGTATCAGATTCAGTTCAGATATATATGCTTAGTTCATGATATTGTTATTATTTACAATGTTTTACATTAGCATGAGTTTCCACGGAGCACAGTGCCTTAGTGCTCACTCCCCAGTTTTATCATGTTTTTCAGGTCAGGATGTCGGGCTGGGAGCGTGACATGACGTGACGGGACTGTCAGGATATTTATATATGTTTTGGACTGTATAAATATGATTATGACTTACGCTTCCGCTTATGTTTTGACGACTTGTGATGATATTTTGATATCTTTTGACGTACGCTTTTGACAAACTCATCACTTTGACGAACTTTTAAGAAAATTAAGTTTTTCAGTAACCAGACGTTTTTATTAAATTAAAACAACGGTTTTCTAAGTTAAGTCACGATTTTTCACGGTAGCACCCCGAATCAGTTTTCGCAAAGTAAAAAGGTTTTATTTTTCAAAGACTTTGCGAATTATTGCGCTACTCTGATTCTTAGTAAGGAGGGGTGTTACATCTTTCCATAACTGCCACTGCACTCTTTCGATGTACTCAAACTTATGGAATGTTACTTAATGTACCTTGTTTTGAACAAATTTCTCTGAAGAAAAATATTCAAAACTACCTTTTGTCCTAAAATCATAGAACTTTACAAATCGGATAAACCAATTTTAACATTTATTTGGCTTCTAAAATCTTCGACCTTCAAAGGTCATTTATGTGATTTTAGATACCAAGCAAACTTCGTAGGTCTGATAGTTTCATCCATTCCCAAAGAACCCATGAGTTCAATTGCTATCCACCTTTGAATTCTACTAACTCTAAAATTTTAAACACTAGATGCCAAGTAATGTAATGATTCATTTATTGAAGGACCTTTCTTCTTATTAATTCTAGTCGATGTGTTATTTATTGCACTGTGAGATATTTTGGCTCCTTGAGTTTACAAATTGTCTACCCACGTATCAAATGGATAAAACATCTCATTTTTACCCATGCACAATTTAGAAACTGAACACGAGTTCTTTCTAAAACTTGGTACGAAAAGACAATTACTCAAAAACCAAAAATTCTATTTAATAGATAACTCCCACTGCAATAGATGCTACTTTCGTAGCTAGCCCATTCTAGATGGTAATCTAACCTTCACATGACGATTGGTTCACTGAAACATTTTTACATAATTAGCAGTTACGTATCTATATACCACACACTGATAGATAACACCACTTAGGATGTTTCGACTTCCCAGTGAATAAGATTTACCTTTCTTGTCTTAAGGATAGGACAATTCATCTTTCTATGTCCATTTCGCTTAGACCAGATACGCATGCCATTCGGCTTGTATTCTTCAGCAAAACAATACACTATCCAAGTTCTATTTCTAATCATGTTTGAACAAGTAAATTATCTTTGAGTATTACGGATAACGGATTGAAAAGACATTTTGAATTCCTGGGATCATGCAAACATACTCTTTACTCAGTCAAGTGTTTTCGAATCATCAAATATTGATCCCTTCAAAACAAAATTCGAATAAATTCACCGGCACCACGAAACACCGAATCCCCGCAGGCCACGGAGTGTGGACGTCTACGGTTCAAACCGTCGCAAGAGGAGGGATAAATCCCATTAGCTTAACGTACTGTCAAGCAATACTTAACTAATAGTCGATAGAACTTTTGTTCAGCGAAATTAACTTATAAAAGAATAAAAACAACCTTTTCCTTTGAAAATATCGTAATTATTTGCAGTTTAAGCGTAACACATTAATTGGTCCTAAGTTTACTACCAAAATTATACGTCCACCTTTGGGTGACCCGTACGCTTTTGAAATAGATCACTATAACCATCCCGAAAGAGATTTGTCCTTGTGAACTGTGAAATAAAACGTCATTTGGGCTCGATTTAAATCACTTCACTGACAAACCTATAATGGAGGCCTTGGATGATATTTATTTCAACCCATTACACACATAATATAACTTTTAGTTTAAAGGGATTTTCCTTAACATGCTCCTAATAATTCAATTTGCACATAGAACAATTAAATCATATAAGGACATGCATGATTAATAAGCAATAATAAACGAGGAACTAAGATCCAACTGTCATGGTCATTTTAATCATTCTCCAATCTTTTGGGAAACGCAGTCTTGTCCTGTTGATCTGGGTCTTCTGATTCAGGACTTGGAATTTCCTTTTTCGTCGTGACTCCCACTTTTCGTCTTGAACAAGTCGTCATCGGGAAATTCGCCATCGGGTCTCCTCCGTTGGCCTGTGCCTACTACCGCCGTCGCCCGTACTTGTGTTGACCTGGGACCATGCGTATCCGTCTGCAAACACCTTAACAATACTCGTATCTGACAGTAAGCTGTCTACTAGTATGTTTGCATTTGCACAGTACCACGTATCCCATCAACTACGGGTTCGCGGGGTAGCCTGTCTCGTCTCGTCGAGAGATGTCCGCGCTTACCGGGTCCAATGAACAATTACATAATATCAATTACATACATTGATCCTATGGCCCACGCAGGGTTGTACATGAATGATCTAGTAAAGCATTTAAACTATGCGGTGTCCCACCGCGCGAATAAATTATTACAAACATTCACCAACTCAAAAATCCTCGACATGTCCGAGGCTTATAAAACGACATACATGAATTGAAAAAACAAACATACATGCGGGCCATAATAGTCGGATTCAAGAATACCTACAAACACCACTTATTTGCAATTCTAATCTAGTATGAGCTGCGTCTGTACACAATTAATTTACATATATCACGCAAGTCCTAATTCGAATAGTGCACAAAGTCGAATTAACCTTGGCTCTGATACTAGTTGTTGGGTTCTATTAGGAATGTCGACAATGTGCACATTCAAATCTATTGAATAATAAATCCTAACGCAGTGGAAGCTATAGTTAGGATTAGGACTTACGGTTTAAAATTTTTGCCAACTCTGAGACGTTTCTGATTACCGTTGATGGGGATCGTCTGAACACCAAAGTCCAATGGGCAGTTGGACTTGGCCTTTCTCGGTTCTAATCGAGTTATCAAGGTGCTCCAATCTCTCATCACGCTCATCGTATCATCTCGGACCTTCGGTAGGTGAATCGAACTGCTCAGAACTCGCCGTTGGGTCAAACTGGGGCTTCTGGACCGAGCTGGACTGGTTCGGGCTGGACTGGACTGGGTCGGGTTAGGCCGGGCTGGGTCTGGTCTGGGCCGAACTGGGCTCGCAGGGCATGGCTCGTGCACGCTGGGCCGAGGGTTGCACGCTGCTGGGCTGCTGGTGCACACGCGCTGGTGCACGGTAGGGCGAGCGTGCACAACGCGTGCGCGGTACGCCTACTCCCATGCGGACTGGGACGCTGGCGGGTGTGCACGACACGTCTCCTAGGCGGGCGCAGAATAGGCGTGCTTGTCAGGGCGCGCGATGGACGCTGGCGCACAGTACTGTGCGCCTGTCTGCGCGGTCGCGCGCGGTGTTGTGTGCCTGTCTGCGCGGTTGCGCGCGGGTGGTGCTGGGGCGGCGGGTGCGGGTGCGTGGGGCTCTATCTCCGGTGCGACCGTCGGCTGGTCGCTGTAATTACTCCGGCGATCTCCTGCTGCTCCGGTGAACCTTCTTTCCTGATTTGGTGGCCATCGGAGGTACTGCGGGGATGAATATATTCGACGGGATGAACGGATATATATATTCAACGGGATATGAATAACAACCTTCGAATCTTCTATTGTATGACCTTTACACGATCTCTAATAAATCTTGGTGGAGCGATTTATTAGATTTCCCAAAACCTCTTGATCATCTTCTTCTAAGACCTTACGGTGTAAACCGATTATTCAGAAGAATCTCTCTCTTTCTTTCTTGCTTGAAGAGGCCGAATTTCTCCAGCCCTTTGGGGAAAAAAACGTGTAAAGATATTCCAAAAGGATAGGGGACCCAATGTATTTATAGGGTACAATAGGGACCTAAAGGAGGTGCTAAATATGAGCTTATTCCTTAAAGTTTAGGAATCCTTATTATCTTCCATCTTCTTTTCCATCTAGGATTAATTCTTAATATTTAATTACCTTCTAGAAGACTCTATAATCTCCTAACCCTAGGTAATATTCTAGAAGAAATATTCCAATCCTTAGGAGAATATGGAATATAATTAATTTCTAATTCCTAATCTTGGAATTAAATAATAAAATATTCCACTAGAGTATTTTTTTTGCTCTCCCCATTTAGCTTCGAATTACAATTAATTCGTTTCCACTGATTAAATATATATTAATCTAATTGATCAATTTATCTCCCCATGTTTAAGATATAATGTCCATTGATTAATTAAATTACTGACAAAATAATTAATCAACTTCTTATTCAATTCCGAAACTAGTACCACTCAGGTCCTTAATCATTATGCCGGATAACGCATCCGCCTGCAGGGCTTGACATAATATTCATTCCTGAGCTCATTTCGGGGACGTCATTAACCCAGCGCACTGGGACACAGTGACCATAAATAATCTATAATAGCACATCATATAAACACACTTACTTACCAAAATACCGAGTATGTCATCCTAATAGAATAGGAATCACCCTTGATAAATCAAATAAATATGTAATGAATACATATGCTCGTTTTATATTATTCTACAGCTTAAGAGTACACATCAATTACTGAAGGTCTAGATTACTACAACGATCAGTGAGTCTCATAATCTTATTTTTCCGTGGTCCTGTTCAACACCTATCATAAGTGCTAGTGTAATTCTCCAGTCAAAGACCAACTGAATCAAGAATACACTACAGTCTTTATCCAAGAGGGGTCTCACTGCCTTTCTAGACTGTGAACGAATAGTTTAGTCTTACAAGGAACCGATAGGTGATCTTTTTGTTCGAAACACTTCGAACCACACTATCTCAATGTAAGACAAGGAGTATGATTGCATAAATAAATAAACTGCAAGCATATGTACTTTGACCGAAACATGATGGCCAGATCAGAATGGAATTGATAGAATCTGCAAAACTGAGCTTTTAAAGCATACCTCTAACACCGCCGTTGTTGGCGTGTTCCAGCACCCAACCCCCAAGAGAGCGAGATTCGGGAGCTACTCAACCAGTTCAGCGAAGTGCTCGTCGAGCCCTAAGGACTACCGCTGAGACGAGCATACGACCACCGCATACTCCTTATCGACGAGAGTCGAGCAGTGCACGTACACCCATACAGATACCCTCATTCCCAAAAAGCTGAGATCGAGAAACAAGTCGGCGAGATGCTCAAGTCTGAATTAATCCAACACAACACGAGTCCATTCACCTCACCGGTGTTGCTCGCAACGAAGAAGGACGGGTTCTGGCGATTTTGTATCAATTATCAAGCTCTAAACTGCGACCATCAAGGATCGGTTTCAGTTCCAAATGACCTGTCGAGCCATTCTGGGTTGAAAAACAATGATATGGTGATATATGATAATATTCTATCAATAAATAATACTAGTACAAAACCTGTAATATCCCGATATTTTATCGGTATAAATTACGTTTTAATTCCGATATAATAATGTTATCATTTATTATTTTCGGAATTTATAATGTTCAGTCGAGATTACCGAAATCTATTTTCGACGTATCGTTTACGTTCGAAATAATTTTTGGTAATTAAGCATTATGTTTAATTGAATAATTAAGCATAAAATCAAGTGATTAATGTTATTTAATCACATTTAAGCATTTAAGCCGTAATGATATAAGTAGTTTCCCTAAATTTCTTCTAAGCCGTGAGTTAGTACCAATATGTTCAATTTGTTAGTAAAAGTCGTAGCTCCCTTTCATGGGGGGAAATTGATTTTTCTCCCAACTTTTAGTTATGATACGTGGCTGGTTAGGAGAGTGGCTTAGTCACCATAATATTACTTATTGATCAACAAGTGTAAGATTTTGGTGAAGCCACATCTCTCCTCCGTCACCTTCATCTCCCCACGGCTTACTATAAAAAGCATGTTTGGGGATGATTTTGCCCCACGTTTCTTAAGGCAAAATTCAGCAGCATAGTTCTTCTTCATACTCCCTCTTCAACAGCCCTTAATTCAAGCAATTTCCTAAGTTTTCTTCCCAAAATCGCACGACAAGTGAAGGTCCACTCGGAGCGCACGCGAGTAAAGGAGACCACGCCCTAGTTTCCGTATTCCGTCGACCGATCGGAGAGGTAATCCCTCCTTCAGCTTATGAACATATTGATACGGTTATTTTAAGGTTATTGTTCAGATTATGTTCGGGGATTTCAATCAAAACCGTGCCTATGTGCGATTAAACTTAAGTAAGGTCACTACCGAGTAATTATCGATTTTTCCCGGCAACTCTTGAGCGGTTGATGTGTAAATGATCAGTATAATTAAGTTCATACTCAGTGTGATCATATTAGTCGGTAGAAGTTTGAGTTTTGTCGATCAAATGGCCCCAGTCGTCGCCAGCGCCTATCGCGCGTGGCCTCGGGTGGCTTCGGGCCGAGGGTTGTTGCCTTCAATAATAATTCATGTTCATCCGTGTGGTTAGGTCTAAAAATGATGTTTATGTTGAGTTGTTCTGAAGTTGTTAGTTGATTAGTTGCTTCGGCCGAGAGACGGCACATAGCCGTCGGCGACGCACGGGCGTTCGCCGCAGCCTTTCATGTTCTATATGCGCATGTTGTATCTTCAGGTCATATTTGATACATATTTTCATGTGAGTCATTTTAAGTCCAGTTAAGTTAAATTGGTCGAGGTATTTGCTAGTTTGATCGAGAGATGGCCGTAGGCCGTAGGCCTCGCACGTAGCGAGCCTACCACGGCCGTGAGATTGACCTAGCCCACAAATTCAGCCATTTCGTGTTAAATTCAGTTTGTTGCTCATGAATAGTCAGAACATGTTCAGTTAAGTCAGTTTGGTCGATCGAGTTTGCCGGACGGTCGGCAAGGAGTCGACCGTGGCCGTGATGTCGCATACAGCGGCAGCAGCGCCTCGGCCAAAGCCCAGCGTGCCAGACAGCGCGCCAGTGCAACGGCGTGCGGTTGTCTGCGCACAGTCAGCGTGCGGGCGACGCCAGTAGCGCTTCAGTCCGCCCAGCATGCCAGTCAGCGTACCCGCAACGCCCAGCAGCGTGCGGTACGCGTCCAACGATAGTCCGCAGTGTTGCCAGCGCACGCCTACGAACAGTCCGCGTCCCAGCAGCGTCGCCCAGCGTCTGCGCCCGCGCACATAGCGCGGGGCAGCGTTCAGTCAGCGCCCGCAGCGTACGGTACGCGCTGCGGCCAGCCAGCATGATGCGGAAGTGGAGATTGGGCCCGGAGAACACGAGGGTTGGACTGGCGTGGCCGATGGGCAAATGGGCGAAAGACGCGCATCGGGTGGTGATGCGCGGGCGTTGGGCGTGTACGCAGGCAGAGTCCTCGTCCGCATAGGAAAGATGGACACTCGACGGCACGCGCGCGGAAGGATCAATTGGAACCGGGCGCGCAAGAAAGCGCACGGGTGTAGCGCAAACGCGGGAGTCCTACACCGCGAAGGCATAGGCGTGTTGGGCGCATACGCGCACAAGGGCGGCAGCGAAAGAATAGCGCGCAAGATGGCGCACGAGTGGGGGTCAGATGCGCGAAGCCTAGTCCGTGCGGGACTAGGCGAGGCTGAGCCGGTTGGCGTTGACGTGCGTGGGGCGTGATGAAGGATCGGGTGTTCGTGTCCTCGTCTTGTCTCGATCACGGCTTCGCCACGGCCTTGCTCTCGACGATAGGTGTGATCGACTTGGTTATTAGCCTAACTCTCTCACGATACTTGAGTTCACTCGGGTATTAGCCTCGCTACACTCGCGAAATAGATCGGGTCTTAGCCTCTCTAAATCGTTGAACTGGTTCGGGTCTTAGCCTCACCAATTCGATTTGTATGATCGAATCTCACGACTCTCAACACACGGTTTCGGACATACGTTCTTTTCTATTCCATTCCAAGACATCCAAAAACAATGGGGGATGCTCCCTATTTATAGATCCTAACTATGACTAATTCTAATCTACCTAGGAAACATATTAAAGGAATAAAATATTAAATATCCTATACAATCTAGATATTATTGTGCAAGTAGGAAACTAAATATCTAAAGTCCTAAATTGACTAGATCTTGATCTTGCTTGGCTTGCACTCCAAACAATTCCCAACTCTTGCCCAAGTCTTCGGCCGCCATGTACGCGTCGCGCACCTGCCAGCTCGCGCGCCGCCCTCGCCTTTTCTACTCTTCGTGGCGCGCGGAAACCCTCGCGCTTGACTCCCACGCAGCGTCCTTCGCGCGCGCGCCTAGTCCGCCGACCTCCTCATGCGCGTGCACGCCTGCTCCCAGCACTCCTATGCCTGCTGGGCTTAGGACGTCAACCGCGTACGCGCTATCGCGCCCGCCCGCTGCTGGCGCATCTCCGTCCCTTGAGTGCGTACGCCCGTAGTCCGTGCGCTCCTTGCGCCCGTCCAACGCCCCGAATGCCAATGCATCCCAATCGACGCCCGTGGCCTTCTTGCTTACCGCGCACCCTTCTGCCGCTCGTGCACGATCACTCGGCCAAAGCGCGCCATCGCTTGTAACCCTGTTGCGCGCATCATGGCCCGATGCGCGCCATTTGCTTATTCGTCCCTTGGCCACGCTCGTCCATTCACAGTAACCCCTCGCGCGCATCAACCACCCAACATCTACCCCTTGCGCGCCACTTCGCCAAACCATCAAGCGCCATGCGCGTCTACGCCAATGCGCGTGTGCGCGCCCTTCTTGAATGCACCCTTTCTTGTGTACTTGTGTGCCTCGCATACGAGCTCGTACCCGTCTTTTCGGCCATGCGTGCGTCGTTTTGGCCCTATTTTCAGCCTCCTCGGGTTGTCTTGGCTCTTGGCCCTTCTTGTCGTCGGGGGTCAAAACCCACTTACGCATCAGGGCGCAAGCGCGCGCGATACCGCGCGCAAGAAGGAATAGGAAGCCGAAGGTCGGCACGCACGGATGGACGGCGTGCGTAACACGCCTGATGGGGCTGGACGCACGGGACGCGAAGCCGCAGTCCTTGGGGAGTGCGGACTGCTGGCGATCACGCGCGAGGGGGCGGTGCGGGCGGTAGTGGCGTGCGCAGCACGCCGGGCGCCAGTACACGCGCGCAGCAAGGCGGCGCGCCCTAATGCCGCGAGGACTAGGAAAGGCGCGCGGGCGGCTGGGACTAGGCGGTGTGCGAAGCGGCCGAGAAGAAAGAGAGAGAGGATTACTTGGTGTGCAAGACAAGAGATTTAGTTTCTGGTAACACAAAACTCCTCGACCGGCTGAAACTTGATTAATCGCCTTCCTTCTCGCCGGTTGAACGTCGTGTACCTGCAAAGAACTCTCACACCGGAGGGGTTTTCCGGTGAAGAGCCTCCGATGCTTAAGTCAGTGTATATTCAATCAATTCTCCAGAGTAATAGAATGATCGTGTTGAAGAAGAAAGGCTCACCCCCTTTATATAGGGGTGAGATACCTGACCTAGGGCTGCCCGGATTTGATGAGCTGTCTGCCCTAGCTGCCCGTCCGTACACACCAAACGCGTGTGTCAGAGGCGGCCGTCTCCACTATCGCCTGTACTAATCCTCTTTGGACGCGTGTCCTCCTGCACATGGGGTAGGCTGTCAGAGGTGGTTATCGCTATCCACCACTGCTTTCTCGACACGTTTCCCCCTGCACATGGGGTAAATATTCCCCTGGAATTCTGTCAGAGGCTTCCTTCACGCGCCTATGACTTGGCCGAACAGCGTGGTGTTAAGTCCTCGGAGTAATCGACCTGTTGAGGTCGAATAAGTTGCTCGATCGCGTATCTTGGTCGAAGGATAGTTTGGTCGACAGCCTTGCTTGGTCGACTAGTTAATTGCTCGATTTCTTTGGCTTCCTCATAATATGACCTCCTCGACCGGTCAACAGACCGGCTCAGCCTCGTGGGTATAATATCCCATATCATCTAGTCCCCCCCACTCTGGTCGAATCTGAATGATTCGATCTAAGAGTGAATTAGCATTTATCGTCTTTCTGGATGGTTCATCGTTACATATCGACCAGCTGATAAGCTTCCCGCTCACTCTTTTGAATTATTCCCCCTTTATTACTAGCCATAAAGTCATCCACTTTATGTCCTCTCTGTCGCGTCCATTTTCTGCCACGCGTCACGACTGTCAGATGTGTCAGACGCTTTAATTATTGTGCCTCCTCGCCTATCGCGTCCGTTTTTGAGCTCCGTGCAATTTAATACTTCCTATCGTTGGATATACCTTTAATCTGACGGCCCTTATCTTTTCACCCTTCAATCACCAAAGTATAAATTCCATACTTAGCGTATTTTTCCACTTTTTCCACCTTTTCAGCTTTCGGATTTCTCTGTGCCCAGAATTCTCTGCAAAAACTCTTATTTTCTCGACGATTTCTCCTGCGCCCCTTCAATCCTTCCTCAATTATCCATCCACGGTTATGAGTAAGTCTCTTTGCACTTGAGTTTATATTCTTTGTAGTTCCATTCTGTGTATTTTGAATTTTCAATGTTGGATGTTCTCGATCTGCTTGTTGAATCGCCCCAAATTGGCTTGTTGTGTGTTGAATTTGCACTTGGGGTACTCTTGTTTGTCTATTGAATGTTGGGGCTTTGAAAATTTTTGGAATTTCCGCCCTTTTACTTTCTTAATTTCTCTTCTGATTTTTGGGTTGCTCTCCAGTAAGAACCCTGATCTTCTTCTCCCCTCTTTCTTTCTTGCGACCGCTTCTTTTTGATATTTGTTCTCTTTGTTTTTGTTTTGGTTTTCTTTTCAGACACTGAAACCTCCTCTGATTCAGTTGAAATACTACCTTCTGCGCTCGAAGCCGTCCCCCTCTCTATCCTTCGCCCCGGCGATACAGTCCCCACTCGCGTTTTTACCGCCCGCGTCGCCTCTCCAAACTCCGGTGATAGTATGGATAACGTCCCTCTCCGCCACCGTCGACCTGCCCTTGGTGCGTTGGACGAGCCAGAGGAGGACGAGGTCAACTCTTCGCAGCCCACT
>CACSLK010027832.1:1568128-1588586 GCA_902706635.1 Striga hermonthica
TCTACTCGCAATTTGAGGGTTTGAATTAAGCTAAGCTAATCTACGAAATTGAAATCAAAAGCAAGTAAAGCACGCAAGAAAATTAGAGAAATCAAGGGGGAAAGAGAGATTTTGGTTTTCCGGAGTCTCCATGATCAATCACACGCAAATAACCGAACATTGCCATGCTAGCTAAAACCCTAGGAAGCTAAACCCAACTCTAGCACAAGACGAGCAAGTATTCAACTCCTAATCACACTTAGTCAAGCATTCATGATCCAAAGCAACAATCTTTTCTTCCAAAATCACAAGCACAATATCAATTTACCAAAGCAATAAAGATATACGAGGTAATGGGGCTTAAGACTAAGTTACCCACTCCAACATGCACTAGGGAGAAGAAACAGAATCAAAAGCTTGAAACTTTGCTCAAAACAATGTCGCCGGAAGTTCGCCGGAAAACTTGATTCATAAAGCTCCAAACCATAAAAAAAAGGAAAAATAGAATATAGAGAGGAATTCCCAACTTAAAAGTTGGGAAATGAGAGTTGTCCCCAAAAATACAAAGCAAGATGTCTTTATATAGCTACACCACAAAACACACACTAAAACACGCACATTTAGTAAATAACTCTCGATCACGTCGTGAAATCCGCGAGCACGCGAGCAGAGATGTGCACGGGTGCACTGGGTGCACGACACTCTCGACCTCGCGCTCATATCCGCGAGCACGCGGGCAGGCGGACGTTGCACTCTCTATGTCGCGTTGTTTCCCGCGAGCACGCGGGCGTAGGCGTTGGCAGCAGGTAGGCTCTCTCGACAGCGCGGCAGGTTCCGCGAGCGCGCGGGTGTGTGTGGAGGTGCGCACTCTCGAGGTCGCGCCCATTTCCGCGGGCACGCGGTGCGCGGGGTAGCAGTCGCGCGATGCTCTCGAGGTCCCTGCTCTTTCCGCCGGGCGGAAGGTGATGCGCTGAAGTGCTGGGCGCGAGTGAGGCATGCGTGTGCGGGTGTTCTCGGGTCGTGCTTGATTCTTCGTTTCGCTCTATCTTCTCGCACCGAACTCCGATTCGCCCGAAACTTGGACCAAAATTCTTGTCTTTGAATGCTCTTCCTCTGGGTATGGTTTGTTCGGAATTTCCAGATTGGACGGCTCGGTCGGCTCGGACGGCTCGTCTCCTCGTAAGCGATGAAATGGACCTAATCACACCAAAAACAAAGGGACGACGCGCAAAAATACGAACAAGCTATACAAGAGCAAGAATATACAAAACACGACAAAATGGACCGGTCAAGCCTAAAAACGGGCCTAAAAACCACCAAATAAAACATATAAAACACAAGAAAATAACAACAAAAACACAATAAACAAAAAGACTGTGAAAATGTTGTAGCTGATCACTTGTCTCGCATTGTTCCCTCAGACCCTTCACTTGCATTAAATGAGCATGTAGGCATAAATGATGATTTTCCATATGAGCATGCGAATGAAGTGGTTAGTGTGCCTTGGTATACAGACATAGTGAATTATTTATCAGATGGCGTCTTGTTGGCTAACCTCTCTTCCCAAGAGAGGAAACGGTTTGTTTTGATGTGCAGGAGTTACTTTTGGGATGACCCACTCCTCTTCAAGGTGGGAAAGGATGAGATTTTTCGAAGGTGTGTGCCCGAAGAAGAGCATATGGATGTCCTTACCTTTTGCCACGAGCTTAACTGTGGAGGACATTTTGGAGGACGAAAGACCGCCTTTAAAATTCTCCAATCAGGTTTATTCTGGCCAACTCTTTTTAAGGATGCTCATAATTTTTGTAAATCATGTGACCGATGTCAAAGAATAGGGAACATTGGTTCTAGAAATGAAATGCCCCTTGTGAACAATTTGCAAGTTGAGATTTTTGATGTTTGGGGCATTGATTTCATGGGACCGTTTCCCAAGTCTTTTGGCTTCGAGTATATCCTCCTTGTTTTAGATTACGTGTCCAAGTGGGTCGAGGCTATCCCCACACGGACATGTGATGCTAATGTGGTTATAAAGTTTTTGCGAGGAAATATCCTGAGCAGGTTTGGATTTCCACGTGCCATTGTGAGCGATGGGGGCAAACATTTCTGTAACCGGATTTTTGAGAAGTTGATGAAGAAATACGGATTCGCATAAAGTGGCCACCCCATACCATCCACAGACTTCGGGGCAAGCAGAAACGGGCAACAAGCAGATTAAGACTATTC
Source organism: Striga hermonthica (assembly GCA_902706635.1). Lineage (NCBI taxonomy): Eukaryota > Viridiplantae > Streptophyta > Magnoliopsida > Lamiales > Orobanchaceae > Striga > Striga hermonthica. Next base: position 1,570,331 of record CACSLK010027832.1, read on the forward strand.
TTGAGAAGACGGTGAATTCGTCTAGGAAGGACTGGTCGAGCCGACTCGATGATGCACTTTGGGCCCAAAGGACGGCATACAAGGGAGTATTGGGGATGAGCCCGTTCCGGCTCGTCTACGGGAAATCATGCCATTTGCCGGTTGAGATCAAGCACAAGGCATTCTGGGCAATCAAAAAGATGAATTTCGATCTTGATGCTGCCGAGAGTGGATGCTACAACTCTCGGAATTAGAAGAGTGGAGAAACGAAGCCTACGAGAATTCCAAAATCTACAAGGAGAAGACAAAAAAACTTTATGATGCCACTCTTGTTCGAAAGAACCTCGAGCCCGGAATGAAGGTACTTTTCTTCAATTCTCGCCTTCGTCTTTTTCCCGGAAAGCTCAAGTCACGTTGGAGTGGGCCGTATATTGTTGATGAAGTATTGTCATTTGGAGCTGTCCGGTTGCATAATCCGGCGAACAACGATTTATTCGTGGTCAACGGGCAGAGAGTGAAACCGTATTTCGATGGAGAGTTCGGAAAGCGACATATCGACACCGTCAGTCTCGGCGACCCTGTCTATGCTTGATCAAGAAGTTATGCCGACTCCCGGCATTAAACCGAGTATCCTTTGTATTCCTGTGTATTTGTTTTATTTTCTTCTATTCTTAAAAAAATAAAAAAAACCTAACGGATTATACTCTAAGTGCTCTAACCGTTCAACTACCGGTCTCGAGCAATGAGTACGGGAAACCGGTCTAGGAGACTCGGGCAGAAAACCCGATGGCTAAACCTATATAAGATGCCCATAAGGTTTCAAAAAATAAATAAATAAATAAATAAAAATTAAAAAAAGAAAAGAGAATGATAATAATTTGGAAGCATGTTGGCTTGGTGAAGGTTGGAGAACCGGAGGAGTTGTTGATTATTGTTGAATGCTAAGTTGTGATACTCTATATTTGAACCATTTGACCTATACTTATCTTACCCGACCCATTAAGCCTACGTTACGTCCATAAGAGTCCTTTTGATTCCCTGTCTCATTGATTTGATTTATTTAGAGTAGGGGTTAGACGATAGGCAAGCGTATGATCGATTTGACTGACAACCAATTTGAGTGCTCCTGTCTTTTATTTTTGCAAGAAAATGAGTGAGGCATTTATATCATATCTCCGTACTAGAGAGTTTGTGTTATCATGTGATTGAGTTCATTGTCAAGGTGTGTTCTCGAGGTCATTGGAATTCTTTTCAACTTAGTTGATCAATTTGAGACTTTTCTCGTTTGAAACCGATGTCCACTCTCTTTTGCTTGTTTTGCTGCTTTTTCTTTTCTTTTTATTATTCGGGACGAACAATGATTTTAGTGTGGGGGAGTTGTTTGTTCCATTTTTGTCGTGTTTTCTTTGTTTATTTTGCATTTATTTTTCCCCCATTCTAGGTTATTTTCTTTGGTTCTTGGTCCATTTTGTGTCGTGTCGTGCGTTTTCTTTATTTTCCTCGTTTTTGGTTTTTCTTGTTTGTTTTTCCCAGTTTTCTGTGTTTTTCATGGTGGTGGCAATATGTAGGTTAGGTGGTTCGGTAAGCAGCCGTGAGGTGATCGTTGTCTAAGAGTTGAGATCGAGTTTAGATGGAAAAGGCGGGACTAAACCCCGAGTTCGGAGGCATGCGTGACGAAATTTTGAGCAGATATTTCTTCACCACGGCCCGCGACGGTCTTCCCGCGGCCGCGGTGTACAAAAAAGTTTCTAGCACCAATTTTCTTCGTCGCGGCAGCGGAGGAGGAGGTCGCGGCCGCGAAGAGCGCGAAGTTTCAGACCCGGCGGACATAGAAGAAAAGTCGCGGCCGTGAGAGAAGTTGCGACCGCGGACCATTTCTTCACCGCGGCCCGCGAGCTTGTCTGCGGCCGCGGGAGACACGTTTTCAGAATTTTTAAAACAACAGATTTCTTTTAGAAGGGGGGATTCATATTTTGATCTAGGTTTCGAAAGTTCTTGGTATTTTCACCCAAAAACTCATACTTTCTCTTGGCTTTGATCTTGGTATTCGTTCTTGGAGAGAAAAACTCCGAGATTCGACTTTTGGATTAGATTTATTCGTGTTTTCGACATTAAATTCATTAATCGTAAGCTTTTATTTCGTTTTCTTATTGATTGAATGGCTTTGATTATTGTGTTTGTTGATGTTGAATGCATTATGAGTAGCTAATTCATTAGCTAGGGTTAGGGGAATATCGTTCCGGTTCGATTCCGTTTATATGCATGATAATTGCTCAATCCTCTTGAGTTGTGCTTAGCCTAGTATTTTGATGCTTGATCACCATCTTAATCTAATTAGTCGATTTTAGAACTGAAAAGGGAGAAATCGTTCGATCTAGGCTCGTCAGGAATAAGCTTGTTCGTAATAGTATTGCTTATGTGTTGATTGTTTCAAGAATTACTCGTTTATGTCTATCCTCTTGTTACGAAGATTTATTGAGGATAGATCTCTAGATGAGTAGTTTAGCGAGACATTTAACTGAGCTCTTGATTGCTTGTTTAGTGTATTGAGAACCGAAATTGATTGACCCCGACACCCTAGCCCCTTTATCATTATTTGAGTTTGAGTATTGAGTTGCGAGTTTAAGATTCCTAGTTTTGCTTTTACAATTCGTAGTCGATAAACAAACCCTCAATCTTGAATAGAATGTCTAAGATTTCTTTTTCTCTTTTCTTGTGATAGAATATCCGTACAAATAATCCGGCTAACCTTCCTTGAGAGACGACCCGGCGTTCGAATCTTTTGATTTGACTCCGGTTAAAAAACTTACAACAGTAGAGCATGTTTTGGGACTGGGCGATTACGGCCTGCTACTCTGGAGTGAGGCTACTAACGTCAAGACCCGATAACAAGTTATAGACCCCCTCCATGGCATGAGTCTGAAAATTAGATTTAAAATAATTAGTATTAAACACACAAAAAAAATCATAACAATAAAACAAAAACCACAAATTATGAACACTTACACTGCACATCCCCTGCTTGACAAGTGGCTGATAGCCTCTGTCTTGTTGGACCGCCGAGTAGTTGGCAGGATTACTGATTAGGCTCACAGTCCTCTCGTGAAACCAATCAAGGTAACCCGCCTCAGGCTCAATGAATGACTCCACAGGGTAATGTGGGAAGACATTTTGGGCTCTTTATTCGACCCAAACATTCCCAAGCGGTCCATGAAAGGCGACCCAATCAAAGAATGCCCTCCTAGTCATTCCTTAGCCTCGGTAGTGTGTCTCGTATTCGGCCAAACCCCTAATGATCGGAGGGTCGGGGATGGACTGCCGACACTCGAACTGACGGAGGACCCTATCAGGCAGGTGGAGTTCACGATTGTTCCAACAGAACATCCACCCCCTATACATCCAGAGGCGTGAACCTTCTGTGCACTGGGCCGGGAGAGTACCCTCGTCCAGGTGACGCTTATAGGGCACCCAATCGAACTGTAAAAATATATAAATAAAAAAAACTAGGAATTAAGTTATAAGAAAATTAAAAACAAAAAACATATATAAATAATAATCAATATGACTTAATAATAATCTTACATCATTCTCTCTCAGCCCTGTTAATTGGTCTCGGATAGCGGCTGTCCCTTTTCCTATGTGTGTCATGTTCCGTCTCACCCACCTCAAAAATCACATAATAACAAAAAAAAAAAAAACTTTATGTAATTACAAAATTTGATAATTAAAATATTCTAAAATTTAAATAAAAATAAATGTGATTATCTTCCTCCTAAGGGACAACCATGAACTCTCTCAAAGTTCGTAACCTCATTCTTGAGCGAATACGAGGGATACGTTCCCATGCCCAAACCTACCATATTGACATATGCATTTGTTATTAGATATTAGTCTAAATTAGAATAAAAAATGAATTTTCAAATAACAAGTAAGTACATTTATTTACCTGAATCAATTGGACACAATTTTTTATCCACTTTTGCCCGGCAATGGCGCTCTTGTCAAGCGCTCTATACACTCCAGTCAGGATAGTCGAACCCTAGCTGTAGCTCTTGATCTGGTCGATATCGTGCACATGTTGCAACCAGAAAAGGTTCACGCCATTTGCTCTCTGGTCGGGGAAGAAGAAGGAACCGATGCACCGAAGTATAAGGGCCCTCGCCCTCTGTTGGTAGTCAAAGCTATGCTCCTCACCGGTTAGCTCTCTGTTGCACTCTTCTTCTAACGCCCAGATCTTAAAAAACTGGCCTGTAATGGCCCAAGTCTTGGGGTCGCTGTCAGCCTGAGAGTGGTTTATATATACTAGCTTAAAATCACACATATCTCGCCATTCTTGGGGTGTGTGATCATAAGTCATTCCCCAACAAGGCGTTCCATCGATCGGCGAATAGGACTTGTACGTCCTACAGCGTGATCGTTGCCTCCCCAAAGTCAAAGTGGAAGGTGTGCGTCTCTGGTCGCCACCTTTCCACCAAACATGTAAGGAGGCCATTGTCCGATTCTAAACAGTGGCCCGAAACCTGTACGATCGTTCACCTCCCAAACTCGAGGATGCTGTCTGTGTAAAGCCTTCCAAACTCACTGTCGAAACGATGGGGTTTAACGACACCGTCACGACATCCCTCTACATCTTCGAATACCGGTTTCGACCGGTGGCTGCCCTGAAGATATAAAAGGGATGGATCCCTCGGACCGGGATGCACACTGTAGCGCTGTGGCTGTGAGGATGACGGTAATGCCATTTCTACAAAAAAAACAATCATTATATTATTTGTAAACATAAATATAAAAAAAAATGCTTTCATTCACAAATCGAACTAAATGAACACAAATCCAACTAAATGAACACAAATACAACTAATATCAAATAGCATGCTTTCATTCTCTAGTTCATTAAATCTATACACGTCCAAATTCGAGATTCGAAGAACACAAACGATTAAACTCAAATTATTTAAGGCCTCAACACATTCAAACAAGCTCAATGATTCAAAAATCGACTTATAATATCAAATATTTTGCAACCCTACCATATGTACAATAATATATCAACAATATGTACAACAATCCCTTTGAGGCATTTTATCGAACACCTTCAAAACATAGTTTTCCAAATAAACTACAAAACTCTAATCAATTTCCAAATAACCCATCAATATATGAAACAAACATAATTAAACAACCCATCAAAATATCTCAATCGCAACACATTATATATAAGTCAAACAACATATCGAAATTTGAAAAAACCCTAAGTCCTAATTCAAGATTATTGAAAATTTGAAATAATCAAAGGCCTAATAGAAGAAATGTACCTTATAGACGGGAAGGATGTGCGGCGGTGCAACGGTGGTTTTTTTTCGAAGGATTTATTGTTCTCTCTCTCGCTCTCGTTCTCTCTCTCGCTCTCTTTCTCTTGCTTTGTTTCTGTTCGCGTAAAGGGAAGAAGAAGAATTTTTTTTATTTATATTTACAAGTAAAACGTATTTTCAGAATACGTTTTACCTTCAGTTAATTATAAAACGTATTCTCAGAATACGTTTTACCTTAAATTAATTGTTAAACGGATTCTCAGAATCCGTTTAAAAAAAAAAAAATTGGTAGAAGGACCCCAGATTCGGGACTCGAACCTTGTACATGTGGATGAGTCTGTTTTCTCCGGGCACACCTCCTACCAATAGGCCGCGCTAGGCTATCGCTATTATTTTTGCACAAATTTTATTCTTATACTTTAATATCAATATTTTTTAAAGTATATAGTTTTTTTAATATATAGTATATACATATATATTATACTTCACCATAGTATATAGAAATATATTACAAACAATATAATATATACTATATAATTAATACCATATAGTATATAATATATAGTATATAGTATAAAGTATATATTCGAGTTCGATTACACTACAATTGACTTCAATTATACTAATTCGAGTTCAATTGTACGAAATTGACTTCAGTTGTACTAATTTGAGTTCAATTACACTATAATTGACTTCAATTGGACTAATTCGAGTTCAATTGTACGAAATTGACTTCAATTGTACTAATTTGACTTCGGTTACACTATAACTGACTTCAATTGCACTAATTTGACTTCAATTGTACGAAATTGACTTCAATTGTACTAATTTGACTTCAATTGTACTAATTTGAGTTCGATTACACTATAATTGACTTCAATTTGACTAATTCAAGTTCAATTGTACGAAATTGATTTCAATTGTACTAATTCGAGTTCGATTACACTATAATTGACTTCAATTGTACTAATTCGAGTTTGATTACACTATAATTGACTTCAATTGTACTAATTTGACTTCAATTGTACTAATTTAACTCCAATTGTACTAATTCGAGTTCGATTACACTATAATTGACTTCAATTGGCCTAATTCGAGCTCAATTGTACTAATTTGACTTCGATTACACTATAATTGACTTCAATTGTACGAAATTGACTTCAATTGTACTAATTCGAGTTCGATTACACTATAATTGACTTCAATTGGACTAATTCAAGTTCAATTGTATGAAATTGACTTCAACTGTACTAATTCGAGTTCGATTACACTATAATTGACTTCAATTGGACTAATTCGAGTTCAGTTGTACGAAATTGACTTCAATTGTACTAATTCGAGTTCGATTACACTATAATTTGACTTTAATTGTACTAATTTGACTTTAATTGTATTAATTTGACTTCAATTGTACTAATTCGAGTTCGATTACACTATAATTGACTTCTTTTTTTTTCAAAACGATAGGAGATTTTATATCAACAATATACTGAGAAATACATCCGGGAGCAATAGCTCCAGAATACAAGGAGAACTACTCGCAAAGTGGCCTAGAAACCTAATCACAAAAGAATACCCAACCAGCCCATGCAAAACTAAGGCAACATAAAATGAAGAATACCCTTAGCTAGCTCAGAGCCCAAAAACAACAACCAAAACGAGAAAATCCCCTAAAACAAGATCACTACTAATCACAGGAGCTAATACATACAGACTAAACTAAACCAAAAACAAAACAGAGCAAAACATCTTGATCCATAATGCAGAGAAGAGTATCCACTGAAACCAAAGCACCTAGATTCCCTCCCACTCTCCATCACTGATCAACAGCTGCTCTTAGCCAAAAACTCCTTCCAATCAGCCACCGCAGAACTAACAATTATGTGAGCTGGCATCCACTCCTTTTGAAACACCCATAAATTCCGAGACTTCCACAACCACCATAATATATAAGTGGTTAATTGTATGCGATCTTCTGAAATAGACTTGTTATTAATCGAGCACACATTTTCCCACCATAGTTTGAAATTGGTTGTATTTTCAGGACTGAAGTCCCAAGTGATTGGAGCCATTTTCCAAACCTGCTTTGCTATTTCACAATTAAAGAATAAGTGTTCTGCAGATTCAGCTTCCTCCTCACATCTATGGCAGATCCAGTCAACATCCATCCCTCTTTTCTTTAAATTCTGACCAACAGGTAAGGTATTTGTAAAACTTCTCCACACAAAGTGTTTTAGTTTACTTTTAATGTTCAGTCTCCAACTTCTCACTTTAGTCTTCCTGCTTTTAATGGTACCACTTCCTTCTGGAATGTCAAGGATTCTGAACTTGCTTTCTACAAACTTGGAGCATGCTTTTGCAACTTGATAGTCCCCCTTTGCATCTCTGTCCCATTCCCATTTATCTGGTCTAGTGGGGTTTATAGAGGTGATTTTCAGAATGGCCCTGTAGTCTTCCTCATGAAATAGCCTCTTCAGCAATTCAATATTCCATCTCCATCCATTATTTTCCATCAGTTCCCAGACATACACCACATCATTGATAACATTTGGTTTAGGAATAGGAATACCTGTTGGAGAAGAGAGCAGCCAAGGATCCATCCATATTTTAGTTGATAGACCATCTCCCACAATCTTCTTAAAGCACTGCTGATGCTTGTTCTTCACTGCTGTCTAAGTGCACCAAAGCCAAGAGGAGCTTTGTGTTCTTTGGGCATTGATAATGCTTCCATCAGGAAAGTACTTGCTTTTCAAGAATTTACTAACCAACAAATTTGGCATAGCAGCAATTCTCCACACATGCTTAAGAATTAAAGCCTCATTAAATAGATTTAAATCATGAAAACCAAGACCACCCCACTCCTTAGGCAGTGTTAGCAAGTGCCATGCCTTCCAATGAATCCCAGCCTCCTGCCCATCTCCTTTAACCCACCAAAACTTAGCAAAAAGACTAGCAATCTTCTGACAAACAGATTTTGGGATGCTAAAACATGACATAGTAAAAACCGGAAGAGCACTAAGCACTATTTTCATTAGTACCTCTTTCCCCGCAAAAGAAAGAAATTTGTTTTGCCAGCTAGAGATCTTGTTCCTCACTGCTTCAACCACATATTCAAAGGTCTGCCTCTTCGATCTACCAATGCCAAGTGGTAATCCAAGGTACTTAGAGGAGTTGTGCAGTTGAATGCCATTGAGGATATAGCATATATGATCCTGCAGCTGCACATTCACATTCTTGCTGAAAAATAGTGAAGACTTCCTGAAATTTACTTTCTGACCCATAAAGGAATGATAGAGTTCCAGAATTCTGAGCACAGCTCTAACAGATTTCAATTCAGCACCACAAAAAACTAGAGAGTCATCCGCAAATAGTTAATAAGATAACTGAACTCCCCTCCTTGCAATTCTGATGCCTGATAAATTGCCATGGTCAATCTCCTTCTGAATGAGTCTTGAGAAAAGATCAGACACCAATATAAAAATATAGGGAGAAATTGGGTCTCCTTGCCTAATGCCCCGGGATGCTTTGAAATAACCACAGATTTCCCCGTTGATGTTCACAGAAAATGCAGTGGTGGTCACACATGCCATAATCCAATCAACAAAAGTTCTATGAAAGCCAAACTTCAATAAAATCAGTTTAATACAATGCCACTCAATCCTGTCATAAGCCTTCATCATGTCAAGCTTAATTGCCATAAAACCCTTCCTACCAGATCTGTGTCTGCTTAAAAAGTGAATTACCTCATGTGCCATGATTACATTGTCCATCATTTGCCTACCTTGAATATAGGCTGCCTATTTTTCACTAACACAAAGATGCAAAACACTCTTCATTCTTGAAGCTAGAAACTTGGAAATGATTTTATAGACAACATTACATAGGCTTATTGGCCACTCAGAGTTGTTGGATTCAAACATTTAGGGATGAGACAAATGACTGTATGGTTCCAGCTTTTTAATGATCTCTTGGATTCAAAGAAACTGAAGATGGCTGAACAAAGCTCAGATTTTATAATGGGCCAGAAGAGCTGAAAGAAAAGGGGAGACATACCATCCTCTCCAGGTGCTTTTCTTGGATTGAGACTGAATAAGAAAAGTTTGATTTCATCCTCATTCACTTCAGCCACCAGCTCATGATTAACTTCAGCAGATACAGAACTTGGAATGTACTGGAGAATTTGCTCCTCCTCTGCACTCCCTTGAGATTGGAATAACTAAGAATAGAAATTGCACACAGCCTCCTGAATTTCTTTTTTGGATTCACACATTCTGCCACCATCAACCATAAGCTTTGAAATCACATTGGTTCTTCTCCTCTGTATAGTAAGGGCATGGATTGGTGTTTCTGTCCCCTTCTCTGAGCCATTGATTTCTTGATTTTTGCCTCCAAAATTCTTCTTCAGAACACTGAGCCTCTTCCAATTCCCTTTTCATTCTGTCCCAAGTCTCCCAATTCTTTTCTCTTCCAAGGGCTCTCAGCTCCTCAAGCCCCACTGTTAGCTTTTCAATTTTCACATCATTCTCAGATTTAAAGACCTGGCTCCACTTTGGTAATGCGATTCTGGTCTGTCTGATCTTCTCTTTAACCTGGAACATAGGTGTTCCAGAAAAGTTAGTGCTCCAGGCATCAGCAATCACCTCCTGCACCCCTTCCTTTTTCAGCCACCTACAAGCAAACTGGAACCTGGTTTTCCTCCTTCTAAATTCAAATCCCTCATCAGACATCACCAACAGTCCAGGGTCTGAAGAAGTTTTCAGAAAATTTAAAACCAGAGCATTGGGATACTGAGAGCACCACCCAAATGACCCAAAAACCCAGTCTAATTTCTCCTCTATGAATTCTTCACCCCTCCTGTTGTTACTCCATGTGAACTGGTGACCCTACATAGCAACTTCCATCATGCCTATATGGTTTACAAAATCTTGAAAATCAGCTAACTCTTCCACCCCTTTATCCCTGCCACCCACCTTCTCACTATTGCAGAGAATAGAGTTCCAATCACCCCCTACCACCCAATTGGAGCCCCATTTGATACTGGCTTGCTTCAAAAATTCCCATTGTTGCAATCTAACCCCTCTGTCAGTGCTTGCATAAACAAAAGAGATCCACAAAGAACCAGCCCCCCTTTGCTCATCTATCTTTATTTCAATACAAAAAGAATGACAAAGAACCTGAATAATATTAATGGTTCTGTCCCACAACACAGCAAGACCCCCACTGGACCCTATAGGGTCCACATAACTCCACCTATCCCCAAAACTAAGCTTAGTGCAGACAGATTTAACGAATATTTTTTTTTTTTGTTTCAGAAAGAAAAATGACCTGTGGGTGGTGGACTCTAATAGAGTCCTTTAGTTGGGAGACTGTAGAGGGCCCACCCAGACCTCTACAGTTCCACCAGATTAGCTTCATTTTTTTGGATGGGGCCATTCTAGGCTGGCTACCTCTACCTCAGAGTTGCAACTTTTCAGCTTCTTTACCCCAGTGTCTGATGTTCTCATAGAAGAGTCCTGTTCAGCCATGTTTGGAGTATTTCTTCTGCTTCTTTTCAAATTGCTCTGGCCACTGGCCTCTTTCATATTTTCTGCCCCTTTAGAATGAGAATTGGCTTTTGCTCCAAGTCTTTTCTACCCTCTGCTCTTTTTGGATGGCCCCTCCTCAGAATGGTAAACTGCTTCCACTATTTGCATATAATTTTCTCTTCCTTCTATGTTCACAGCTTCCACTCTAATGATCTCCCTCGACTGGATAATATCATTCAACTGGCCTTTGTGATGACAATTGATTGTGTTTCCTCCCTCATAAGTCATTGGGACCTCATGGCTGGTATTCTCAGCTATGTCCATGGCAAGGCTTTTGGATATTGAGCTTCTTTTTTCCAGAGCTTTTTGACTTGTCTCTCCTCCTTTATGGACAGGAAAAGATTCCATTTCCTTGGCATGTGCCTGAACACTCTTGCTAGCTTGCCCCGAAGACTCATTGTTGGCTTGTTTAGAAGAAGAGTTACTGGAATAACTATTTCTAAAAAAGCTTCCTCCATCACAAGCCGTCATCCAGTCACCGTATTTCCCTTCTCTCACTTTCCCTTTGTCAATATCTGCTAATCTCTTGCCACAGGCTTTGTCTAAATGCCCGAGGACTCCACAATAATAACAAACGTTGACAAGCTTCTCATACTGGAAACTAATGAATGTCTGCTGATCCTTGAGCTTCATGTTCACACATCTCGGCAGAGGCTCCTCAATGTTGATTGTCACTAGCAGTATAATGAAACTACTCTGCTTCCCCCGGCTTTAACTATAGCGACATTCTTGACTTTCTTAAACATCTTACCTATCTTCAACCCGACATCAGTGCTCAGCCAATTGAGAGGAACATTATTAACTTGCACCCATAGATTTAATTCTTTGAAGCTCTCATGTTTGGAGTTGAGCCCATCTTCCCATTCTCTAAGAACAAGATATTGATTCTTATATATCCAGTGAATACCCGCAGCCACCTTGGTTTTATCTTCTTAGTTCTCAAATGTGAATTGAAAGAAATTATCCTTCAAATCACGGACCTCCACTGGCTGCTTGATCTGCCAAATAGCACTCATCGTTCTTTTAATCCCAAGTAAACTGGCCTTACGATCCCCTATGATTTTGTCCAGTAAGCTCCAATCCCATTCCTCCGCACTGATTTTTAATATCATCATCACTTAGCTCAATAACCCCCTTCTCAGTACCATCAAGCTCTATTTTTTTTTTCAATTTTTCACTTAACTCATCCGTAATACTCTCCGACGATGCCTTCTCCATGAGGCTCACACCATAAACCCTAGACCCCAATTTAGGAATGCTGCGAATAAACAATAGCTAACAAGATTCTGATGGTAATCTCGTCAAGAAAGAGAATTCACCTGTCTCTAATAGAAGAGAATCAAACTCTCACTCAAGAGAATGTATCGCTCCCACTCAAGACAATGTATCGCTCCCATTAGAGAGAATTTGTACTTGTGCAAGTTACTGACTATAATTGACTTCAATTGTACTAATTTGACTTCAATTGTACGAAATTGACTTCAATTATACTAATTCGAGTTCAATTGTACTAATTCGAGTTCGATTACACTATAATTGACTTCAATTGGACTAATTCGAGTTCGATTGTACGAAATTGACTTCAATTGTACTAATTCGAGTTCGATTACACTATAATTGACTTCAATTGGACTAATTCGAGTTCAATTGTACAAAGTTGACTTCAATTGTACTAATTCGAGTTTGATTACACTATAATTGACTTCAATTGTACTAATTTGACTTCAATTATACGAAATTGACTTCAATTGTACTAATCGGAGTTCGATTACACTATAATTGACTTCAATTGTACTAATTTGACTTCAATTGTACTAATTTAACTTTAGTATATATTATATTGTTTGTAATATAATTCTATATACTATGGTAAAGTATAATATATATATGTATATATTATATATTAAATAAATATATACTATAAAAAATATTGATATTGAAGTATAAGAATAAAATTTGCGCAAAAATAATAGCGATAGCCTAGCGCGGCCTATTGGTAGGAGGTGTGCCTGGAGAAAACTGTCTCGCCCACATGTACAGGGTTCGAGTCCAGAATCCGGGGTCCTTTTACCAATTATTTTTTTCGTAAAATGTATTCTCATAATACGTTTTACACTTAATTAATTGTAAAACGTATTCTAGAAATACGTTTTAAACTGGGGAAAAAAAACTTGGTGATGTTCACACGACTAGAATGCACCTGTTTTTGCCGTTATTCGGGATCACCATATCTACTGCATTGAACAATCTACCCTAAATACCATCCAACCAAATCTAAATAAATCATACAAACAAAACAAAATAAATAATCCAACCAAATCCAAATGAACAATCCAAACAAATCCAAATAAACAATAAAAAATCTAATTTCCCCACACATCACGAAGTCTAGACCTATTGCTACTAGGATGTGAGTCCGGACACTCATCCACAACATGCTCTGGATCACCGCATCTAGTACAATGTCCCCTTTCATTTCTGCGGCGTGCCCGACGATCCATTTGCATGTATTAGCGTCTCATTTGCTTGCGACCGGATCCCGGATTCAAGATGATCCTCTCCCAGTGTGGTTTCAAATTCCATCCCACCGGCGGCCATGTATCCGGATTACCAATCGGAGTAAAACTCCAATTAGTAAATTGAGCTACCCAGGTCGACGTCCAAAAGTGTTCATCGTACAGCAGCTTTGGGTCACCCCCACTTCTACGACAGACGGCTATTGCATGAGAACACGGTTTTCTATGCGTCTGTCACTTTCGACAAGTACAACGTTTTCTGGGGTAATCAACCTTATAACTGTATTTCCACATTGATTTATATATATACAAAATAAAAAAATTGAATGAACAAAAAAAAAAGAAAAACATATACTTACTTGTTTTGCCCTCTTCCACTAGCACGTAGACCGGTTGTCACCGCATACATGGATCTGTCGTAGTCCGTACATTCCACATCGTGAGTTGCGGCTGTTTGCTCCAACTGCAAAAATGTTACATAGTGCTCCCTATCAATGGGACTCCTGCATCTGCTGGACTTGTTTTGTTCCAGTCGAAACAAATCCAGAGTTTTCTGAAATGTGGCGTCTACCAAAGCTCTACACGGCAGGAACCTAACCCCTTTCAGTATGTTGTTGTAACTCTCCGACATATTCGTTGTCAAGGTGCCCCATCTACGTCCTTCATCTCGATATAGGGTCCACTGGTTCAAAGGAATTTGGAAAAGGTAATTGTATGCGTCGGGATTAAAATCATGAAGTCGCTCTTTTGTTTGTCGAAACTTTCGCTTCGACAACTGCGAACTCAAATCCCAACACCAATCCTGGATTTTCTTACTCCTGAACCTAGTCACCACGTTGCTTCGAAGGTGTCGAAGGCAAATTCGGTGATACGCAGCAGGTTCTTGCCAATCTTGTAATGATTCAATCGCACTGCGTAGGCCCACATCCCTGTCAGAAAGAACGCATATATGTCTGTCGCATACAACATATCGCAGCAGATTCCTAAGGAAAAATGACCAATTGTCCGTGCTTTCTTCGTCAACAATCGCATATGCGATTGGCAATAGCCGCTTATTCGTAGTCTGTGCTATGGCCACAAGCAATTTTCCTTTGTAAGATCCACGTAAATGTGTGTCATCAACGCTAATAACTGCCAGGCACATTTGGAAGGTTTGAATCGCGGGACCAAACGCCCAGAACACAATTTGAATTCTCTGTCTGGAACGTGTCGCGCCATATCACCATCCTGAAATTCCCAATCTACAACTGTGTTGAGATTCGCTCTTTGAAGCGCGGCAAAATATCTACACAATACAAAACAATTCCACAAATAAATAAACATAGTGACAAACAAAAAACACGTATATTTGTAATTAATTTTTGCTTACTGAAGGAGTTCTGTAAAGTTCGCTTCCCAACTGTCGTACACACGATCGATTGCATTTTTCCTGCTGTGCCATGCCTTCTTGTAACTGATGTCGACTTTCCAACATTGCTTCACATCAGCCGAAATCATATGGGTGGTCACATTTCTGTGGTCATTTCTATCGACCTGTTGCATGCAAGTGTGTTGGTCAGTCCATTTAGTTACTTCCCACAAATCATCACGCTGTCTGGACTTATTCACCCAAGCCTTCCACAGACAAGGCAGATCTGCATTCGATTTGCAGACCAATTTGAATGACTTCTTATTTGAATCATTTGTCTGAATCTCCCGCAACCTATCGACGTTCCAAGCCATTAGACCCGTTTGGGCTTTTTCCTTGCTCCTAAAAATTGTACCTAAACTTATAGTCTCAATGTCGCAATTCCAAAGTGGAATAGCATCCTCGTTCGCAATCTATCCTGGACGGGTCACCCACCTCGCGGTATATGTGCCGACCACCACTAGAAAATGGGTGTTCTTCTTCTGATATAGCCATATTGTAGCATAGCGGTTCAAACACTGTCTACCCCGTCGAACCACAAGCATATTAGTCGATCTGCACTAACTGACATCGGGGAATCGGCTTCCATAAAGTCGATTCTTCTGAAGAGCCTTCTGAGAACTGTCTCCGGCATAACAAGGTCCAGGTGACTCTCTCAGTCGACCTCCAGAAGTCGACCTCCCTCAAAAGAGACGGATAGGCATAACACGATCTACGGATGATAAAGAGTGATTCGAGTCGACTCGACAACGACTGAAGTCGACTTATGATGCATCGATGCACCAAGACCTCCGACGACTTCTATATACTTCAACATATCGTAGGAAAACCTCCAAGCAAGAGCGAATCTACCAAGGATAAGAAGGAATCTGAATGCTGACTAGGAGGTGAACGGAATGCGAACCGACCAGGGCATTTTGGACACTTCCTATAAGTAGGCCAGGGCATTTTGGGGACTTCAGGTAAATGTTTTTCTTTTATATAAAGGAGCTGAGGTAACTCCCAAACCCTAACTCTCATTCTCTCCATTCATTTCTCAGCTGCTGCTCCTACTGAGCAGAGCTCATCTTCATCACTCTCATACTGACTTGAGCGTCGGAGTCTCTTCGCCGGAAATGTCTCTAGTGTTGAGTTCTTATAGGTGTTCGCTGCAACTCGAAGGCGATTTAACGGCGGTTCGAACAGATCGGAGCCCATTTCCACCGGTTCACTCCAAATCTAGGAGGAGACCCATCAAATTGGCGCCGTATGTGGGGAGTTCTTAAAGGAAACAAGAGTTTTGCACCTGGTTTTGATCTGTTCGGAGATGGCGGAGAAGGAAGGACTACAGAGGAATTTGAGCGAGGATTTCAGGGGAACGTGGACAGACAAGCGGCCTCCGCTGATTCCCAACCCCAGGCCACCACTTCAAGTGCTCGGTTTCCCACCGCTCGGAGCAGACGCACCGTCAGGAGTGCGTGTGGAGGAGAAAACGCCTATTACCCCACCGGGGGTCAAAATCCCAGTGCTCAAACAAGGGGGACCTAGCCACGTGAAGGGCACGAGCACAGGAGTCGATGGGCAGGAGCCGACTGAGACGTCTTTGAGCCTGGGGAGGCAACCTGGAATGTTGGAACAAGGGGCGAGGCCACCACCCCAGGTCGAGGAGCCGACGTTAACCATAATGAGGAGTGAGATGTAGAAGATGATTGCGGAGGCAGTGGCGGCCCAACTTAAGCAGACGCAAGTCGAGCAACCTCGGATCAGGCAGCCACCCCTTGAGCGCGAGCAGCAAGAACAATCCCATGAAAGGCAGAGCAGGAGGGCAGGCGAGGAAGAGTCCTCTGTCAGAACTATCAATCCGCAAGCAAGAAACGATACTCTAGAGCAACTGATGGCTCAGGTACGAGACTTGTAGGCTCGAGTCAAGGGGAGAAAAACGTGGATCTCGAGAGGACACCCCTTCTCACAAAACATTCTAGATGCCGACTTACCACAGGGGTTTAGAGAGCTCAATATCTGGTATCATGGGTCGACTGATCCCTCTCGACATCTGAGGAGTTTTGAGAACATGGTGGTGTTGTATCGTTATAATGATCCTGTTCAATGTCGAGCGTTCTTGACGACTCTGCGAGGACCCGCGCAAGACTGGTTCCACCAACTGCCCCCAGGAGCCATCAGGAACTTCGACAGATTTAGCTCAAGTTTTCTGAACCAATTCGCAAGTGTGAAGGCCCAAGAAAAATCTTACCTTACCTTGATAGGTATGCAGCAGAAGGAAGGAGAATCATTGCGAGATTATGTGGCGAGGTACACACGGGCGTGTGTCGATGTGCCCTTGGCCACAGAGGAGATCAAGTCGGGTGGACTCTCTAGAGGATTACTCCCAGGGTTATGCAGAAACTCCCTGGCGAAGCGACCTGGGAGGACTTTTGATGAAATCTTGGGAAGGTGTACCAAATATGTTTGTCCCATTCTTGTTGCGTTTTTCTGTGTTATTTTTCCTTTATTTTTACCCCATTTTAGGTCGTTTCGTTAGTTTTTAGTTTGTTTTGTCGTTTATTATGTGTTTTGCTCTATTTCGGTTTTCTTTGTGTTTTCTGTATATTTTTTCGATTTTTGTTTGTTTATGGTGTGTAGGTCGAAAGTCTCGGGAAAACCAGATTTCAAGCGAAAATTGACCATGAAAGCTTAATTATATAGAGTGTGCCGTTGGCATCGCACTGGAAAAAATGGATCTCGATTCGGAGTTCAGACGAACCCATACGAGCCCAAAATGTGAAGTGGTGCGAGCTGCCCACCAGCCTGCCCAGGCCCCGCGCCGCGCCAGCACCACGACACGGACAGAGGAC
This sequence comes from Striga hermonthica, assembly GCA_902706635.1. Lineage (NCBI taxonomy): Eukaryota > Viridiplantae > Streptophyta > Magnoliopsida > Lamiales > Orobanchaceae > Striga > Striga hermonthica. The sequence continues at coordinate 1,587,962 of CACSLK010027832.1, forward strand.
CAGGTATCACGCACCGCACTGCGGCGCCCAGCACGGCGCGGCAGACCGCGCGCGACACGCATGATACGGAAGTGGGTTTTGAGCCCTGAAGATGAGAAGGTCCGAAGGCCGATACTATCCGAGAAGGCCAAGCAAAGGGCCGGAACAAGGCTTGCATAGCCTAGGAAACGTGAACGAGCCCGTATACGAGGGTGCCGACATGCACAATGGCATAGGAGGTCGAGCAAGAAGCTCGAGAGTTTGAGGCTTGAAGGCTTGAGCGGCGTGGTCGAATGGCGCAAGGAGTGTGCGAGGAAGCGACGCGCACGATGCTTGGAGGCTAAGGTCTCGGATGTTTACATTACGGAAGAGATAAGCGGTGCGCGAGGGGTGGATGTTGGGTGGACAGCGCGCACATGGGATGGTCGTGAGCAGACGAACGTGCAAGTGGTAACATGCGCAAGAGCATACGAGAAGATGATCCCGGGACAGGCAATAATCGAGCGCAAAGAAGGGCGCGAATACGCGCATTAGTGTAGACGTGCACGGGCGAGACCACGCCCCGAAAGGAAGCGCTATCAGAGGTTTTGGGATGCTTATAGAAGGGTTAGAACCTGGTGGGGATGGCTAAGGAACCAGGTGGCTC
>CACSLK010027832.1:1592930-1604088 GCA_902706635.1 Striga hermonthica
CGCCACAGCAACATGCCGCACCACAGCACACACCCGCGCGCGCGGCGCCCAGCACGCCGCGGTGCACGATCCCAGCACGCCGCGGTGCATGCAACCCTCGCGTCGTGGTGCCCGCTTCTCTCGTGCAGCGCGCATGACTTTCACACCTGTGAGCCCTGCCAAGTAAATAACGTATCGGGACTTTGATTAGAGATAACCTCTCGACCAGGGTGAAAACCCTCAGGCCCGAGAAAACACGAAAAACTCAACTCTTCCCCTTCTTTTCCTTTCTTCTTCTTGTTATCTTTCTTTTCCATTTTTCTTCTTCTTCTTAGTTAGGGTTTAAGCTTGTATTTCAAATTCAACTTTGGGATTGCGATTTATTGTAAGTAATTCTTTCTCTTGTTTAATTCATGAACAATGGTTAGCTTGAGAAGAATGATTATGTTTATTGAATTTGATTTACGTAGTTGAATCTGATTGCTAGGGATTGGGGATGATTGTTCTTGTTTAACGTGCATTTGTCGGGCTTTGAATTGTTCATGCTTATGTGAGTTGTTTTGATTAGGAATTGATATATTCTTGCTTGATTGATTGATATAATCGAAGAGTCACACTTCGATCTTGCAATTAGTAACAATTGAATGTTGATTAGTCGAGTTAGGGTTTTGTTGATTCTATGTGATTAGTCGATTAATACCCTTCTAGTTAATTAGCGACTTTTAGAACCGTAAGGGGAGAAGTCGTAGACCTAGGCTCGCATGAGGTAGATGATTTCGTAAATGAATAATCTATGTGTTTTAGATTGAAATACGCACTTGTCGATGACTCGTCCCTTGTTATGAAAAGTTATTGGGATTGAGATAATTGGCCTGTGTTGTATGCTCGAACTTGTTCGTCTATGTTCAATTCCTTGTTACGAAGAGTTATTGGGAGCGAACCGCTAGATGTGTAAGCGAGAGTGTCAATCTCGAACCGAACAATTAACTGCCCGGTTTTGCTAGAACTTGAATTAATTATCCCCGACTCCCTAGCTTCTCCATCTTTGTTTCGTCTGCACTTTTAGGTAGATTATTATCTTTATTTTATTTCTTAGCTGATAATTCAACAAGTCTGCTATCTGATTAGAGTGTTTAGGATTTATTTTCTTTTTATGTGTTATCAATGTCAAAGCTAAATTCTGAACCGCCTTCCTCGTGAGATCGACCCGGGGAACAAATCTTCTGATTTGGTTCTCGGTAAAAATAAAAATAATTTGCTACAACATATTTGGCGCCGTTGCCGGGGAAGTCAAGTAGGATATTTGGTCTTGGTATTGATTTTATTTTCTGTGTTTCTCTTTATTTTGTATTTTTCGAATTTTTGTTCTTCCTTTTGTGCTTCTTTGTTTTCTTTTTGTCTATTTGTTTTTGTTTTCTTTGTTTTCTTTTTTTCGTGGCTTCACGTGGTTTTTTCTATTTTGGTGTGTAGGTATCATGAGCTATAGCAGTGTGTTCCCCTATTCGCACACCCAATCTTGGGTTATCGAGCAGAGCTATTCCACCGGGCATCACTACCAGCCATATCCATACTCTTCCTAGCAGTACTGGGACCCCTTCCCGGTCGAGCAACATTATGAGTCCCACAAGTTTAATGAGAAACTCGACCAAATTCTTGATTTCATAGAGTCCAAATCAGCTGGAGAAGAAGAGACCGCCTACAATGCCAAATTCGATCTCATCCTAGATCGATTGATGGCCCAAGCAAAACGAGAGGAGAAGATGGAGCTCAATTGTGCCCGTTTGAGCGAGCAAGTGGAGAATCTAGCAAGGCGCATCGACTCTATCGAGTCCCAGGCCGATGTGCCCAAGTTTGTGGGCCCCTATCCGACACCCTTGCACTTCAATGAGCTAGGGGATGACTCTTCGGGCTACAATGCCAAGCTTGACCTTATCCTCGATTGTATGATGGCCTGAGCAAACCAAGAAGGAGAGATTGAGCTCGGATGTGCTCGACTGAGCACACAAATGGAGAGCCTCACTGCACGTCTCGACTCTATAGAGGCACAAGTCTACGAACCCCACTTCATGCTTGATATTCAAGCCCGTGTCTTGAAACAAATGTGCGAGGCAGAAGAAGAAGATGACACGCTCCCACGAGCCGAGAATGATATTTCATAGGAGGAGATCCACGGGCTTGATTCTCAAGTCCCTCCTCCCATCTCCGAGTTGGAGCATCCGTCTCCGAGGACGCTACACTGTGTTACGAAGTGGATAGGATTCAGTTCAACTTGCTCCACTGATGTCCTTATTATTCCAGAGGTTGACGACAGAGCTTGTGTGGGAAAATCTCTGCGTTTAGAGTTGGGGATTGCTCGTGCCCGAGCCCGCTTCAAGAAGAACATCGCCACCCGAATCCACTATGCCAGCCTTCTCGCCAAGCTTCCCATGCTACCACTTCTGGAAAACACGAAGGCATGGCACGACCGTCACTTCTTCTTAGATCCCGGTTGAGTTCGCCTCAGGTTTCGTCAAGCTAATGACGTTAAACAAGCGCTTCTTGGGAGGCAACCCAAGTGATTTACTGCTTTCTTAGATATTTTTCTTTTCGCTTTTTAGTTTTATCTTGGAATAATGGGAGTTTGGAGTTTCGTGATTTTCTTATTGGCAGGTATGAGTTCGCGAGGCTGAGCATAGGCGAGCTGCTTACACGTAGATGCTTATTCTCCCCGAGGCGTTTTCGGTTTGCACACCCTTTTCCCTTTTTATTTTAGTTTGTTTTCTCCTTCTCTTCTTTCTTTAGAGTCTTGTGGTAGTTGTTGGTGCTGGTTTGTTATATGAAACTGCTAGATCCTATTATTTGATTCCATGTTTTGTGTTGAAGCAATGAGGTCATTGCCTCATTCTAAGTGTGGGGGAGTCTATTTGGATTTTGCATGTTTATGTGGTGGACTGGTCTAGTTTTAGGATTTTGTGTTGTTGAGCATGTGATATTGGTGAATTATATGGATTGTTGATGAATGTTTGATGAAATTGGGAAGTTGTGATGATGGACGTGTGGTCATTGCCTCGATATATGCTTGATTGCTTCGAGTGACATTTGTTTACCTTGTGAGGTTTTGAGCCTTTTTCTTTTCTTGTGAGATACTGGTCGTACTCTTGAATGATTAGAATTTGCCTTGAGTTTGTTTAAAAGGAATTTATTAGAGTTTAAAATTGCGAAAGTGATTGAGGCGTTTTGTTGATTAGCTCTCTTTCTGCCTTGTTCTTTGGTCCTAAAACTTATTCCACTAGTAGCCCTTTGAGCTTAAAACCTTTTCTTGTCAACCTAATGACGGATTTGTGTGATGATTGGGGGATTGGTGGCATTTTTTAATATGGTGGATATTGAGCTGTGTTGTTATTTGCTTGACCAGTAAAAAAAAAACATGAGAGCTCGCAGGGCGAATCGAATGGATTCTGCTCCTCTTACTAGTCGATTCATGTTGACGGGTAATGAGCATTTGGAAACTACTGTAGGACACTTGGATGACCTCCAATGTTCACACCTACAGAATGTTGTCCTTTTTATTCGATCTTGTTCGAAAAAAGTTACCCTCCGAATAAAAAGATATATATATATATATATATAATTGGGTCAAGTGATGTTGCAATTCGATTAGAGCAGTTGGGTGTTAGTTGTGGAGTTGTTTGGTGGATGGTGAATGTGTTACATTGTTTATTCCAGATTGGTAGCGGAGAACTCGAGCAATTTATTTGCTCGAGAATTTTGTTGTTTATTTGAGCTTCTTTTCTGGCATATGTATCCTTCCTTAAACCCGCATTACAACCCGTGAAGTTCTCTTGATTCGCATATTTTGAGCTTTGATTGTCTTTGAGTAATTTAAACGATTGACAAGCATATGTTGAAACTTGAATATTGACCAATTTTGAGCGTACCTATCATATATTTATGTAAGAAAATGAGTGAGGCATATATGATGATCTATGGTTTGAGAGTTTGTCATTTCGAGGTCAAGTTGATATTTGAGGCATATGCTCGTACGTTCGTTGGAATTCGACTCAATTGAATTGGGCATTTTGAGACTCTTCTTATTTGAAACCGCATCAATGCTCGTGTCTTGTTTTCTTTTCTTTTTGTTCGGGACGAACAAAGGTTTTAGTGTGGGAGGGTTGTTTGTCCCATTTCTTTTGCATTTTTCTGTGTTATATTTCCTTTCTTTTCCCCCCATTTTAGGTCGTTTCGTTAGTTTTTAGTCCGTTTTGTCGTTTATTGTGTGTTTTGCTCTATTTCGGTTTTCTTTGTGTTTTCCGTATAGTTTTTCTAGTTTTTCTTTGTTTATGGTGTGTAGGTCGAAAGTCTCGAGAAAACCAGATTTCAGACGAAAGTTGACCGTGCAAGCGTAATTATATAGAGTGTCTCGTTGGCATCGCACTGGAAAAAACGGATCTCAATTCGGAGTTCAGACGGACCCATACGAGCCCAAAATGTGAAGTGGTGCGAGCTGCCCACCAGCCTGCCCAGGCCCCGTGCTGCGCCAGCACCACGACACGGACAAAGGACCAGGTATCGCGCACCGCACTGCGGCGCCTAGCACGGTGCGGCAGACTGCGAGCGACACGCCTGATGCAGAAATGGCTAGGCAGCTCAAGAACGCCGCTAGTCGCGCTTACCATGCACGCAAGAGGTTAGCACGGGGACCCGCGGAAATGCGCGCACTCGAGCATAGTGCGCGCAGGGCGAGCGAAAATGGCCAGACAACGGACGAGGACGAACGGGCGCTCGCTAGGGCGGACGCGCATCGCGTGCAGGCAAGGGACGCAACGGGCGCGGGCGTGGGTGAGCAGGACGCGCGGGCCGCGGTGCTGGCCAGCGCGCTCGCGAAAAAGTCATGCGCCAGGGAAGCACGCGCGCGCGAGACCTCATGCCTCGAGGTATACGGAGAGGTGGAGGGGCATGCGCACGCTGGGGATGCCGAAGGAGTAGGTGTGCGCCGCACGCCAGGGACACAGCACGCGCGCGAAGAGGCGGTGCCCTAGTCCTCAAGGACTAGGGCGTGCGAGGCGGTTGTCGCAAGGGCGGCGTGCGAGGGGCGTACGAAAGAGAGAAGGATAGTTACTTGGTGTGCAAGCCAAGGGATTTAGTTTCCATCTAGCTTTATGATTTCTAGCTTGTTTAGGATTTTTAATATTTTATTGCTTTATTAGTTCCCTAGGTAGATTAGGCTTAGACATATTTTGTGGCTATATAAAGGCCCCATCCCCATGTTATTTTTTATCATCAATTTTATGAATAGAATTCTGAACTTTTGTTCTTCCACTTTACTTTAGTTTTCCACCAAAATTCTATTGCAATTTTATTCGTTCCAAGAGGCGCTGTTGTGGCTCAAAAACACCTATCGGCGATTCAAGGCGCGGGCTCGCGGCTTATCGGAAATCAGAACACACGATCTTCATCATTGGTGCTTTCATTGACAGTGTTAGATCGTGTGTCTTTTTCCCAACCCATTCCCTTTTCTTTTCTTCCTTCTTTTTATTCGGTCGAATCCAAAATAAAAAAAATCGAAAGTCATCTTCAACCACGAGTCCACAAAGCAAAGAGCGAAGAGAGGAAACGAAAGTGATGGGACAAAGATGTCACCCGGGCTCCCTCGACTCGAACGGCCACCGTACCTGCAAGAACCCAAAGTCCGGGACCCCGGGAGGGGTGCCCGGCTTTGGGCCTCCGATGCTTAAGTCAGTACTGGATTCATATGATAATGCATAGAGAAAGAGTAGGGAGATAGTGTAGAGAGAGAGAGAGTAGTAATGGAATGAGGATAGAATGTAGGAAATGAGTATCTTCTCTCCCTTTTTATAGGGGGAGTGTACCTTATACTCCAAATTTGGTTTGGACTAAGTTGGGTTTGGCCCATCTTATCATATCAAGTGTCTTAGCCTATGTACAGACGTATTCTTCAATATATAACCATAAAAACCGGTCGGGTGTGACATGTTATATCAGATACTACCGGTCGAGCCGACAGTACTAGCCGTGGCTATATCAATTAGTCCCCCCCACTCTGGTCGAGTAAGCATAACTCGATCCAAGAGAGAAAAATAGAGCAACTCGCCGCTAGAGTCAAACACTGAAAACCGAATGGTTGTAGAGGTTGTAAGTTAATTGACTCGCCACTGGGGTCAAGCATCGAAAGTCGGGTGACCAATAAAATCAAAAATCGAGTGACCCGCTTCTGGGTCGAACACCAAAAATTGAATGACCCTTAAGGTCGAAGTCCATGACCCTCTGCTAGGGTCGAGGATAGAAAGCCGGATGATCATTGAGATTGAGATCCAAGTGACCCGCCTCTGGAGTCGAAACCCAAAAGATCTGCATCTGAGATCGAGAATCGAAACTGGGGTCGAATGCCAAAAGATTTGTCTCTGAGATTGAGCACTGTGTTTGAGATTGGGTACTGAATAAATCGATGCTACCTCCAGGTCGAGAACCAAATTGAGGTCGAAAAACCTAATTCAAGAACCGAATGACAGTTGAGGTTGAAAACCAAGAACCGATAGACCACTGAGGTCGAAAACCGAGAATTGAGAGACCACTGAGGCGAAAACTGAAAATCGAGTAATCGTCAATGAGGTTGAAAGCCGAGATTCGAGAGACCGCTGAGGTCGAAAACTAAAAATCGAATAGTCGCCGATGAAGTCAAAAGTCGAGAATTGAGAGTCCACTGAGGTCGAAAGTCGAGAACCAATAGTCGAGAGACCGTTGAGGTTGAAAGCCGAGAACTGAGAGTCGACAGACCGTTGAGGTCGAAAACTAGAAACCGAGTAATCTAGAGAACGCTGAGGTCGAAAGCCTCGAATCGAGAATCGATAGACCGTTGAGGTTGAAAGCCCCAAATTGAGAATCGAGAGATCGTTGAGGTCGAAAGCCGAGAACCAAGAGTCGAGAAACTGTTGAGGTCGAAAACTGATTGATCTGCTGTTGAGGTCAAACATCGAATGACCCTGAGGTCGGAGGCCGCAAATTGAATGACCATTGAGGTCGAAGTCGAGTGATCCACTGTTAAAGTCAAAAACCGAGACTGAAGTCGAAAACCATATGCCCGATTTCCCAAAGTCTTGATTTTGAAAATTTGAACTTACACATTCTGCTTTGTCAATTAATAATAAACCTTTCCGGTTACCTCATCCTGTCTCCCCCTAGTTCAAGATTTGAAATTCAAGCCTGTTGTGTATCCCCTCGAAGACTGAAAGTCTTGACTCCTCTTTCACGTTGAAACATCGCATTTGACAAAACAGAGTCAAATAAAAAACGTCAACGTGCTCGAGCAATAATAAATACACTCAACATGTCACTGAGGTCAAAAAATAAATTTGATAATACATCACCAAGTGAAAAGCAATCAACTTGCTCGAGCAATAAGGAGTATCCTCGACCTGCCACTGGGTTGAAAGATAAATTCGACAAACCAGAATCAACAACAACCTGCTCGAGCAGTAATGAATAATCAAGTGAACATACTCGGGCAATAATGAACATACTCGACCTTCTACCGAGGTCGAAATGGAATTTCGACAAAATTAAATTCAAATACAAATCATCAACCTATTAGGCAATAATAAATATACCCGACCTTCCACTGAGGTCGAAATACAATTTCGACAAAGTCAAGTTCAAATTCAAATCATCAACCTGATCAAGCAATAATGAATATACTCAACCTTCCATCGAGTTCGAAATACAATTTTAACAAAATCAAGTTCAAATTCAAATCATCGACCTCCTTAAGCAATAATGAATATACTCGACCTTCCATCGAGGTCGAAATACAATTTCGACAAAGTCAAGTTCAAATTCAAATCATCAACCTGCTCAAGCAATAATGAATATACTCGACCTTCCACCGAGGTCGAAATACAATTTCGACGAAGTCAAGTTCAAATTCGAATCATTAACCTGCTCAAGCAATAATGAATATACTCGACCTTCCACCGAGGTCGAAGAACAATTTCGACAAAATCAAGTTCAAATTCAAATCATCGACCTGCTCAAGCAATAATGAATATATTTGACCTTCTACCGAGGTCGAAATACAATTTCGACAAAATCAAGTTCAAATTCAAATCATCAACCTGCTCAAGCAGTAATGAATATACTCGACCTTCCACCGAGGTCGAAGAATAATCTCAACAAAATCAAGCAAGAATCAACATCAACCTACTTGAGCAGTAATGAGTATACTCGACCTTCCACCGAGGTCGATAAACAATCTCAACAAAATCAAGCAAGAATCAACATCAACCTACTCGAGCAGTAATGAATATACTCGACCTTCCACCGAGGTCGAAGAACAATCTCAACAAAATCAAGCAAGAATCAACATCAACCTACTCGAGCAGTAATGAATATACTCGACCCATTTCCGAGGTTTGAATAGAAATACATCGAGCACAACAAAATATGATAACAATCGATTATCTAGGTTCGAACGCTTGTCCACCCTCGGAGGGGTGGTCGACACATAGACCATCTTTGCTCGATGGGTTTTTCCTCGAACGCATGCCCACTCTCGAAGGGGTGGTTGACACATATGACCATCTTCGCTCGATGGTTTTTAATCATGGCGGACCACCCAGCCCGGAGGCCTTAGTCATGGTGGATTTGTCTTCTTCAACCACCCAGCCCGGAGGCCTTAATCATGGTGGACCACCCAGCCCGGAGGCCTTAGTCATGGTGGATTTGTCTTCTTCGACCGCCCAGCCCGGAGGCCTTAATCATGGTGGACCACCCAGCCCATAGGCCTTAGTCATGGTGGGTTTTTCTTCTTCGGTCAGCTTGAGCACCTCAACCTGCCGCAGGCCGAAGTCGAAATGGAATTTCGACAAAATTAAATGAAAGTTTTTCAATTCGTCTTCTCCCCAACCCGTCGTGCGAGCTTAGTCGAGATTCCACTCGAGATACAACTTCGTAGTTATTTAAGTCGACTTCGTAGTCGTAAGCTTCGTAGCTTAGTCGAGATTCCACTCGAGATACAACTTCGTAGTTGTTTAAATCAACTTCGTAGTCGTAAGCTTCGTAGCTTAGTCGAGATTCCACTCGAGATACAACTTCGTAGTTATTTAAGTCAACTTCATAGTCGTAAGCTTCATAGCTTAGTCGAGATTTCACTCGAGATACAACTTCATAATTGTTTAAATCGACTTCGTAGTCACAAGCTTCGTAGCTTAGTCGAGATTCCACTCGAGATAACACTTCGTAGTTGTTTAAATCGACTTCGTAGTGGTAAGTTTCGTAGCTTAGTCGAGATTCCACTCAAGATACAACTTCATAGTTGTTTAAATCGACTTCGTAGTCGTAAGCTACGTAGCTTAGTCGAGATTCCACTCGAGATACAACTTTGTAGTTGTTTACATCGACTTCGTAGTCGTAAGCTTCGTAGCTTAGTCGAGATTCCACTCGAGATACAACTTCGTAGTTGTTTAAATCGACTTTGTAGTCGTAAGATTCGTAGCTTAGTCGAGATTCCACTCGAGATACAACTTCGTAGTTGTTTAAATCAACTTCGTAGTCGTAAGCTTCGTAGCTTAGTCGAGATACAACTTCGTAGTTGTTTAAGTCGACTTCGTAGTCGTAAGCTTCGTAGCTTAGTCGAGATTTCACTCGAGATACAACTTCGTAGTTGTTTAAATCAACTTCGTAGTCGTAAGCTTCGTAGCTTAGTCGAGATTCCACTCGAGACACAACTTCATAGTTGTTTAAATCGACTTCGTAGTCGTAAGCTTCGTAGCTTAGTCGAGATTCCACTCGAGATACAACTTCGTAGTTGTTTGAATCAACTTTGTAGTCGTAAGCTTCGTAGCTTAGTCAAGATTCCACTCGAGATGCAACTTCGTAGTTGTTTAAACCGACTTCATAGTTGTAAGCTTTATAGCTTAGTCAAGATTCCACTCGAGATACAACTTCGTAGTTATTTAAGTCGACTTCGTAGTCGTAAGCTTCGTAGCTTAGTCGAGATTCCACTCGAGATACAACTTCGTAGTTGTTTAAATCAACTTCGTAGTCGTAAGCTTCGTAGCTTAGTCGAGATTCCACTCGAGATACAACTTCATAGTTGTTTAAGTCGACTTGGTAGTCATAAGCTTTGTAGCTTGGCCGAGATTCCACTCGAGATACAACTTCGTAGTTGTTTAAATCGACTTCGTAGTCGTAAGCTTCGTAGCTTAGTCGAGATACAACTTCGTAGTTGTTTAAGTCGACTTTGTAGTCGTAACCTTCGCTTAGTCGAGATTCCACTCGAGATAAAACTTCGTAGTTGTTTAAATCGACTTCGTAGTCGTAAGCTTCGTAGCTTAGTCGAGATTCCACTCGAGATACAACTTCATAGTTGTTTAAATCGACTTCGTAGTCGTAAGCTTCGTAGCTTAGTCGAGATTCTACTCGAGATACAACTTCGTAGTTGTTTAAATCAACTTCGTAGTCGTAAGCTTTGTAGCTTAGTCGAGATTCCACTCGAGATACAACTTCGTAGTTGTTTAAAAATCAACTTCGTAGTCGTAAGCTTCGTAGCTTAGTCGAGATTCCACTCAGTTATTCCCTGCTATCCATTCCTTATTTCAACAAAGCAGTCCATGTTGTACCTAAGTATCAGTACACCTGTTCATGTGTTTTCCTCAGCAAGTAACAAGAAAAGTTCATGAGTCGTAGTCTATTCATATTGTAACACCCCGCTTTTCCATAAACATCAGAGTGCGCAACTCGCAATTACATTCAAAATAAAACGTTTTACATTGCGAAATACTGATTCGGAGTGCTACTAAAATACATAACTGACTGAAAAGTCTGAAACTTTTGGTTTACAAAAGTTAACTAATACATGACTGATAAAACTAGACGAATTCACTGTTCGCAGAACTGATAATGGACTTCGGTAGAACCAACAGTGAATCATCAACAGCTTGCTGACTGATAATGGGCTAAGTATGACAAACAGTAAAATATCAGCGGAAGCTGTAGCTGGGAATTTGGTTAGCAATGCCGTACTGGTGTAAACATTTTATCTGAAAGAAATAACGGCTCTGCTATGCCAAATTCAAACTGTACAAAACGTAATTTAATCTTTATAAGCATAATCCCGAACAGCTCCGTCATCTCACTCCTCCGGCCCGACTTCATAACCTGAAAAACATGATAAAACTGGGGAGTG
>CACSLK010027832.1:1646781-1665965 GCA_902706635.1 Striga hermonthica
ACTTCACGAACTACTTGGTTGAATCAAGTTCGACCAAGAGTACCTGTGATTGTTCTCTAAGGTCAAGTAGGTGTTGATCTTAGTATATAATTGTTGTAGGTGTTTGACGAGCCGTGCTCGCTTCCTACATCCGTTTGTGTGCCATTTTCTCCGTTGCTACACCAGGTGGGTTTTACTTATGAAAATTATCTATGCCATACGTGTGTTTAAGTGTTTGGTTGGTATGACCTATGTATGAATGTGAACCATGTGGCCTACTGATGTGAGCTGTTACGGCCGTCGGTACGGTTGTCCCCGTCGAGTTACGGTACGGTTGCCCTTGCGAGGCAAGTCTTCTTAAGACCTAATGAAAGGCCGTGTCTGTTACAGTGGCACGCACTCCCGTCGTTAGGGTTTATGCATCCCCTTTCCGCGGCTAATGATAGATGTGGACATGAGTGAGTTTTTGTTGAGATTAGGAGATGAGACATGATGATGATTGATTTATATTCGTACTGCGACCACATCTGAACATGTATTATTTATGTGCATAGTGGTGAGCACGCTTTTCATCTAGTGCTCATCCCCACCTGCTCTTTACCGATGCAGGTTAAGCATGAGTTGGGTGACGAGAAGAGGCGAGTGGGTCGGTCATTTCTATTTATCGCTTCCGTATGAATAAGGCTTTTGAACCTTTGTGTTGAGACTTGACTATGCTATTTTCCAGAACTTATGACTTGCTTGTTTTGGAAATTTGTAGAACCTGGATTGTTGGGTATTATGATTGATAATATATTCATGTTGAGAATTATGTCTCGTGATACGTTTCGGTTAATGAAATCCGTTTGTCAAAATCGGGTAATGAATCCCCGTGAGCCCAGATAAGACTTGGGTTATGAAAAATGTTGTTTAACACCCATTGAATTTTCGAAAATGATTTAAAAAATTTTACACTAATTTTTGGAAAGTCTGGAATTTCTTTAAAATCAAGGTAGGGTGTTACATTGAAGGTCGGTGCATATGTTATCGAGATGAAGGATTTTGACCTCATACTCGGTATGGATTGGTTAACACGTTATCGTGCTGATATTCGTTGTCATGACTGGGAGGTAATTCCTTATCTTTCGGAAGATGATTAAATTTCTTTCTACGGCTCAAAGGCTCGAACGTTGCCTCAGGTGATTTCCATGGCGAAGGCGAGGAAAATCATAAGATGTGAAGATTATCAGGGTTACTTGGTGAACATTGTTGAGGAAAATTCGAGAGCACATACACCTCATGACATTCCAATTGTTCGTGAGTTTGTGGATGTGATCCCGGACCAACTACTAGGAGGACCACCCAACAGGCAGGTGGAGTTCCCTATCGATCTTGTTCCAGGAGCAGCACCAGTGTCGAAGGCACCATATCGAATGGCATCGAAGGAATTACAAGAGTTGAAAACTCAAATTCAAGAGTTGTTGAAGCTTGGTTTCATCAGACCCAGTGTTTCACCTTGGGGAGCACCTGTTTTGTTTGTCAAGAAGAAGGATGGATCCATGAGAATGTGTATTGATTACCGGGATTTAAACCGGTTACCAATAAAGAATAAATATTCGCTCCCAAGGATAGATGATTTGTTCGATTAGTTGAGAGGAGCTTGCGTATTTTCAAAAATAGATTTACGCTCAGGCTATCATCAATTGAAGATTAAAGAATCTGACGTAGCTAAAACTGCGTTTCGAACAAGATATGGTCATTTCGAGTTTGTGGTGATGCCGTTTGGGGTGAGTAATGCACCAGCGGTGTTTATGGACTTAATGAACGTGTTTTCCATCAGTATTTAGACCAATTTGTCATCGTCTTTATTGATGATATTTTGGTCTATTCCAGGAGTCGAGAAGCGCATGAGCAATATCTGAGGGTAGTTCTCAGTACCCTTAGAAAGAGAAGTATGCCAAATTCTCTAAGTGAGTTTTTGGCTAAAGAAAGTGCATTTTCGGGCCATATTATCACTGAGAGAGGCATAGAAGTAGATCCAGCAAAGATAGCCGCAGTTCAGAATTGGACAGTTCCAAAGAATCCATCAGAAGTTCGTAGTTTTCTTGGATTAGCAGGTTATTATCGTAGATTTATTGAGGGGTTTTCAAAGATTGCTCTCCCTTTGACAAATTTAACGAGAAAATCTGTGAAGTTCGAGTGGTCCAATCGTTGTGAAAAGAGCTTTCAAGAGCTTAAGAAGAAGCTTACAACGACTCCAGTGCTAATTATTCCAGATCCTACTAGAAGTTTCACTATTTATAGTGATGCTTCAAAACAGGGTCTTGGATGTGCACTCATGCAAGATGGTCAAGTTGTAGCATATGCTTCACGACAATTGAAGCCACATGAGCAGAATTATCCAACTCATGATTTAGAGTTGGCAGCAGTAATGCACGCACTCAAGATTTGGAGGCATTATCTCTATGGTGGCCAGTGTGAAATATTCACTGATCACAAAAGTTTGCAATATATATTCACACAGAAAGAGCTCAATATGCGCCAAAGAAGATGGTCGGAGCTTGTGAAAGATTATGATTGCACTATCCAATATCATCCAGGAAAAGCGAATGTTGTAGCAGATGCCCTAAGTCGTAAGGTGAAGGGTGGGCATGTTGTATCACTCAACAGAATCAACTTATTAAAGAGTTCGCTAGGATGCAGATTGAAGTTGTTAAGACACTTCCTAAGGAGATTACGGGAAGTGTTAACTCAATGCGGGTTCAGCCCATGTTGAGAGATAGATTACAGCGAGAACAATCTTTCGATCAATTTATTCGAAAGATAGAAGAAAAAAATTCAGGCTGGAGGAGTAGAGGGTTTTTACCCAGGCACAGATGGAGCTTTGGAGTTCAGAGGCAGAATTGTTGTGCCAAAATTCGAGGCCTTGCAAAAGGAGATCTTGACAGAAGCACAAAGTGCACCATATTTAGCTCACCCAGGAAGCACCAAAATGTATCATGACTTAAAAAAGTCGTTTTGGTGGAGAGGAATGAAGAAAGATGGAGCAGACTTTTTAAAGAAGTGTTTGGTCTATCAACAAGTTAAGGCTGAGCACAGGAGTCCATTAGGTCGGTTGCAGCCACTTGAGATTCCTAAGTGGAAGTGGGAATAAGTTACCATGGACTTTGTTACAGGGCTACCTAAGTCATCAGAACAACATGATGCGATTTGGGTAGTAGTGGACAGATTGACGAAAATCGCACGTTTTATGCCTGTAACAATGACCATGTCGATGGATAAATTAGCTGAAATATATACCCGTGGAATTTATTCGACTCTATGGAGTGCCAGTTACAATCATATCTAATCGAGATCCCAGATTCACCAGTAGATTTTGGAAGAGTTTGCATGAGGCAATGGGCACGCAGTTAAGTTTTAGTTCGGCTTATCATCCAGAGACAGATGGCCAGTCCGAAAGGACGATCTAGACACTCGAGTATATGCTCAGAGCTTGTATTCTGGATAGAGGTGCCAAGTGGGAGAAATGGTTGCCGTTAGTAGAGTTTGCTTACAACAACAGTTACCATGCCTTGATTAAGATGGCTCCCTACGAAGCACTTTATGGCCGCAAGTGTCGTTCGCCCCTTTATCGGGACGATGTTGGTGAGAGGCGAGTACTTGGTCTGAAGATGATCGAGGAAACCGTTGAGCAAGTAGCCTGGATTAGAGAAAGGCTCCAGACTGCTTAGAGTCAACAGAAGTCTTCAGCTGATAAGCATAGGCGAGAAATGCATTTTGAGATAGGAGATAATGTCTTTTTGAAGGTTCGACCAATTCGAGGTGTCGTTCGTTTTGGGAAGAAAGGTAAGTTGCATCCTCGTTATATAGGTCCGTTTGAAGTTCTTGAGCGAGTAGGAGAAGTATTCTATTGATTAGCTTTACCCCCCGAGTTATCCAGTGTGCATAATGTATTTCACGTATCGATGTTACGTGCATATGTGTGCGATCCAGTTCATGTGTTTCAGCACAATAAGATTCAGATTCAGTCAGATTTAACTTATGAGGAGCAACCAGTAGCAGTTTTGGACCGAAAGGTTCATAGGCTGAGGAAGCGAGATATTCCCCTTGTTCGTATTAAATGGAATCGTCACGGAGAATGAGATGCCACTTGGGAGCGAGAAGCTGATATTAGAGCTCGTTTTCCAAATTTTGAGTTTTGACATATACTCTGTAAGTATGTATTTCAGTTTCAGTATTTCCGAGGATGGAAATAGTTTTTATGAGGGTAGATTGTAATACCCCATATTTTAGTAAGTCAGTAATTCAGTAAAAAGTTAGTCGGTAAAAAGTTATTTACCGTAGTGAAAAGTTATTTACTGCAGTAAAAAGTTATTTACCGCAGTAAAAAGTTAAAAGGTAAATCAGTAAAAGTAATTAGTAGTTTAGATAATAAGTAAATTATTTTCAATATTAAGTTACAATTTATTTGAATGATAGAGAATAATAGAAATCATAGTTGAAATTTTCGGTTTTCAATCGTAAATGGAATTTATCTCCGATTTTGATTCCGAAAAATTTATTTTTTATTAAGCATAAAGATTTGATTTATAGATTTTTTTAAAAAAAGATTAAGAATAGCACAATTTTAAATAATTGTGAATTTTCACAATTTATGCTATTATCATAAAAATAAAGTGTTTATGTTATTTTTAAGCATATTTTTCCTCATTAAATCATTTGTAAATGATTTATATATTATGAGAGATATTAATATAAGTTAAAAATATTTTTTGAAATTATTTTCTGATTTTTAAAGAAAAAGCCAAGAATAAAGAAAAAAATAAATAAATTGTGGAATTTTTTATTTTTTAGAATCTTAATTATTTGAAGCATCTTAATTTTTATATTAATGTGGTTAATTTTTATGATTTATGCATTTGTTCAGCTGAAAAATTTAATAATATTAGCCAACTAAATTAAAAATTAAGAGTGGGATATTATTTGGTATATTTGTTGAAGAAAATAGTATTTAAATGATATTTAATTAATTTTGGTGAAGTTTGTCCCCTCAAAATTTTCATATGGTAGAATTAGACCTTAGAAATTCAGATTTTTATGTTATAAGAGAAAGAAATAGTAAGAATCGAGTTTTTACGAGAGGAATCGAGCAATTTCGAGGAAATCAAGTTGCATTTGCTTTGTTTTCTCAAGAGTGGAAGAGGTATGTTATAGAATTTTAATCAATTATATTTAAGAATTATAAGTGTTTATATGTGTTTTTAATATGTTATCATGTTAAGAAATTATAATTTTTATATATATAAGTATACGAAATAAGATTATAAAGTAAGTTCAATTAAAGTTCATGTTGTTGCAGCATATGTTTGCTTGTTTTTAACCAAGCTATTGAATTCCAAAAATTATGAGAATTTGTATATGAAATCATCATTATGTTGAGAATAATACTGTAAATTTTCAGATTATTTAAATTTAAAATTAATTTTATAAAAATCATTAATTAAGGTGTTGTCCAGTGAAAAATATGTGTAGTATGATGAATTGTGGTATTGAATTACCTTACTTTTTGATATTATTTTGAGTTGAGAATTTCATGGTCAATTTATATGTAAGTTAAGAACTTCCAGTTTAAATCTCATATTTATTGGACTTGTGTAACATGCTATAGAAAATAATGAACATAAGTGAGTCAATCTCAAATTTTAACAAGACAAGCATTATTTGAAAATTTGTATCTCACTTTATAGTTATTATTTTTATGAGGAACTTTACAGAATATTTCATGATTTAGTTGAAAGTTAAGATATAAAGTTTTAGAATTTTTAGATTCTTGTAGCATGAGATATAGATTTTTAAAGACAAGTATGCCAGTAAATTAAATGTTTTGTTATAGTTACAACTTTGAAATAATATATCTCAATATATGAATATTATTTTAAAGTGATATTTTTACGATAACTTTATATATATGTTGAGAGTACATATGTTTAAGTTAAGCTTAAAATAAGGTGAATTGAGTAATTACTAAAATTACAGATAAAGTCTGTTAATATGATTTTAGTTTTGAGTTTTTCTCATTATATTAATTAATGAAAAATTTTGAACAGCATGTATTAAAAGATATGTGAGTATGAATGATTAAGTTTCATTTTAATATATATTAATTGTATATTTTTAATATTTTCCGAGATGAGTTAGCCAGTATTGAGCATAGTACTTAGTATATTTGTTATATTTGTTATATTGTAGCGTGAGAAGCCGGCTACCAAAGAACAACACTTACGTTTTCAAATATTTTCAAAGAAGAAAGGTGGGGACCCAGCCTGGGTATTACATTGAGTATAATAACTATTATCATGTCCGAGGTATGTATATAATTTATAAAGTACTGGTGGAGGCCCCAAGTTGCCTTTGTAAATATCCATCAAAATTAAGCTCGCCTAGTCAAGACTGGGTTCTGTGGGAGGCGACCCCCAGAATGTGATCACTAGAGAACCGGCTAGTTATCGGTAGTTGCACAATTCAGTGTCAGATACCGGGAGATTATGTACAGATATATATATATGCCAATGATCATGATATTGATATTATTATTGTTGTTTACTTTAGTATGAGTTTTTGCGGATTACAGTGGATTAGTACTCATGCCCCACTATTATCATATTCAGGTAACAGAGTCGGTGCGGAGGTGTGAGATCAGCTGTAGTGGTGATGGTCGTGAATTTGGTTCAATTTCTATTATGGACTTTTAATAAGGTTTCGGTTTGTATAATTATTATGCCACGCTTGCAAGATTTCCGCTACGTTTTCAGATTCGAACATGTGTGACAGTAATTTCACACTTAAATAATTTATCTGTTTGCCAGTATAAACAGCTCCAGTTTACATACTTGTTTGATATTTAAAATCTGTTTTATTTATGTCTAAACCAGTTGCTAGACCAAGATTTTAAGGAAACAGATTTTCTAAAGCAGATAAGTTTTAGTAGAATCCCTAATAAAGTTAATAAGATTTCAAAAAATTTATGAGAATTTTCGAAATAAGTCGCGAAAAATTTACTCTGATAAGCGGGATGTTACAACCGGCGAAGAGAGTGAGCTCGAGACAATTTCCAGCCGTCGAGGTGCGAGACTTGTGTTATTGGCGCCATCTGTGGGGACTTCTGTTCGAAAAGTTATGTTGCAAGCTCAACCATGGCGGACGGAATTCCTCGTATGAATTTGCAGTCGTCGTTCGATGATGCATGGACGACGACCAGAACTATGGGAATGGATCCTCCCCCTGGGTTCTCCGCACCGCTACAAACACCGGTGACCCCAACACCGACTCCCCAAAGTGCGGCGATTCCAGGAGGAAGAGAAGGCACGAGCTGAGACCAGGAGTCTCATGGAGCAACACCAACGGCGATTCTCGTGTCGTTGCAAGCAGGTCCAGTCGTGACGCAGTAAGTCGGACCAGTGGCGCAGATGGTGGCTCAGCCAACAGGAGGACAACCAGGCGGAGTATCGTCACCCCCTGCTCAACAAATGGTGACAATGACAAGAGAGGAGCTGCGGCGAATGATGGCCAACGCGGCGGCGCAAGCGGTACAGCAGGTCACTCACCAAACGTCCCAAGCTACTGCTGCGCCGACCACCGTGGTAGGAACTCAAGAGGAGGACGTGTTGAGTTACGGTGGAGGAGTAGACCCCAAAGACCGGGTGATGGAAAGGATGGTCGAGCAACTCCGCCAGTTGCAGGAAAAGGTGGAGGGGCAATAAGATAGGCGTGCTCGCGGACACCCGTTCTCGAGGAAGATTTTACCCGCACCTCTACCCGCGAGTTTCAGGGAGATAAATCTGATCTTTGATGGGTCGAGCGATCCATTGAGACATGTGAGGGCGTTTGAGAATATGCCCATTTTGCACGGATTCTCGGATTCAGTTAGCTGTATGGCATTCCTATCGACCTTACGGGGGGGAGGGAGGGGGGGTGCTCGACTGGTTCCACCAACTTGCCCCAGGGTCGATCAAGGACTTTGAGGATTTTGCTGGACAACTCACCAACCAATACTATAGCGCGGTGGCGTGGGAGAAGACATATCTCACACTGATGGTGATGCAGCAAGGCGAAAGGGAATCTTTGCGCAAATATGTGGCTCGATATAACCAGATGTGCTTGGAGGTGCCTACGACAATCGACGAGATAAAGGCGAGAGGCTTGATTAGGAGTCTGCGACTAGGACGTTGCCAGACGTCGTTGGCAAAAACGCCTGCACGGACATATGACGAGGTACTAAAAAGGTGCAAGAAATACATAATCCTGGAAGAGACGGAGGCTGAATTTGCTAAGCTCGAGGAGGCGGCGAAACCTGAGCCAAGGAAGGGAAGGCCGAATTCGCCCAGGAGGGAGTCGCCCAGAAGGAATTCCCCAAAGAGAGGTTCATCCAAGAGATTATCGCCCAAGAAGGATGGGCGAGGTCCATTTCGCGGAGGGCGAGAGAATCGCTGGCACGGACGACCTCGCCAACCTAATGGCCCGAGATATAACAATTTCACGCCCATAAATGCGCAGGTAGAAGAAGTCTTGGCGGCAATAGAGGAGAAGTTGGAAAGTAAGAAGGTCACATGGCCAGCGACGAGGTTTGAAGGACCAACCAAACCCCAGTCGAATAAATACTGCAGATTCCACAAGGATTACGGGCATACCACGGAGAATTGTAGACATCTAAAAGATGAGATCGAGCGTCTCATAAGAGCAGGACACTTGAAATAATTTGTTATTTGTGATCGACAGCGTGGGAAGGAAAAAAGGAGCTGCAGGGAGGACTCGGGGACGAGGAGTGACAGGGATGATGACGAAGAGTATGATACAAGGAGGGAGAGAGGAAGTCGATGGGCTGAGGCGGAGAAGAGGAGGTGAGGTGATGATGGTCGAGAAGAGCAGAGGGTAGAGGCGCCCATGAAGAGAGGCACAATCTATATGGTTTGTGGGGGGCCTACAAATGGAGATTCGAACAACGCTCGAAAAGGGCATGTGCGAGCCATAAAGCGCAAGAGGGAGGAAGTCAGGATAACTGGTCGAATGCCAGTGATTAGCTTTCGATCTGAGGATGCTCAGAGAGTTTTACTACCCCATAATGACGCGCTGGTCATCACGGCGGAGGTCGTGGGGTTCGATGTGAAGAGGGTGTTCATTGACACTGGAAGCTCGGTCGATGTAATGTTCTACGATTTCTTCGCACAGATCAACAAACACCTGAATTTGGAGTTGAGGCCGGTGGCGACGACGTTGTACGATTTAATGGAGGTGAGGTAATGCCGATAGGCGAGGTGAGCTTAACGATGGCGTTGGGATCGCGTGATACGAGGAAGGTGCGCATGGTGAGGTTTGTGGTGGTTGGTGCAGAGTCATCTTACAATATCATTTTGGGGCGAACAGGGTTGAATGCGTTCCAAGTGGTTGTGTCTACATACCACATGACGATCAAGTATCCTGTGGGTGAAAATGTGGCGAGATTGCTGGGGACCAGCTCACATCAAGGAGTTGCTATCAAACCACGGTCAGGAACAACAAGCAGTTGGGAAGAAAACAATTGAAAGGCGGGGAGGAATTGCCCAATCGACCATGTGGATCAAGGTCGAAGGAGGAAAAGGGATGGTAGGATAAGGTAAAAGAAAATATGGACATACAACCGGGAGACGAGGTCGAGGAAATTCAGATGGTGCAAGGGATGATCGAAAATTCAGAATTGGGAAGGAACTGGAAGAGCCTATTAGGTCGAGGCTGGTCGGCCTAATAAGGGAGTTCGCATACATCTTCGCTTATACGGCGGAGGAGCTGACGGGAATTGAGGCCAAGGTGATCGAGCATAGGCTGAACATTGATCTCAGTGTGAGGTCAGTAAAGCAGAAGAGGAGACACCATGGTGTGGAATTGGACAAAATAATCGAGCAGGAGGTCGAGAAGCTGTTAAACGCTGGCATATCAAGAATATCCAGTTTCAAAATGGTTTTCTAACACTGTAATGGTGTCCAAGTCAGGGGGCAAGTGGAGGATGTGCATCGACTTTCGCGACTTGAACAAGGCGTGTAGCACCCCGCTATGTCATAAATATCAGAGTTAAATTTTCGCAAAATCTTTTCTTAAAATATACTTATAAGTTTGCGAAATCAGGATTCAAAGTGCTACCGTAATCAGTTACTTTGCTTTGAAATCCGTATATAGTTTTTAGGGAAAACGGTTTATCATAGTATAAACAATCCGACTGGTAATCGGACCAAAAGGCTAAGTTTGACAAACATGAAAGTCAGCGGAAGACGTATCGTGGCAAAACATGTAATCCAAACTACGGGAGATTGTAACAACACTGCTATGCCAAATTCAAACATGATATAGTCTTATTATCATAGCCCGATTCAAATGCTAACTAGCCGGCCGAGTCAACACGAGTGACGACATTATTAAGTCGACATCCTTGAAGTCGACTTGGCCCCTCGGCAATTTGAAGAACACCCTCGGCCTAATAAGTGGTCTCAAGACGGCTCCAGGAAGTCGACTGAGTATAAGACGATTTCCCTCGAGAAGACGAGTAGACACTCCGGGAGCTGTGAGCGCAGGAATAGCTCCAGGTCGACTTGGCAAGGTCCCAAGTCGACTAACAAGATCTCCGACGACTTGATGCACTTAGGAACAAACGAGTGAAAATCTCCAAGGGAAACCAAGTTTACATAAGATAAGAAGGAATCTGGATGCTGACTCAGGAGTGTGCGGAATGCAGACCGACCAGGGCATTTTGGACACTTCGCGTAAGTCGACCAGGGCATTTCAGGTATTTCGAGTAGGTGTTCCCATTCCTATATAAAGGAGCTGAGGTAACCCCAAACCCTAACTTTTATTCTCTCCATTCATTATTCAGCTGCTGCTCCTACTGAGCAGAGCTCCTCCTCTTCTCTCTCACTGACTTGAGCGTCGGAGGCTTTTCACCGGAAAACACTTCCGGTGTTGAGTTCTTGCAGGTGTTCGCAGCGGTCCACGAGCAACTTGGAGACGATTCAAACAGACCGGAGCTCATTTCCACTGGTTCACTCCAAATCTAGGAGGAGACCCATCAAATTGGCGCCGTCTGTGGGGAGTTCTTGATGAAAATAAGAGATTTGCACCTAGTTCCGATCTGTTTGACATGGCGGAGAAGGAAGGACTGTCGAGAAACTTGAACGAGGACTTTCGAGCAGCGTGGACGGATAAGCGGCCGCCACCAGTTCCTGGCCCTAGACCACCACTTCAGGTGCTCGGTTTCCCGCCGTTCGGTGGGCACGCGCCGTCGGGAGCGCGTAGGGAGGAAGAAACGCCCGTCACACCACTTGGGGTGAAGACCCTAGGGCTAACACAAGGAGGATCTAGCCAGACAAGGGCCACCGGCACGGGAACTGATGAGAATGAGTCGGCCAAAACGGCTTTGAGCTTGGGGAAGTGATCTGAAATGTTGGAGCAAGGGGCAAGACCACCGCCCCAGGTCGAGGAGCAAATGATGACTATGACGAGGAATGAGATGCAAAGAATGATTGCAGAGGCGGTGACAGCCCAACTCAAACAGGTGCGAGCCGGTCAACCCAGGGTCGAACAACCTAGAAGGGAGCCACCCAGAGTCGAGCAACAAAGGGTCGAGTTGCCACCTCCTGACCACGAGCAACAAGCCCAGTCCAATGATAGGCAGATCCGGAGGGTGGAGGGAGAAGTGTCCTCCATCAGGACCGCTAACCCGCAAGCGAGAGATGAGACGCTGGAACAGTTGCTGGCCCAAGTTCGTGATTTACAGGCCCGAGTCGAGGGGAGAAAAGTTGGAGGCTCAAGGGGACATTCGTTCTCACAGCACATCCTGGATGCCGACCTACCGCAAGGTTTTCGTGATCTAAACATAAGTTATGACGGGTCGACCGATCCATCTCGTCACATGAGGAGTTTCGAGAATATGGCAGTTCTGCATCGTTATAATGACCCGGTGCAGTGTCGAGCTTTCCTAACGACTTTGCGGGGATCTGCGCAGGATTGGTTTCATCAACTACCAGCGGGAGCCATCAAGGATTTCGAGGGATTCAGTGCGAGCTTTCTCAATCAATTCGCAAGTGTCAGGCCACAAGAGAAATCGTATCTGACCTTAATGGGCATACAGCAAAAAGAAGGTGAGTCGCTACGAGATTATGTGGCGAGATATACGCGAGCATGCGTCGAGGTGCCTAGGGCATCAGAGGAGATAAAGGCAGGGGGTTTGACTCGAGGGTTGCTGCCGGGCTTGTGCAGGAATTCTTTGGCAAAGCGCCCGGGTAGAACGTTCGACGAGGTCCTGGGGAGATGCGCGAAGTATATGAATGTCGAAGAAGCAGAGATTTGATCTCTCACGAACAGTTAAAGAAAGTAGGGCTGACCATCGGGATGAGAGAAGAGAAAAGAAAGTTTCCTCGATCGAGGAGAGGAATGGATCCCCACGAGCAGAAAGAGAGGGGCGATCTAGGGGATGGAGGCCGACTCAATACACCCCTTTGTCGGCCCCTCAAGCGCGAATTTTAGAGGTAATGAAAAGAGAAATTCATGACAATGTCGTTAGGTGGCCCAAGACGAGGAAAGACGGACCAACGAGGCCAAAAAGTAATCTATATTGTCGATTTCATAAGGACTATGGGCACAATACTGACGACTGCAGGCACCTTAAAGACGAGATATGAAGGCTGATTAAGGCAGGGCACTTAAAGGAATTCATATATAAGTATCGGGAGAAGTCGAATAGAAAGAGAGAGAGAAGCCAGAGTCCTCGCAAAAGGGCGAGAACGCCCGAGAAAGAGGAGCCCCCATAGAAATGGGGAATCATACATATGATATTTGGAGGATCAACTGATGGGATTCGAATCGAGCAAGAAAGGCGTACACCCGAGGGCGCCATGGGAAAGTCGAGGTACAACAAGTCGACGAGAACGGACCGGTAATGTACTTCGGGCCAGCGGATGTGGGAGAAGTTGAAAGACCTCACAACGATGCATTGATGATAACTGCCCAAGTGTCGGGATATGAAGTGCAGAGAGTGTTTGTCGACACCGGGAGTTCTGTTAATGTAATGTTTTACGATTGTCTCAAAAGGATGGAGCTCGACATACAACGCACACCCCCCCATACCTCACTATTCGGTTTCAATAGGTCAGAGGTCACGCCCCTTGGGGAAACCATGCTCGCTGTCGTCCTAGGGGGAAGGTGACTTGCGGAAGGTGAAAATGGTGAGATTCGTGGTGATCGATGTCGAGTCAGCTTATAATGTGATCTTGGGGAGGCCAGCACTTAATGCATTCCAAGCGGTAGTATCAACCTACCACATGAAGTTGAAATTCCCAGTCGGGGATCGAGTGGGAGAAGCTAGAGGCGATCAAAAGTTGTCGAGGACCTGTTATCAAATCGATGTGAAAACTAACCAGCGGGCTGAGGTTAAGGAAGGGAAAAAACCAATGTCGAGTGAAAAAAGGCCGAGGAATAGTGACCTTGAGCCACACGGGGAGTTGATGGAAATACAAATTGGAGAAACGGAGGAACAAACCACTAAGATCGGAAAAGACCTAAGAGACGAGCTGCGAGACCAACTCATTGCATTACTAAAAGAATTCAGGGATGTTTTCGCCTTCACCCCCGAGGAGTTGACGGGGATCGACCTTACCATTATGGAGCATAAACTCAACGCCGATCCCCTCAGAAAGCCAGTGAAACAACGACTTAGACACCATGGAGGGGAAATCGACAAAGCAATTGAAGTCGAGGTAGATAAGTTGTTGCGAGCTGGGCATGTTAAGGAAATCCAATTCCCCAAATGGATATCCAACACCGTAATGGTAAGGAAGGCACTAAAAAAATGGCGTATGTGCATTGATTTTCGCGACTTAAACTTGGCCTGCCCAAAAGATCACTATCCCTTACCGCGAATCGACCAGCTAGTCGACTCCACGGCTGGTTGCGAGTTGCTGAGTATGATGGATGCATCTCAGGGATATCATTAGATTTCGTTGGCCCCTGAAGATCAGAGTAAGGTGAGTTTTGTGACGAGCAAAGGGACGTACTGCTATGTTGTCATGCCCTTTGGGCTTAAAAATGCGGGAGCAACCTACCAACAATTGATGGATCATATGTTCAAATCACAAATCAGGCAAAATATCGAAGTGTATGTGGACGATATCTTGGTGAAGATTAAGTCCTTGACCTCACATCCAGACGACTTAAGGGAGACATTTCAAACCCTTAGGACGTTCGAGATGAAGCTGAACCCAAGCAAGTGTGCCTTTGGAGTAAAGGCAGGATGATTCCTGGGGTATATCGTCACAGAGCGAGGAATCGAGGTAAACCGGGAGAAGGTGAAAGCCATACTCGACATGGCCCCACCAAGAAATATAAGGGATGTGCAAGTTCTGACGGGACGGAATGCAGGACTAAGCAGATTCATTGCTCGAGCCGCAGAAAAAAGTTTCCCGTTCTTCAGATTACTCAAGAAGAAGTCAGCCTTCTCGTGGAGTGACGAAGCACAAATGGCCTTCAAAAAATTGAAAGAATTCTTGGGCGAGCTGCCCTTGTTGACAAAACCAGAGCCTGGCGACGAGTTGGTGCTATACGTATCTGTGGGCTCGGTATCATTAAGTTCAGTGTTATTGCGAGAAGAAGGAGGTGCCCAACAGCCAATTTACTACACCAGTTGAGTTCTTCAGGGTGCAAAAACGAGATATTCTGAGATTGAGAAAGCCGCCTTGACACTGGTGATAACGGCTAGAAAATTAAGGCCATATTTTCTGAATCATGTGGTAGTGGTCAGGACGAACTTCTAGCTGGGAGAAACACTGGGTCGACCCACTGTATCGGGTCGACTCGTCAAGTGGGCTATCGAGTTGAGTGAGTATTCCATCAAGTACGAACAGAGGCGAGCCATAAAGGCTCAAGACCTGGCGGATTTCATCCAAGAAGGTACCAAGGGAGAAGAAAAGAAATGGGTCATGCACGTGGATGGGTCCTCAGCGGCCAAAGGGTCCGGACTGGGAATCGTCCTCGTATCACCCGAGGGTGAGCAACTTGACTTTGCCATTAGAATGGGATTAAGGCCTCAAATATCGAAGCAGAATACGAGGCATTAATCAAAGGAATTCAACTCGCAATTGGCGGAGAAGCGTCAGAAATTGTGGCACATTCCGACTCACAATTAGTTGTTGGACAAGTGTTGGGAAGCTGCGAGATCAAAGAAGAACGAATGATGAAATATGTCGAAGAAATCCAAGTCTTGTGCAGGGCCTGGAGAAGTTTGAGCTAACACAAATCCCTCGAGAGGAAAACAAACGAGCAGATTGGCTCGCGAGAATTGCGAGCTCGAATGATGGGAAGATGGGAAGTTCTATCACCACCATGCACTTAGAGGGAAGCGTGTTGGGCGAGACGATGGAAGTCGAGGAAAGGGACGACTGGAGAAAATCGATTTACGAACTCCTACAGGGTCGAGTACCTATGGGAGATAAACGGGAGGCAGAAAGGGTTGCTCGATATCTAAGCAAATACTTTGAAGTCGACGGGGTCATGTTCAAAAAGTCTTTGGTTGGGCCTCACTTGCGATGCGTTTCTGAAGACGAAGAAACCATGTCTTGAAAGAAATACATGAAGGATGTTGCGGGGCACATATAGGATCGCGAGCCTTGGCGGGCAAAGCCCTGCGAGCAGGATACTATTGTCCCAAGATGCGGGCAATGGTGGAACAGCTGGTCCAAAAGTGCGAAAAATGTCAACGCCACGGGAAAATCACTCATATCCCCGCTGAATACATGACTTCCATAAACACCCTGATCCCCTTCGCGCAATGGGGAATCGACTTGGTAGGACCATTGCCGACAGGAACAGCGCAAAGGAAGTTCTTAGTAGTCGCTGTCGATTATTTTACCAAGTGGGTCGAGGCGGAGCCGCTGGCGAAAATTACGGAGAAGAAGATGATTCAATTCCTGTTTAACAACATCTGTTGTCATTTCGGAGTTCCGAAAGTGCTAATTTCTGACAATGGGACTCAGTTCCAAGGGAAACGAATTCAAGCATGGTGTCTCGACATGGGAATAAAGCAAAGATTTGCTTCGGTCGCACACCCCCAGGCTAATGGGCAAGTCGAAGTGACTAATCGAACCATTCTCCAAGGATTGAAGAAGAGATTGGAGAGAGCATCAGGTGCTTGGGTCGATGAGCTGACAACAGTTCTGTGGGCTTATAGGACACCCCAAGAAGGTCGACAGGCCAGTCGCCGTTTCACATGGTCTACGGAATGGATGCACTCTTGCCTATCGAAGTCGGCCTAGATTCTCACAGGTCGGCATTTTATGAGGAAAAGAAGAACGACGAGATGATCAAAGAAGCCCTCGACATGATAGAAGAAGGACGAGAGGAGGCTTGGGTGTGATCCATGGAATACAATCAGAAGATGCGTGCAGCCTTCGACAGAAAAGTCCGCACCAGGCGATTCCAAGTGGGAGATCTCGTCCTCAAACGAGCAGATGCTCTTAAACATGTCGGGAAGCTTGAAGCTAACTGGGAAGGACCCTACACCATCACCAAAGTGCTCGAAAGGGGTGCATACGAACTCGAGGATGGCGAAGGGCGACAGTTGCCGCGATCTTGGCACGTGATCCATCTCAAACGCTTTTATGCCTAAGATAGTATTTTGAACTCTTTTGTACTGAACAATGCTTAATCAAATTCAGTAATGCAATGACTTCCGAGTTTATGTTCAAGTTGTGTCTTTTACATTTCCATGTCGATTTTATTATGATTACTTGAAAAATCGAATTTTTCAAAAGGGCTATAAAGTCGATTGACTCCAACGACTACGAAGTCGATCTAGAACAACTACGAAGTTGTATGCCTCGAGTGGAATCTCGGCAAAGGCTACGAAGCCTACGACTACGAAGTCGATCTAAAACAACTACGACGTTGTATGCCTCGAGTGGAATCTCGGAAAAAAGGCTATGAAGCCTACGACTACGAAGTCGATCTAAAACAACTACGAAGTTGTACGCCTCGAGTGGACTCTCGGCAAATGCTACGAAGCCCACGACTACGAAGTCGATTTAAAACAACTACGAAGTTGTATGCCTTGAGTGGAATCTCGACTAAGCTACGAAGCTTGTGATCACGAAACCTTTAACTACGAAATGGCCACTCAAGATGAACCTTGGCTACACTATAAATTCGACAATTATGAAGTCGGCCCTACACAATCACGACATTATAACAACTGCGACCGATCATTTCCCTAGATGTCCTAGAAAATCAGCTATGAAGCTGCTAAAATCATTGCTCGACTTCGACCAGCTCGCAAGTCGGGTTGGGAGAAGACGAGTTAAAAAACTTTATTGTTTACCAGCTATGTGTTGGGACCTATGAGGATCTCGATATGCACAAATCACGGACAAACATTCAACATAAACCTATGCGCAGCAGATCTAAAGGTTTGATGTAGAAAACTTACGGCTTAAAATTTATGTAGATCTGGCTGGCCCGAACAGATGACCGCAAATCAAATCTTCTCGGAATCGAACAAACTTGACCAATCCAGAAAGCTGGTGTCACGGCGAAGTCAACGGCGTTGACCGATCGGAAATCGGAGCTTCCACGCGCTCTCACGCGCGCGTGTGAGTCTCAGCAGCTGCGGTCTTCCGGCGGCGCGTGTGGGCGCATGCGGTGGCGGCTGGCGGCGATCTCGACGGTGATCTCTTCGACTCGTCGTCCTGGTCGTCGTGGTATGGTCACTTGCTGGTTTTGGTCTCCAGTTTGGATGGATGATAGATTTGATTAGAATCCCGTATATACCTTAAGATCTTCTACTGTATTCTTAAACAGCTATCTAGATCTTGTATCAGTGGAGCACAAGAAATAGAACAACTCCTTGGAAGAGAGAGAGAGAGAGAGGGGCGGGCGAATTTCCAAAGGTTATGTGATTGTATGTTATTTTCCAAGAGCCTAATGCTGTATATATAGAGCTATAGTAGGGACCCTAAGGAGAATATGATAAGGGCTTCTAATATATTAATACTGTGGAGCAACCCCACAATTAATATATTAATAATATTAAAGTCCACCACAATAATATTATTGCACTCCCCTCACCTATCCCAAATTACATTTGAGACTCCTTATTATAATTATCCGATTTACCTCCCCATGTTTAAGATATAATGTCCATTAATTAATTCGATCACTAATAATCAAGAATTAATTAATATATTATATTACCGAAGCTAGCGCTCGCTCATAGCATTCATATTATGCCGGAATAAATCCACCTACAGGGTTTAGCAAAATATTCCTTCATGAACTCACTTCGGGGACATCATCAGACTAACGCACATGGTGACCGTAAATATCCTAATAGCACATCGAACACATAATGTCATTACCCAATTCATTAAGTACGTCCACCCGACTTGGATCTCACCCAAAGAATCAAAGCAACAACAATTATGTGCACATGCCTATTTAATATCTTACGGATTAAGAGCACGCAATAATTAACTGAGGCCTAGTTCGTTTACGACGATCAGTATAAAACGAACATCCCTCTCTGGGATCCTGTTCAATACATAAATGTACTAGTGCAACTAATCGGTCAAGACAAACCGTACGGTTGACACTACAACTGTTCCGATGGGTTGTTCAATTCCATCTAGGTTGTGAACCAATGATTCTTGTTTCGCAAGTAACTGATATAGTGATCTTTGGTACGCCCGATGACGACCCACTTATCTACATGCAAAACAACAAAACGTGGAACTTATTTAACCAAACATAATTCTCATCCATCAAGAAATAACAAGTGTAATATCCACTAAAGCAAAGCTTAAGTATATAACACCAACAATCCCCCACTTATACTTAAAGCTGCCACTTTACTAGTATAGTCCTATCAATCCGTATCCTAAAAGACCTATGTCGATCCTATCACCATACATTTGACTCCCATTCCCTCTACGTGTTTAGCGAAGACCTTCTTCGGCAAACTCTTCGTAAAAGGATCAGATAGGTTGTCTTTTGATGCAATCTTGGTGATCTCAACTTCTCCTCTTGCCACAATATCTCTGATAAGGTGGTATTTGCGCTCTATGTGTTTGCTTGCTCTGTGGGCTCGTGGTTTTTTGAGTTTGCTATTGCACCACTATTATCACAGTACACGGTAATAACATGTGGCAAACTCGGAATCACTT
>CACSLK010027832.1:1669152-1689807 GCA_902706635.1 Striga hermonthica
CTATTGAAACGATAAAATTGCAATAGTATTCTGGTGAAAAGACTAAAGCAAAGTTGGAAGAACAAAGTTCTAGATTTCTATTGATGTCTTGAATAAATAAAAATAACATGGGTTAAGGGCCTTTATATAGGCACAAAATTATAACTAAGCCTAATCTACCTAGGGATCAAATAAAGCAATAGAATATTAAGTATCCTAAATAATCTAGATCTCATAATGTAAGATGGAAACAACTTGGCTTGCACCCCACTCAAACTCTCTCTCTCTTTGGCCCTTTGCACACGGACGCCCTACGTCCAACCGCCTTACTTGCGCGCCGCCCTTATCGGCCCTACTCCTTAAGGATTAGGGCACCGCCCTTAGCGCGTGCACGCTCACCCGGCGTGCGGCGCACGCTTGCGCCCATCGCGCCGCCCTCGCGCGCGTGTCCACCTGCCATTCCGCACTCCTCGAGGACTACGGCTTCACGCCCCGCGCGTCCTTCCTCATCTGGCGTGTTGTGCGCGCCTTCGCTCTCGGATGCTCCTCTGCACGCGTGCTGTCCCGCCTTTCCGCATGCCTCGAGGCATGAGGCCTCGTCCTGCGCCCGACCTTTCTGCGCGCGCGCCCATCAACCCCGCGCCACGCACGTCCTGCCCACCTACGCCACGCATGCCAGCCACGCACACCGCCCGCACATCCGCGTGCAGCCTATCTTCGCCCGTCTCGTGCACACTACGCTCTAGTGCGCGCACTTCTGCCGTCGCTCGTGCGTGCCTCTTGCGTACATGGTAAGCTCGACTTGCGGCATTCTTGAGCTGCCTAGCCACTTCCGCATCACCGTAGTGCCACGCGTACCGCCAACCTTTATGGCCCGTTCCTTCCAAGTGCCGAACGCCAACGCGTCCCAGTCAACCTTCGTGCTCCGATCCTCTCCTCCGCACCCGCGTACACTCGACGCCGTGTGCCTCACTTTATCACGTGCCTCATGGCACGATGCGCGTTCTTCGCTCGTGCTCGCACCCTTGTCGCCGACTGACTCCGAGTGCTCGCCCGATCCCTCAAGCTCTCCCGACGGCCATGGATCCCATCCATCCAACCCAATACAATCACCAGCTCTCCAAATCCAACCATCCTCCATTCTACTCTTACCTTGCCTTCGAGCCTCCATCTTGCGAACTCGCCTTTTCCTCGAACAAGGCTTACACCAACACTTCTCTTCTTTAGCCTTTGCCTTGCCTTTCCTTCGAGTTCTTTTGGTCTTGCGTCTCCTAGGCTTAAGTTTAGCTCGTGGACCACATCCTTTCGGCCAATCCCTACACATGATGGCCGGTAAATAGGACTAGATGGCTCCTCCAACATATTTTCTAGCCAAATATCGAGTTCATCGCCACCCTCATCCTCCGACTCCCCTGGGTTGATGACCACTTCCGTATCATTCCCCTCCTCTTCGAGACTTTCCTTGTCCTTAAGACACGAAAAAATAATGAAAAATTCGAACAAAAATTCGAAAATTTCGAACCAAAAAAGAACAAAAATTCGGCCCCTCAGCAAAAGGCAAAACCGAAAAAAGAAAAAAGATAGATAGATAAAGACATGATCAGCACCTCTCAATGAAAGCACCAATGATGACGGATCGTGTTGTTATCTATACGGGTTGTGAACAAACGGCGCACTCAGGGCCTTCGTTTATCCACGATAGGTGTATCTAACAGACGCACTACGGCCTTCTCATAGATACCGTGACTTCAAGATGCTCTAATGGCCTTCTCTCCGACACTGTATGTAAACACGCACTAACGGCCTTGTTTAAACACACGTTAAGAACATCAGTTCCCCCTCAAGATTGGCTCACCAATTCAATACTCAATTCAAGACATTTAATTATGATGAGGTACATGGGGTATTTATAGTTGCAAAAATAAATCTAAGCCTAACTATACTAGATCTCCTAAATCTTGCAAGAATAGAAATCCTAACACTAGAAAGCAATAAAATCCTAAACCTACCAAATAACTAATGCTTGGCTTGCACACCAAGCAATTCTAGAATGCTCCCTAATCTTCCACATGCTCAAAAACTCCTTCGGCCGCCTTCCATTCCTCGCATGCGCACCGCCCTTCGGTCTCCTAATCCTTGGCGTGCAAGGTATCGCGCGCCTCGTGTGCCCCGCACGCGCACGCCGCCTCTCCAGCCCTCTCGCCTAGTCCTTCGGGAACTAGGGCTAGCGCGCGCCCTTCACACGCGCCCACTCTTCTGCGCGCCCCGTCCGTGTCGCCTGCTGCCTGCGCGTGCGCGCCGCCTTCCTCGCCTATGCCTACCGCGCATAGGCATGCCCCCACGTCTTTGCTGCACTCGCGCGCTATCGCACGGTCCTCGCCATCGCCAACCTTCCCGCGTGCGTCTACGCCTGCCAGTCCTAGGCCTACAAGGCCTAGGTCGTTTCCCGCGTCCTCACCAATCGCGTGCCCAGTGCTCCCCGCATGCCCATCGTCCGCTGCTCCACGCGTGCCGCCAATCACCGTGGCCTGCTCGTCTACCACCCACCCTTGTGAGCCCGCAGTGCCGCGCGTACCGCCAACCTTTGTGGCCCGTTCCTTCCAAGTGCCGAACGCCAACGCGTCCCAGTCAACCGCCGTGCTCCGATCCTCTCCTCCGTACCCGCGTACACTCGACGCCGTGTGCCTCACCTTATCACGCGCCTCATGGCACGATGCGCGTTCTTCGCTCGTGCTCGCACCCTTGTCGCCGACTGACTCCGAGTGCTCGCCCGATCCCTCAAGCTCTCCCGACGGCCATGGATCTCATCCATCCAACCCAATACAATCACCAGCTCTCCAAATCCAACCATCCTCCATTCTACTCTTACCTTGCCTTCGAGCCTCCATCTTGTGAACTCGCCTTTTCCTCGAACAAGTCTTACACCAACACTTCTCTTCTTTAGCCTTTGCCTTGCTTTTCCTTCGAGTTCTTTTGGTCTTGCGTCTCCTAGGCTTAAGTTTAGCTCGTGGACCACATCTTTTCGGCCAATCCCTCACACATGATGGCCGGTAAATAGGACTAGATGGCTCCTCCAACATATTTTCTAGCCAAATATCGAGTCCATCGCCACCCTCATCCTCCGACTCGCCTGGGTTGATGACCACTTCCGTATCAACTGGGCGACACGCGCGAGGCACAAGTCAAAACCAGGGTGACAAGCCTAATCTTCGTAGGAATAGGCAAGGCGCGAATACTAAACCCCGCAGGAATAGGAAAAGCAGTTGAGTGCTGAAATGCGCGTGAAAGATTGGAGACGGGAGTAATCCTCGGAAGATCAGGCAACGTAGCCAGGAGCATATTCCTAGTAGGAATAGGCAAAGCTGAGAGCAGACTCCTTGAAGGATTAGGACTAGGCGGTTGGCGCGCGTGGGAAGCAGGCGGGCGAGTCCTAGGCTGAGAAGGACTGGGCGACGCATGGGCGGCAGGCGCGCGATGCCTCGCGCGAGGAGAAATAGGCGGAGGGCGGCTAGGTCATTGTAGGGCGGCCAACTTGGAGTGGGGAGCAAGCAAGAGGATTGGAGTGCAAGCAAAGTAATTAGGAGATCTAGTAGATTTAGGATTTTATGGTAGTAGAAGATGTTAGAATATTTACTTACCTTAGGATTTAATATTTTATTTCTTTATTAGTTTCCTAGTCAGATTAGAACTAGAGGTAATTAGGATCTATAAATAGGGGTCTTCACTCATTGTTTTTGATTTCCAGACCAGAATTGATGAGTTGAATAGAAAAGAACGTTTGTTCATCCGTGTGTTAGAATTCGTGAGAGTTCGATCATGCAATCGAATTAGTGAGGCTAAGACCCGAGCTAGTTAAAAATCGAGGGAGCATGGCTAATTACCGAGTGAACACAAGTATCATGGGAGAGTTAGGCTAATAACCAAGTCGATCACGCCTATCGTTCAGAGCAAGGCCGTGGCGACGCATTGTTCGAGGCAAGCGAGTGGAACAAAACACACGATCCTTCATCAACGTGGCAGCACACGCACGATAACAGTGCGTCGTGCACAGCCCGTGCGGCAGTGCCCAGCAGCGTGTCGCTAGTGGCCGTGCGTGCAGTGCACGCCAGCGCGCCTGACACCACGCAGTCAGACGCGTGCCTAGGTACGCAGCGTGCAACGAGCGTGGGCAGTGCCCCAGTCGCCCGCAGCACACGTGCGTACCGCCAGCCAGCAGCGCCCCGCGCACGCTGGCCAGCCCCAGCACACGCCAGCACGCCCAACAACGTGCCAGCAGTGCCCAGCAGGCCTCGGCCAGTGCCCGGCAACACGGTCGAGTGCCAAGTCACCCCAGCATGCGCGAGCAGCGTAGCCCGCGTGCCCAATTGCCTGCCCACGGGGCACAGTAGCGCCCCGCAGTGCCAGTACACGCCAGTGCCGCAGCCAGTACGCTCGGTAGTGGCCAGTCACGGCCGGCAGTACCTAGTTGCGCCCGGCAACACCCAGTTGCGCGTCCCAGCGCCCAGTAGCCGTCGGTCGTGCACAGCAGCACGCCGATAACCGTCCCACGCGCACGCGCGGTGCCAGTTGCACTCGCCCGCACACGGACCAAGCCAGCCTCGTACGAGCCGGCGCCAGCAGCGCCTAGGTCGTGCCCAGTGCGTGCATGCGACCGTGCCAGTGGCCCAGCTAGAGGCCGACCGCCCGGCCATAGCGAGCCAGAGGTCCGGCCAGCCAGTGAACTGGCCGGTTCAGACCGGTTACTTAAGCAGTTCATGGCTCAGTGACCCGGTCCGAGTTCAGTTCAATATTTCAGTTAAATTTTTAGTCCAGTCAGTCCAGTATAGCACTACCAGTTCAGTTCAGTATTTCCAGTTCAGTTCAGATTTATCAGTCAAGTTAGAATCCGAGATTATCCAGTTAAATAATTAAGTTCGAGTCGAGCATCTTAGCAGGTATTTTCAACCAGTCTGAGCATAGTACTTAGTATCTGTTCATTTATATATTTTTGCAGTTTAATCAGCAGCAGCACTTACACTTTTCGAACCAGCAGTTCAGGTGGGGACTCAGACTGAGTATTACATTGAGTATAATTACAGCTATCATGTTCAAGGCATGTATATTCAGGTCCGCTTAGGGTGGTGGCCAGTCCAGGAAGCCGTAAGTCCACCTTAAGTTCTAGTGGCGTAATATGCCCACTAGAGTGTGTACACATAGGCAGCGGCACAGTTTATTATAGCTGCCAGATACAGTTTATGATCCCATAGCAGATCATTTACAGTTGATCACCAGATTACAGATTCAGTTTCTGTACCAGTTTCAGTTATATATAGTATTGATCATGATATTGCAATTATTATTACTGTTTTACTTCAGCATGAGTTTCTGTGGAGCAACAGTGGCTTTTAGTGCTCACGCCCCCACGATATTATCTTTTTCAGGTCACAGGGTCGGTCCCGAGGAGTGAGCTGAGCCGGTGGTCGTGGGTTTGTTTATACGTCTGTTTACGGACTTTTGGACATGTATATATTTATTTGGCCACGTTTTTACTTCCGCTGACATTTTCAGGTTTTTGAACTTGCATGTTGAATTCCAGCTTTTGGATCCGATTTACCGGTCGGATTTTGTACAGTTTTTACATGCTTGTGTGATTAGAAATAATCCATTTTCTTAATAAGTTTAACTTAGAAAAGATAGCGGATTTTCAGAAAAGAAAGGTTTCTCAGTAGCATCCCGAATCACGATTTCGCAAGTTAATAAGTATTTTTCAGATAAGATTTGCGAAAATTTGACTCTCATTTTAATAAGCTAGCGGGGTGTTACAATTGGTATCAGAGCATGTTTTTGTGTATCTGAATACTTCAGTGAGTCAGAAAGTTTTCAAAAAACCTGACCACACCACGCTCACGCCTCGCCGACTACCAGGTAAGTGCTGATTTTTACAGTTTTATAAAGATAAACTAATGTCTAAGTCTATGCTCAGTAGTTTGTCAGATATTGACCCTAGAAACTAGAAAAGATGCTCGAGTCAGTCATGGAGTATTTTCAAGATATAGTCGTTTTATTCTAGTTTATTTGATTATTTGACTCTAGTTCTCGGGTTGATTTAGCGACTCGCCAAGAGATTTGTGAGCTATTATGTAGTACAAATCTTATCAGACATGTTTCTCAAACATTTTTCTATCAGAAATTGCCATTTTGCCATCCTAATGGCATATTCCAGAAACAAATTCCTTGATCCAGATCAAGAAAAAGACTCAGATTTTCTAAGTTGACCAGTAGACCCAGTTCAGTCCTAAAATCTGACGCTAGAGGTTGTATATTTCTGAAAATAATATCAGAAGTAACGGTATCCAGTGTATAAGAGTCACTGAGCCGGGTATCCCCTGGAGGCTTGAAGCTGAACCGGAGCAGTATAGTTTTGGAAAGTAACAACCTTTAGACTCAGTAAGTCGAGTATCTTACCAGTTAGATACCTTAAGTTATAGTTGGCAAAGTTTAAGATCAGTTAGTAGTATAATACTTGCGGGACCAGTTGATATTGGAACAGCCCTATATAGTACCTCGTCAGAAGTTAACATCCATAAATTAAGGTCAGCGTATAATAGTTACTCGCCGGGAAAAATATGGAGACCTGAAATACAGGTCATTAGTCCAAATTTACCTGGAAACTTGAAGCCAAACCTTATCAGCCCCCAGTAAGACAATAAGTATCAGTTCAAATTCCGAGACAATCAGTTAAAATTTACGGGAGAACGTCTAGAAGTCAAGTCAGAGTTATTTAGTTATGTGCAAGTTGAGGATGGTCTGTCTAATAAGACAAGACTTGTAAAATTTCCTCACAAGTATGTCCAATACCTCGATTCTCGAATCAGAAAATTTGAGAAATCGCAGGAGGAATTATTCTTCAGTAAACTCTTCTTGAGATTAGTTTGCAATGAGCTTTTCTTGAGGTTAGTTTAGCCTCAGGAAAGGTGAGTATTACCAGATGCAGCGTGTTGATGTACAACACATCTTTTGTTCGTGACAGAGAAGACCAATCAACAGCAACAGACAACGCCGTAGTGACAAACTCGAGCCTTTATACGAGGACGCATGCCGCAAGAAGAAAAAGAAGCCATATTTGAGTCATAGTACACCGGGAGATCACAGAGAGTTAGCATTATAGTACATTGAGGTTACTAGCAGGAGATACAGATATGATCAGTTATACATACTACATCGACGTCGCAGGTGCAATGTTCGCCAGGTGCTGCATGCAGGCGTCCCGCACTCACTAGATGAGGAGCAGGTGTGCCGCATTGCAAAGTGCCGTGAGCGATTTGCCACGTCGTCGGGTAGGAATTCACGACAGGTAGTTACCGAGATTGCTAGTTGTCCTCTTCTGTACGTGTGCATATCTCTGAAGTCTTCCGTGTGTACCACAATGACTTGGGTCTCACAACCGAAGTCTATATCGAAGATCAATAATCATCCAGGAAGAGATATCCAGTATACTCAGGAATTGTCTCTTGAGTATCGAGTATAATCAGTGAAGCAGCTTTAATTAGTAAGGTGTTTTATTTCAGCCAGTATTAGCCGACAATTCACTCAGTTGTTGTGAATTGGCGATTCTTCAGTTAAAAAGCAGAATCATGAGTAGAGTCTAGAGCTCGATATTCAGATATCTAGTTATAAGTTTATATCATTAGTTTAGTATAAGCTCTGAGTTAAGCTTGTACATTCAGTTTTAGTATTTCCGAGGACGGAAATAGTTTAAGGGGGATAGATTGTAATGCCCCAGTCTTTTATTAATAAAGGAAAGATACTAGCTTTCGAGTATAAGCCAGCCTTTATTAATAAATGCTCAATATTAGTATTCGATCCTAAGTTATTCAGCTAGTTAAGTTCCAAGTTCAACGTTAAGTAGAAAATATATTCGGTTAATTTTATTAAACGAGTTAATTATAGTAATTAATCTCAGTTCATTATTTAATAAATGGGCATTATTATATTTGGGATTAGTTATTCCAGTGTTGACTTATTAATCGAATTTGAGAATATTCGATAAATCGTCAAAGATGAGTTTCGAGCTCAGTTAATAAGTTATTCATAAATAAGTTCGACTTTAAGTCGAAAAGATATTCTGTTTATTTTATTTTTAATAACCAAGTTAGTTCCGGTAATTAGTTCCCGAAAAGTTCATTTTATAAATGGATATTATTAGTCGGGATTAATTAATAGAAATCAAGATTATTCGAATTAATTTTCGAAGTTAAGTTCCAACCGAAAATGGGTAACTTCGGTTTAAGTTGTCATACATCCCTATACATTGTCGCGTTCACATTGGTACATCATCCACCATTAGTTTAAGTGTTACTAAGTGCAAATATCAAAGCCTAACTAATCCATGCTTTAGCTCATCAAGTTGCTAAGTGCAATGATCAAAGCCTAACTAATCCATGCTTTAGCTCATCAAGATGCCGTGAGGATTGCTTCAAGTTTTAAAATATGTGCAACTTGCATGATTTAGTCACCTGTGTGCTTAGATGATGTGGCACTTTAATAGCAATCATGTTATGACTAAGCCTATTCTTGGGACGCCACATAGGTGATGATTAGGCAAGTTGTGCCGCCAAGCTCCACATCTAAGTGCCATGTGTATTTAATTTCCCATTCCAACCTAAGTAATTCTTTATATATATATATATATTAGCCACGGCCATGAGTAGCATTTTACCGTGCAAAACCCAATAGCAAAATAGAGAGAATATCGGGAGAGAAGTTAGCATATATTCAAGAGAAAAAGATAAAAATTAGTAGAAGAAGATAGCTTGTATCAAGTCATAGCCAAGGGGAAGGTCACCCGCACACCGAACACACAAGCAAGAACACGCAAGTCATAGCCCGTTCGTCGTGCTATTTGAGGGGTATACTCCTATTCACCCTATTTTAGCTATTTTATGTTCATGTTAGAAAGGCCATGTAGAAATCATGTTGTTCGGTCCATGTTTAAGGTCATAAGTCCACTCGAAGGTACTATATAAGCCCTCCCTAGCTATTTCAAAGTCTAACCGAACAACAATTCATGTATATTAGTCATTTCATGTCATTTCATGTCCAGTCATGTAAGATTTGCCAGAAAAAGTTGTCGGACGGCCGGCGAAGGGCCGACCGTAGGGTCTGCCCGCAAGTAGCAGTACAGCGCGCCCAGCAGTGGCCTGCCAGCACGCGTGATGTGGAAGTGGCTAGGCAGCTCAAGAGCACCGCGAGTTGTGCCTATCACGCACGCAAGAGGATGGCACGGGCCACAGGGGAGTGGCCAACCAACGGTCAAGGACGAATGCGGGCGGCTGACGTGTGAGACGGGAGATCAGGCGCTCACTAGCGCAGGCACGCACCACGCGCAGGCGAGGGGCACAGCGGGCACGGGCGCGGGAGAAGCGAGCGGCTGGGAAGCACGCGCGAGGGACGAGGCCCTATGCCTCGAGGCGTGCGGTAAGGCACGCGAGACCCCAGTCCTAGAGGCGTGCGGACAACCAGGCAGTGTAAGTGATGCGCGCGAAGGAGCAGCTGCCAGGCGGGCGTGCACGCGCGCGCTAAGGCGGCGCGCCATAGTGCCGCAAGGACTAGGCGACGCGGAAAGGCGGCTGGCGCGAGGGCGGTTGGCATGAGGCGGCCGAAGAGAGAGAGCATTACTTGGAGTGCAAGACAAGTTCAAGATCCCTTAGTTATTTAGTTTCCTTTATGCATTATGATTTCTAGCATAATTAGGATACTTAATATTTATTACTTTATTAGTTGCCTAGGTAGATTAGGACTAGATATATTTTGTGCCTATATAAAGGCCCCTTTTCCATGTTATTTTTTATCATCAAATTTATCAATAGAAATCAGAACTTTTGTTTATTCTCTTTGCTTTAGTTTTTCACCAAAATTCTATTGCAATTATATCGTTTAGAGGGGTGCGGTTTGTGAACCTCTAGGCAACTATCGGCGATTCAAGGCACTGGTTCGTGGCTTATCGGCAGTCGGGACACGCGATCTTCATCATTGGTGCTTTCATTGAGAGGTGTTAGATCATGTGTCTTTTTCCAATCCCATTCCCTTTCTTTTCTTCCCTTTATTTTTTCGGTCCCCTATCAAAAAAAAAAAATCTTCAAAACGAGTCCAAGAAGCAAGAAGCGAAAGCAACAAAAGAAAGCAATGGCCAACAAGAAGATGAAGGACAAGATCTATAATCTCGATGTTCAAGTCCGGAGCATGAGCGAAGTTATGGAAGGAAGGCTTGGATCACTCGATGAAGGCTAAAACAACACCAATGCGGCGGTGGCGCGACTCGAGAAGCGCCTATATGAGGTGCTGCGAGTCTTCCAGCAGCAGCAACAACGGCAGTACGACACACCACTACCACCACCACCGAGGCGCGAGCATCCCCGGCATGCGCACGAACGACAACACGCCGAGCACGAGCGACGCCATGAGCGCGAGCGAGACGAGGATCGTGAGCGATGGCACGAGAAGCGGAAGCAGGAGGACGACTTCGACCGGCGATTCCAGGCGTCCAACTATCATGATCGACCAAGGCCCGACAAGCCAAGGCTCGTGCTGTCCACGTTCAACGGTAACGATCCGGAGACTTGGCTCAACCATGTTGTTCAATACTTTGAGCTCAACGAAACCGATGGCCATGATCGAGTAAGGTACGCAGCATATTATCTGGATGGCGAGGCCAATGTCTGGTGGCAATGGCTCACAAGCGTTTACCGCAACTGACAGCGTGTCATCGCATGGGGCGATTTTGAGCGAGAGTTTCTCACGCGCTTTGGTACATCCGACTACCACAACTATGATGAGGCACTGTGTAACACCCCGTTTTATTGTGGATTAATTGGGAATAATTACTGATTATTGCTATTATTAATTGTCTTCATTATTATTATTATTATTATTATTATTATTATTATTATTATTATTATTATTATTATTATTATTATTATTATTATTATTATTATTATTATTATTATTATTGCTTTTAAATGCCAATTTGCTATTATTGTTGTTATTAGTAATATTACTATTATTAATATTAATTGACTAATTTTATATTATAATCAAATAAATTATGTGTAATATATATATATATAAATATTAATGTCCCGTTTTATTTTATTTTATTATCATCCGATTATTATCGAGCCCGAGAGAATCTTGGCACCCGGCCATCCGACCCGGTTTCCCTTTTTCCTCGTGCGTGTGTGTGCGTGTGAATTTATCTTGGAGAGCAAGATTAATTGCTAAACCTAATTATATGTATATAATTAGAGAACCCTTAGCAGATATAATTTTACCCCGCAGCTTTTTAATAATCTGCTCATTCTCTCTCGTCTTCCCCGCATCATCATCGTCATCCCTGCAGAGAGAAATCTCTCGCAATTGATCGCTCCTCCATCATCCTCATATCATAATCATCCGTCACCCTCACATCAACACCCTCTGATCATCACCTTCGTCATACCTGATCATCATCACCATCGCAGCATGTCCCGCCATCACCATTCCCGGCGAGGTTGTGAAACAGTCCGGCGAGCCTCCTCCTCCACGCGAGCAGCCGTCAATCCCAGCAGGCCGCTGTCCGTCACCAACCACCGTGAACCAGCAGCGATCACTTGCAACCCCGGCGAACCCCTGCTGTCCGGCGTTCATCATCGTCAAGCCATTGCTGTCCGCGCCGTCGCTGCACCTCCATCTCCGGCGAGCTTCCTCACTCTGTCGTCCATCGTCGGACCATTAGCGGTTGTCTCCGGTGCCTTCTCGGTCATCGCGAGGTCCCAGCAGGCCGTCTCCATCGCCAAACTAGCCGCCCCGCAAGTCGTTATCGTTATCCCCGACGAGCGTACTCCTGGCCTCCGAACAACCCGTCTCGGCCATCATTTCGTTCGTCGTCGCGTACTAATCTCGAGAACGGTACAGAAATACGATTCCCTTTTCGTTTTTCGTGTGTTTTGGGTTTTGGAAATATCTCGTCGTTAGAACTCATATTTAATTGTTATATGTGTTCGTTGCTTGCTGAGTTGTTGATCCTGTGTTATACGAGTCGTTTACGTGCTAGGGACTGTGTATTAATTGTTTATCGTGTTATATAATCGAGTTATGTGAATTAATCATGTATCGACCTCTTCGGTTCGTCCGAACCCAATTGTGGTCACGTTATTATCGTGGTAAGTTGCTGTGATGTTGGAAAATAGTGGGTCCTTTGTCTATCGGAGAAGACCTCGGACAGTTTCGGGTCTTATCGAGTCATTTATGAATTTATTATCGTTTATGCTCGCTGTTTTAGTGTTTAAATTTTTATAAATTGTGTACTGATCTGATTGCTGCAAAATTTTACTGTAAATGCCTCTGGTTATTAAATATTCCGTGTAAAGATTTCAGAATTTTCTAAAGTCTGTAGCTATTTTTAAAAATTATAGTGATTTATGGTCAGATTGATGTTAAATTCATAATAAATTGTGTAGTGCTCCAAAATTCATGAAATTTTAATATGTTGTTAATCTGCCTAATTTGGTTTCTGTATAAAATTTTAGAATTTTTGGATTAATATTGATAGGGTAAATAATTTGTTTATGGTTTCTGCTAAAAAGTGTTTTATTTATGATAAATTGGTTAATTGCTGGAAAATTCTTATTTTTGGCTGAGATGCTTGTTTTGTAATGTATTTCATGCTGTAAAAATATTAGAATTTTTGGAGTTCAAAATATTTCGGTTTTATTTAAAATGCAAAAATTGTTGAATGTTGTAGCAATTATATTAATTCGCATGTTAGTGGTTTAGAGTTGAGATTTTTACTCACTGTTATGTGCTGATGAGGTTCCTTAAATAAAAATTTCAGAGTGTGAATCATTCTTTTAGTCTGGTTGTTAGTTTATGTTCATTTTTGCCATAAACTTGCTCGAATTTTATAAAATAACATACTTTGAATTTAGGGCTGAAAATTGGTGGTTATACTAAGTTCTGAGAGTTGAATTTTTTATTTAAATTTCATAGCCTAACTCTTTTGATAACCTGATCAACTTGTTTTGATGATTAAATACTAGTATTAACAATATATGGTTTTTACATTAAAAACTGTAAATCGACCCGCGTTCTGTTTCTTTGTGTGTTTGACTTGGTCAATCTTTTATTGAAATTATGTGAACTCCCATGTGTATTTGGTTGAGTCGTAGTGTTGAGTCTAAGTGTTCCAACGTCCACAGGACCTCACGAACAACTTAGTCGAATCAAGTTCGACTAAGTATGATTTTGTATTACATTTAAGTCAAATGGATGTTGATTATAGCATCTGGACTTAATGTAGGTGTTTGAGGAGTCAAGCCCTCGACCTACCGACCTGTTTGTGTGCTTTCTACTGATTTACCAGGTGGGTTTTAATCTAAAATTTGCTATGTTAATATTGAGGTAAGATTTTTATACAGAATGTCTGTGAATGTATGTGTGAGTCATGAGACGGTGCCTAGTGGTGGGCGATCTCCAACCTTGTCATAGGTAGACTCATTTAAGCCTAGTCGATGGGCCGTGACCGTTGATGTTGAACCTCGGCACGACTGTACTCCCGCTGACGAGTTTGGGCTTACCCCTGGCGGCGTTTGATAGGTGTGCACATGAGTATAGTGATGAGTAGGAGAGTGGTGTGTTATGTCTTTTGACCATGTACTTGCGTATGACTCTAGTATAGGATTCTTACAAATATATTATGCATAGTGGTGAGCACCTCGTTTATATTTGTGCTCATCCCCACCTGCTCTTCATTGATGCAGGTTAAGCACGTGTTGGGCATGACGAGACTAAAGACGAGTGGGTGGTCAAACATTATTAATGATTTTTATTGCT
This sequence comes from Striga hermonthica, assembly GCA_902706635.1. Classification (NCBI taxonomy): domain Eukaryota; kingdom Viridiplantae; phylum Streptophyta; class Magnoliopsida; order Lamiales; family Orobanchaceae; genus Striga; species Striga hermonthica. The sequence goes on from CACSLK010027832.1 coordinate 1,682,980, forward strand.
TCCGCATGCTTTGATATTTATGATTATCAGACATTGTTATTGTTCCTATCGCTTTTGGGATTGGTTGAAGTGTTTGAACCATGTGGATTATTATTATCAGTTTGGATTATGTTGACAATCCTATTGCTAGATATGTTGAAATCTAGTCCTGGAACTTGAATTATGCTGAATATTCTCGTTTCTTTTATGCTGATTATATGTTTAACTTTGAAAAGTTATCGAGTAGCGCCAAATGTTCTATAAATCGATAAATGGTTTCGAAATTTTAAAACAAGATTTTTGGATAAGTCCAGAATTGTCTTTAAAAATCTTTGGGGCGTTACAGTTTGGTATCAGAGCCAGTCTGCGTTTTTGTAGACTGGTTTATATGTGATTATGTGATTTATACCTTATGTTTCGACCACTCGTCTTCGTCATGCCGCACTGCTTAAGGTATGTTTTTTTATAAGTATCGATGGAATACTTGTAATATGAATTCTGATTCAAATTGCTTGAGATATGATTTATTAATATTTGGGGCTTAGGTTTATCCACCTTTGATTATATATCGAACTCTAGTGGTAGGGAGTTCAGTTGTATCTCTAGAAGCTCTTTGTTGTGAGTTTCCAATTTATGTTTTAGTTGAGCGTCTATAGCAGTATTCTCGCTACAAGTTTCGTTCAGTGTCCTCGGAGTAGGACCATTTGTGATTTATCTCGTAAGAGAAAGGTTGAGAACCGAGTAACTCCCTATTGAAAGCGATTACCCAGAGATTTATACCCAGTCAATGAGGACAGGGAGTGGTGTTTAGGTGCCACGAGCAGATCGATGATCGACCCCATAGTTAGGGGAAAATCTAATGCACATCACTGTCACGACCCTCGAGGGTAGTAGACCTCGGGAGAAGCGATAGTGGTTAAGTCTTGTGCATTAAGTTGAGCGGAAGTCATGAAGGCTGATATAGAAGACTGCGATATCGTCCAAGGAACGGGTGGATCGATCAGACACCGTGTGAACATTCTGTGCCGTGAATTTGAGGCACGCTGTTGGGTTAAGGTACGAATATGTGTGGATTATATACTGATATTCATGCCTAGTGGATTGGTTTAATATGCTTATGATCATTTAAATATAATTAAGTCTCGATGTGTTTAGCATGCAAATTTATTGTTTTTCGTACCTTTGTATCATGACCAGTATGCTTCCAAGACTGTGGTTTTTGGAGTTGAATTCTTCTTGGGAAATATAACATGATTCTTTTGTTTTCAGCGAGTTTAGAAATTTTGTAAATTCGATCTAAGTTGAGGAGATATGGTTTTTTTAAAAAAAAAATAAAAATTGTTCAAACAGTTTTCTGAAAACCCGACAGCATGTCGTATAAAATGTTTTGTCTGTTTTCGATGCCTGAATGTGCTCATATGCGAACATAGTCTTCATGAGATATATAGCTTCATGTGTTAGCTCCTTGTTAGTCAAGCCAAAAGCATGTCTGAAGCATGAGATAATCCAATTTTACTGAGGCCCTGTAAGTTGTATAATTATGTTCTCGGACTTCAACCATGTTCCAAATGTTTGATGCATAAACTATGATCAAATGCCCTTGTTTACCATATATGTCTTCATGAAAGTTGTAGCATTACTCTTTAGCTTCATGTTGGTCTTGTAATCATGTCATTTGGAGTTTATATGGATTTTATATGATTTTTACAAAGTGGTAGTATGTCTAGTTTTTATAAAACCGTAGCTGTTTTTGAAGTATAAATGATTGTCCTGCTTCGGTGTACCAAATGTGTTCGAATGTGAAATCGACCAACATGAAAGTGGTAGCCTTGCATGTGTAGTTTCTGTAAGGTTTGAGCTTGCATGATTTGGAATTTTGTAGCTCCAAATTTTGATGATTTACTGAGGTGCTGTAAGTGTGTTCACTGAAATTCTGATCAGTGACATGTTCTCAGTTTTTGACTGTTTCTCTGTAATGAATGTTTGTTGATTTATCTCTTGTTTAATGACCTTATTTGTTTTCAAGTTCTTCATATGTTTTGTAACTACATATTTTAGGATTTGTATATCTAGGGTCATGCTTATTCTGTTTATGTGCTGCAAAATATACTTGATTTAATGATGTTGCTCATGTGCCATTTTTGCAAACTAGTGTTATGTTTCGAAATTGAGTTTTCACCTTTATTCTGCATGGCTACGTGATCTGCATGACCTAACTGTTTGGTATTACATTGTTGACTGGAACACTTACGAGAAAAGCTTTACGCTGAGATCTCGAACTGAGGAAGCTAGAGGCAGTATAAGCGAGTTGGGCTCGTTTAGGACCGCTGATGATTAGCTACCTGAGTAATAGCTGACGTGACGGCCGACGTTGTTAGTCAGAAGAGTCAAACGAGCTAATCATTTTATTTGTTCGGCAATGACCGCCGAGTTAGGATTATTCCTGGCTGGGGATGCCGATGTTCGATCTCTTGGGAATTTTATTCATATTCCTATGGTGTATATCAGTGTGATTAGTTGTTCTGAATTGGGGAAAAGGGGTGGTGAACTTGGAACTCGGTTTTTGCCTTGTGTTGATTTGTAGCCCTTGAAACTTTTGAGATTTTCTTAATCCCTAAATCCTGGAGGAAAATTGTTTTGTTGAACCCCAAACTTTGTCTTGTGGAAATTTTATCTATCCAAAAACCTTGGAGATTTTAAACCATGGAACTGAGAACTTTTTGACTGCACCTTGACCCGAACACCGACCCTGATTGGGTGTAGCCACGCGAAGTGGTGGTCGAGCACGCAAGCCCGTGCTGAGAGACGTGAGGCTACCGGCCGGGGCCGATCGTTGACTCGCACGTGAGCTGCAGCCACCATCACTAAACGCACGAACTCCCTAGTACAGTGTGTACGGTAGACCTTTGACATTGAAGCTTTCTTTTGAGCCTTGAACTGAGAGCTCCAACATTTACTGAACCGTTGTGGGGTTTCCCTAGATCAATATATTTCGACAAGAGGGATTTGTCGATTAGAATCCTATGCCATATGTGAGATGATCTCAAATTTGTGACTCGGCAGTGTTGTCGAGTGGTGTCACGAGTCTCGATTGGAGACTATGATGCTTCATAGGTTGAGACTATGAAGAGTGTGTTAGTGGACAAGTTTTCAGCGTGACCCGGGCATGGTACTGAAGCTTGATACCACGTGTCGACCCCTGTTGGAGGAGGTTTGTATCATGATGTCAATACACTGGAAGACTGTTTGGAGTCTTGTGTGTTGATAGATGCGTTGTGAGGAGGTGTGCGGGTATATGTTGAGAACGCTGTTGTACTGGATCGAGGTAGGTGATCCTGTGTTCCTGTAGGATGCACCGAGGTAGGGTGTGATCCGTTTCAGGAAGAGGGGAAAACTTCAGCCGTGATTCGTAGGGCCATGTGTGATACTTGAACGAGTCAGTGGCCTTGCATACCGGTTGGCTTTACCACTAGTTTTGGTAGGGTTCACGACGTATCCCACGTGTGATGTTTCGTGAGAGCTTGCGTGACCCTGAGAATGTGGTGTGGACTTTGGCGAGTTGCGGGTTGAGTGAGACCTTACCTAGGTTGAGGTACCGGTGGCTGTTTTGGACCGTAGGGGTCATCAATTGAGAAACGGGCAGCTAGTCTCGTCAAAGGTGCGATGGGCCGGCATGGCGAGGATGAGGCGACTCGGGAGAGAGAGGCTGATACCCGGTGGAAGTATCCGAACTTTATGTTCTGAGTTCCCCTTTGTATTTTGTTGCTTTCTAGTTTTATTTTTGAATTCCAAGGACGGAATTCTTTGTAAGGTGGATAGACTGTAACACCCCGTTTTATTGTGGATTAATTGGGAATAATTACTGATTATTGCTATTATTAATTGTCTTCATTATTATTATTATTATTATTATTATTATTATTATTATTATTATTATTATTATTATTATTATTGCTTTTAAATGCCAATTTGCTATTATTTGTTGTTATTAGTAATATTACTATTATTAATATTAATTGACTAATTTTATATTATAATCAAATAAATTGTGTGTAATATATATGTAAATATTAATGTCCCGTTTTATTTTATTTTATTATCATCCGATTATTATCGAGCCCGAGGAATCTTGGCACCCGGCCAGCCGACCCGGTTTCCCTTTTTCCTCGTGCGTGTGTGTGCGTGTGAATTTATCTTGGGGAGCAAGATTAATTGCTAAACCTAATTATATGTATATAATTAGAGAACCCTTAGCAGATATAATTTTATCCCGCAGCTTTTTAATAATCTGCTCCTTCTCTCTCGTCTTCCCCGCATCATCATCGTCATCCCTGCAGAGAGAAATCTCTCGCAATTGATCGCTCCTCCATCATCCTCATATCATAATCATCCCGTCACCCTCACGTCAACACCCTCTGATCATCACCTTCGTCATACCTGATCATCATCACCATCGCAGCAGGTCCCGCCATCACCATTCCCGGCGAGGTTGTGAAACAGTCCGGCGAGCCTCCTCCTCCACGCGAGCAGCCGTCAATCCCAGCAGGCCGCTGTCCGTCACCAACCACCGTGAACCAGCAGCGATCACTTGCAACCCCGGCGAACCCCTGCTGTCCGGCGTTCATCATCGTCAAGCCATTGTTGTCCGCGCCGCCGCTGCACCTCCATCTCCGGCGAGCTTACTCACTCCGTTGTCCATCGTCAGACCATCAGCGGTTGTCTCTGGTGCCTTCTCGGTCATCGCGAGGTCCCAGCAGGCCGCCTCCATCGCCAAACTAGCCGCCCCTCCAGCCGTTATCGTTAGCCCCGACGAGCGTACTCCCGGCCTCCGAACAACCCGTCTCGGCCATCATTTCGTTCGTCGTCGTGTACTAATCCCGAGAACGGTACCGAAATACGATTCCATTTTTGTTTTTCGTGTGTTTCGGGTTTTGGAAATATCTCGTCGTTAGAACTCATATTTAATTGTTATATGTGTTTGTTGCTTGCTGAGTTGCTGATCGTGCGCTATACGAGTCGTTTACATGCTAGGGACTGTGTATTAATTGTTTATCGTGTTATATAATCGAGTTATGTGAATTAATCATGTATCGACCTCTTCGGTTCGTCCGAACCCGATTGAGGTCACATTATTATCGTGGTAAGTTGTTGTGATGTTGGAACATAGTGGGTCCTTGGTCTATCGGAGAAGACGTCGGACAGTTTCGGGTCTTATCGAGTCATTTATGAATTTATGATCGTTTATGCTCGCTGTTTTAGTGTTTAAATTTTTATAAATTGTGTACTGATCCGATTGCTGCGAAATTTTACTGTAAATGCCTCTGGTCATTATATATCTCGTGTAAAGATTTCAGAATTTTCTGAAGTCTGTAGCTATTTTTAAAAATTATAGTGATTTCTGGTTAGATTCATGTTAAATTCATAATAAATTGTGTAGTGCTCCAAAATTCATAAAATTTTAATATGTTGTTAATCTGCTTGATTTGGTTTCTGTACAAAATTTTTAGAATTTTTGAATTAATATTGATAGGGTAAATAATTTGTTTACGGTTTCTGCTAAAAAGTGATTTATTTATGATAAATTGGTTAATTGCTGGAAAATTCTTATTTTTGGCTGAGAGGCTTGTTTTGTAATGTATTTCATGCTGTAAAAATATTAGAATTTTTGGAGTTCAAAATATTTCGCTTTTATTTAAAATGCAAAAATTGCTGAATGTTGTAGCAATTATATTAATTCGCATGTTAGTGGTTTAGAGCTGAGATTTTTAATCACTGTTATGTGCATGCTGAGGTTCCTTAGATAAACATTTCAGAGTGTGAATCATTCTTTTAGTCTGGTTCTTAGTTTATGTTCATTTTTGCCATAAACTTGCTCGAATGTTATAAACTAACATACTTTGAATTTAGGGCTGAAAATTGGTGGTTATACTAAGTTCTGAGAGGTGAATTTTTGATTTAAATTTCATAGCCTAACTCTTTTGATAACCTGATCAACTTGTTTTGATGATTAAATACTAGTATTTACAATATATGGTTTTTACATTAAAAACTGTAAATCGACCCGCCTTCTGTTTCTTTGTGTGTTTGACTTGTTCAATCTTTTATTGAAATTATGTGAACTCCCATGTGTAATTGGCTGAGTCGTAGTGTTGAGTCTAAGTGTTCCAACGTCCACAGTGTTGGGACATATGAGGATCTCGATATGCACAAATCACGGACAAACATTCAACATAAACCTATGCGCAGCGGATCTAAAGGTTTGATGAAGAAAACTTACTGCTTAAAATTTATGTAGATCTGGCTGGCCCGAACAGTTGATCGCAAATCAAATCTTCTCGGAATCGAACAAACTTGACCAATCCAGAAAGCTGACGTCACGGCGAAGTCAACGGCGTTGACCGGTTGGAAAACGGATATGTCACGCGCTCTCACGCGCTCGATTAGTCTCCAGCAACTGCAACCCTCCGGCGGCACGTGAGGGCGCGTGCGGCGGCGGCTGGCGGCGATCTCAACGGCGATCTCTTCGTCTCGTCTTCCTGGTCGTCGTGGTATGGTCACTTGCTGGTTTTGGTCTCCGGTTTGGATGTATGATAGATCTGATTGGAATCCCGTATATACCTTAAGATCTTCTACTGTATTCTCAAACAGCTATCTAGATCTTGTATCAGTGGAGCACAAGAAATAGAACTACTCCTTGGAAGAGAGAGAGAGAGGGGGCGGACGAAATTCCCAAGTTATGGGGTTCTTCTCTTCTTCCATGAGCCTAATGCTGTATATATAGAGCTACAGTATGAACCCTAAGGAGAATAGGATAAGGGCTTCTAATATATTAATACTGTGGAGCAACCC
>CACSLK010027832.1:1708447-1730026 GCA_902706635.1 Striga hermonthica
CAGTGCGTGCATGCAACCGTGCCGGTGGCCCAGCTAGCGGCCGACCGCCCGGCCACAGCGAGCCGGCAGTCCGGCCAGCCAGTGAACTGGCCAGTTCAGACCGGTTACTTGAGCAGTTCAGGACTCAATGACCCAGTCCGAGTTCAGTTCAATATTTCAGTTAAATTTTCAGTCCAGTCAGTCCATTATAGCAGTACCAGTTCAGTTCAGTACTTCCAATTCAGTTCAGATTTATCAGTCAAGTTAGAACCCGAGATTATCCAGTTAAATAATTAAGTTCGAGTCGAGCATCTTAGCAGTTATTTTCAATCAGTCTGAGCATAGTACTTAGTATCTGTTCATTTATATATTTTTACAGTTTAATCAGCAGCAGCACTTACACTTTTCGAACTAGCAGTTCAGGTGGGGACTCAGACTGAGTATTACATTGAGTAGAATTACAGCTATCATGTTCAAGGCATGTATATTCAGGTCCGCTTAGGGTGGCGGCCAGTCCAGGAAGCCGTAAGTCCACCTTAAGTTCTAGTTGCGTAATCTGCCCACTAGAGTGTGTACACATAATCAGCGGCACAATTTATTATAGCCGCCAGATACAGTTTATGATCCCGTAGCAGATTATTTACGGTTGATCACCAGATTACAGATTCAGTTTCTGTACCAGTTTCAGTTATATATAGTATTGATCATAATATTGCAATTATTATTACTGTTTTACTTCAGCATGAGTTTCTACGGAGCACAGTGGCTTTTAGTGCTCACGCCCCCACTATATTATCTTTTTCAGGTCACAGGGTCGGTCCCGAGGAGTGAGCTGAGCCGGTGGTCGTGGGTTTGTTTATACGTCTGTTTACGGACTTTTGGACATGTATATATTTATTTTGCCACGTTTTTACTTCCGCTAACATTTTTAGGTTTTTGAACTTGCATGTTGAATTCCAGCTTTTGGATCCGATTTACGGGCCGAATTTTGTACAGTTTTTACATGCTTGTGTGATTAGAAATAATTTGTTTTCTTAATAAGTTTAACTTAGAAAAGATTATGGATTTTCGAAAAAGAAAGGTTTCTCAGTAGCATCCCGAATCACGATTTCGCAAGTTAATAAGTATTTTTCAGATAAGATTTGCGAAAATTTGACTCTGATTTTAATAAGCTAGCGGGGTGTTACATCTCTTCCCTCTCTCAGTTCCCATTCGAGCTTTATCTTCTTCTTGTTGTTCTACTGGTACAAGATTAAGAGGTGTTTGAGATATACAGTAGAAGATCTTTGGGTAAAGTGAGACGAAATATATTATGGCCGTACAAAACTAACCAGAGGTTCGATCAAGACGTGCAGCATACCCAGATGACTGTCTCAACGAGAGCTTTCCAACGTCGCCGAGATTGCAGCCGTCCGACCACCCACGCGCTCGCACGCGCCGCCGCAAGGTCCCAGGACTGCAACTTGTCTCTATCCGTCTTGCACTCGTTTGATCCGGTTTTTGATCCGATCTTGTTTGTGCAATCCTAGGACGCGATTTGCAGTCAACAATTCATTGGTGTGCTGTGTATGGCCATCCAGAGGATCAGCCAGATCGCCATAAATTTTAAGCCGTAAATTCTCTACGCAAACCTTTAGATCCGCTGCGCATAGGTTTACGTTTTGCTATTGAATTCGTGATTTGTGCATAACGAGATCTTCATTGATCCCAACAGATACATCCTCAGAGAAGTGCACGAAGGATGCTGTAGTGATCATAGTAAGGCGGAGGCGATGGTCGCCAAGATCTTGAGGGCCAGATATTTCTGGCCAACGATGAAAGATGACGCTAAGAAGATAGTGAAGAAGTGCTTACAATGCCAGAAGCATGGCCAGCTTATCCACCAACCGGCGGAGACAATGACCACGATGAGTGCCCCAATTCCATTCGCGCAGTTGGGGATCGACCTGGTCGGGCCAATGCCACAGACAACGGGGCAGCGGAAGTTCTTAATCGTGGTGGTCGATTAATTTACTAAGTGGGTAGAGGCCGAGCCGTTGGCCAAGATCACTGAAGAGAAAGTAACCCAATTCCTATACAACAAAATTTGCTGCAGACTTTGAGTCCCCAAAGTCTTAATATCCGACAATGGAACGCATTTCAACGACAAGCGGGTCAGGGTGTGGTGTGAAGATATGGGAATAGAGCAGCATTTTGCCTTGGTCGTCCACCCGCAGGCCAACGGACAAGTAGAGGTGACCAACAGGATCATCTTAATTGGGCTGAAAACGAGACTCGAAAAGGCTTCGGGGGCGTGGGTCGACGAGCTAACATCTGTACTTTGGGCGTACTGGACCACCTTGAGGTCGACTACTGGGGAGACACCTTTCAGCCTGGTCTATGGAATGGAAGTACTTTTGCCGGTCGAGTTGGAGTTACAATCTCAGCGATCAAGCACTTGCAATTAGGATCAGAATGAAGAGCTCATGATGGCCACCTTGGATACGATCGAGGAGCTTAGAGAGTAAGCCTAGACCAGAGTTGAGGCATATAAACAGCGGATGAGAGTAGCCCACGACAGGAAAGTAAAGATCCGCAGATTCCAATTGGACGATCTGTGTTGGATTTCAGATGTACGAACCCAGTGTACACGCAGCGGAATTTTAAATTTTTCTTACCAACAACGAAGATACGGCTATAGCTATTCGATGTGATCCTAGATCGCATAATGATCAACAAAAACTTACCGTTGTTCGTCTATGTCCTCGACTATGGTATCCACGCAATCCAGTTTCTCGATGCACGATCTAACGCCAATGAATCCTCTCCGGTGAAGAAGCTAGGAATCTTCGATCCAGAAAGCTAGAGAGTGTTTTGTCGTTTGATGTTGATCTCTCAGTCTCTAAGATGTTTGGGATCTCTCAAAGTCTCTCTTATCGATCCAACAATTGATGATTATAATGAGATAATGAGATATTTATAATTTGGTCACTAATTATATGGGCCTTAGGATACCCTACAGCCCAATAAGTAATTGGACCTAATCCAATTAATATTTTAATTAAATATAAATCTAATTTAACTTAGTTAAATATTTTCCATCAAATAGAAAATTATCTCATAATAATGAAGTATAAATCTAATTTAACGTAATTAAATATTTTCCGTCAAATAGAAAATTATCTCATTACTAATTAAGTTTAAATCTAATTTAACTTAATTAAATATTTTCTATCAAATAGAAAATAATCTCATCACTCATAAATAAATATTTCAATCTAATTGAATATTTAACACTCTCGATTCACTCTTAGTCGGAAAACTGATTGCTTATTGTGTGACCCTATAGGCCTTCATTTATTGACATAAATCTAATTTATGATCCTTACGAAACTCCTAGACTGCATCGAAGGACGAACTCAAAATATGAAGTACGTTTTCATGGACAAGCAAACAAACCTTTAGTGTAGAACTCAGTAGTGGTAAGGTCCCTTCACGAACCACTCAATTAAGCTTAGGATTTGAACGTGTGTCTATCCAAATAGCTTAATCATTTTATCTCATCTCACTGGTTGATTTTATCAATTGTATTTGAACACCATTTCAAATATAATCACGTGCATTGGCCAATGACTTTATCAACCCAGTATAGAGAAAATGAGTGTTCTCTCGAAACTATATTCGAGGAATGAATCCTATCTTGGCTCAACTACCAATCCCATGTATATCGTGATCTACCCAACACGAGCCCGTGTCTACCCATAAGGGCATATGCGTTGGACTAGGTCTAAGTAGATAACTCTATACATAAATTGCGTATTAACCTCAAATCAAAGGACTATTACACCATTCTACACACTGATACTCCCATAGACACATAAACAAATGGTTTATCGGTAGGGTATGCCAATACTCTCCAAAGTATCCATGTGTCCACCACGAAAAACAATTATTCATAGCAGTGAGACATACTATATTCTCCAAGAATATGATGCAGACCACATGTCAATCTATCACGTATCATTAATATCCCTTTCTTAATGATCATCGATTGGGGCGATTTTAGAGTTATACTTTATCAATTAACACCTCACTCTGCTAATGACAGTATCAACTCAAGGGAGCAATTAATTAATAAATTGCAAACAATCAAACAATTATTTAATTATTGTAATACCATAATTATAATCCAATATAATTATTAATGTGATCATGTATATATGTCCTTAAAATGATTGTCTCTAGGACACATATACCAACAATCTCCCACTTGAACTAGAGGCAATCACCAATGTATCTAATACACATTTTCTTAAAATGACTATTGTGCTCAACTATGCACAATAGTTTGGTGAACGAAACATTCAAGTAGTGTTCAGCTTGAGCATGTTCTAACTTATTTCTTCTCTATCAATTATCTCTAAAAAAATGATAGCGCCTTTGTACATGTTTATTTTGTTGTTGGATCTTGGTTCCTTTGCCCGTGCAATCGCACACGTCTATTATAATATGTAGATATTAGATAAATGACACTTAGAACTACCCCTAGTTCATTTAAGAACTCATGTATCCAAACAGCCTGCATAGGCTTTTAATGCAACAATGTACTCAGCATTTGTGATTGAATTCACAGTGATTTACTGCTTGGAACTATTCCAACCCACTGTCTCATCATTGAAATGAATATAAGACTATTAAATTAATATTCCCACAATAGAATAAAATATATTCTTTAGTCCATCTAATGTACTAAAGATAGTCTCAACAGTCTTCCAATATAGCTCCCTAGGATTTTATTGGAATCTATAGGTGATACTAAGTGCATAAGCCATGTAGACCTCGTAAATGTCATAACATGCATGATAGACTCCATCGCATAAGCAAATGTAATCTTCTCCATGCACCCAAGTTTGGCATCAACTGAAAGACAATCTTTCTTTGCCAACTTGATGTCAGGTACATTGGAGAAGCACTTCAGTACCTTTGACTATGGACCGTGGAACTATAACACTCTATTAGATCTATCTCGATAGATCATAATTTCAAGAGTATAGCAGTTTTACTCAAACCCTTCACAATGAAGGTACTTGGAAATCAATCTTTCACGGACTGCAGGTGAGGAACATCATTCCATTATCAATATGTCACATACATATATGATAAAAATAATAGTATCCTCATTGCGTTTACTATAAATGCATAGATATTTCTTACATCTCACAAAGCCAAACAGTTATGTAACTTTGTAGAAAAAGATATTCCAACTCCCAGAGGCTTGCTTAAGTCCTCTATTGGACCTTTCTAACACGCATACTAATTTTCAATTTGACTTGGATAAGAAACCTTTAGATTGTATCATTTTCTCTAATTTTTCCATTAAGGAAAGCGATTTCAACATCCATCTGTCAAATATCATAGTCATAGTATGCAACTATTGCAAGTAAAATCCAAATGGACTTAATTTTAGCAATTGGTGAAAAGGTCTCATCATAGTCAATGCCTTCACGTTGACTATAAACTTTATCAGCCAATCTAGCCTTATAGGTTTGTACTTTGCCTTTTGCATCTGTTTTATTTTGAAAACTCATTTGCATCCAATAAGTCTAACCCTAATTGGCAAACCAACCAAGTTCTAAACTTGATTCATGTACATCCAGTCTATTTATGATTTTATTGCATCTAGCCACCCTCCTGAGTCCATGTCTTACATAAACTCAGTTTAGGTCCTGAGATTATCCTCATTAGGAATCTCTACATCATCGTGATCCTCCAAGAGGAAAGACAATCTAGTTGGTTCACGAGGAGTTCTAGTCAACCTATGGAGTTTTTTATTTGCATTTGTTGTTAGACATTCTGATCTTGAAGAGGTTCTTGTACGTTGGAGTTTCTCAACAATTAGAGGGTTCTCAAAATCACGTTTGCATGCATTTATTGAGAATGAACGACATCCAAGCTATTAGGTATTGGTTGTATATGAGTGTGCTGCACTTTTGCAGTTTCATCCATGTAAGTGCTAAAGATTGGCAGTAAATCGATGAACCTTCGGGATTCTCAGCAGTCAGGAAACTGCGAGTTTAATTAAGGGAAGTTAGATTATAGTTGAATTAAATTTCTGTTATAATATATATTAAATATCTAATAGCGTATGGTTATATTGGGCAGGTCAATATAATCAAGGATGGGATTCAACTTCCTTAAATACGTGAAAGAGAGATTGTCGGCTCCAAGAGTAATAACCTACCATATATACATTTGACTTGGTTGAAAAGAAAGGAGGGGACTTACCATTCTGAAGCGGGAGGATAAAAGGAGTTTGATACAGATCCCTTTGGTTTATCGATTTCAATTTTCATTGTTTATATCTTCTTTTGTTTAGAGAGGGTTTTGAGCGGAGTGAGTATTTTATATACACTTTATTCTGAGAGTTGGTAACAGAATGTTCGGAGGTTCATTCTGATTTAGTTTGAGGGATTCAAACTAGAAAATCCACAAGGGAGTTGTGGTCAGATAAGTAGTTGTGTGAATCATTATTCAAGTAGAGTGTAGAGGGAGTCAATACTGTAAACCTTGGATGATGTATGAGTTGTTCGCATTAATGAGAGAGATCTGAAGGGAGAGTGGGACGCTCTCCTGAAGGTTCAATTATTAGTGAAAACTGCTTCCGCAATTGTTTGAATCTTCATTACTGTTTGTTTGTTCTATTTACGTGCAACTCTGGATACTTGGTGTTCAAGTATCAAATTTCAATTGGCACCAGAGCGGGTTTTCGTCTTCATTACGGAAGATCCTAGGACATGTGTTACCTTCAAATCATGAATCAAGAAAGCAGATCGATGTCCAGGCCTCTACAATTGGACGGTTCGAACTACTCATATTCGAAGTCTATGATGACAATTTTTCTGAGATCGCTAGGAAAAGCTGTGTGGGAAAGTGTTGAAAACGGCTGGGAGCATTCAGTCATGCAACAAGCACCTGATCAAGGAAAAGAAACAACAAAAGTCACGGTTCCTAAACCTAAGGACAATTGGACAGATTCTGAGAAACTTCAAGAAGAAGCCATCTATCGTGCCTTGTATGCGATTATGATGGCAGTTGATCAGACAAGACACAAAATGATAGTTCATTGCAAAACTGCAAAAGATGCTTAGAGGGTCTTACAGCTTCAATTTGAAGGCTCAACGGCTGTCAAAGCATCCAGACTTCAACGGGTAACTCTTGAATTTGATGAAATCAGAATGAAGGATGAAGAGACAATTGACATATAATATGCCAGATTTTGTGATCTGGTGAATCAAAGTATGATGCTTGGAGAGGAAATTTCTGAGAAGCGTCAAGTTCAAAAGATTATGAGAACGGTTGTTCCCAGGTTCAGAGAGAAAATTACAGCTCTTGAGAGTTTTCAAAGAGTCGCGTCTCTTGATGTTGATGAACTTCTTGGAGAGCTCAGGACCTTTGAAATCAACAAAAATTATGATAAATTCAAAAGCAAGGGTCTAGCTCTCAAAGTTGTTGTAGTTGAAGAAAGAGAAGAAAGCGATGATGATGAAGGTTCGTTGGTTGATGAAAGCAAGCTAAAAGAAGCTTTACCGCTGATCGCGCGAAATTATAGAAAGATGAGTCAGAGGCTATACAAGAATAAAGTTGCTAGAAAAAAGGGCAACAACTTCAGCAAGAATACGGTTCATGATAAGAAAATTAGTGTGCCACTCTCAAAACCTGACTCACAACGGGTTGAGAAGGATCAATGCAGGGAATGTCAGGGTTTTGGACACTTTTAGTATGAGTGTGCTAACCTTAAGAAGAAAAACAAGCAACCTAGGAAGACTCAGATGAGGAGGGTTGTGATGAACCTTCATCGCACACTAGCAATATGGCCATCCACTCCCCAGTTAAGAAGTTCATGTGTCTCACCACTTCTCATGTTCCGACCAAGTTTGAGGAAAGTTCAAAAGAAGCAGATGTATCTGAAGATGAAGCAGATCAAGATATGTGTGTTGATCCAGTACACTTACTTGCCATGGAAAAATGTGCTCAAGCATCTGAAGCTCTACAGAAGCTTCAAAATGGAGTATTTAGACTTTCAAGGGCTAACAAGGTGTTGAACGAACAACCGCTTCCACTGCTGCTAAAGACTGTGAACTGGATACTGCAAAGGCTCGAACTAGCATTCTTGAGAGCAGTGTCAAACTTGCTAAGCAGGATGGACTAGAAAAGTCTCAGACCATTGAATGCTTGAGGTCTGAACTATTTTCTACTCAGAAACTACTTGCGGAATGCAACCAGGAGATCTTAAATCTGAAAAACGAGGTTGATCGACTCATGAACGAACATGCCAGTATGGAGAGTAAACTGAAAGCAAACTCTGCTGAGCTAAATCGTACTGTCGAGGCTGTTCGGAAACTGAATAAGGGAAACGCTGATCTGAATGAACTTCTT
This sequence comes from Striga hermonthica, assembly GCA_902706635.1. Classification (NCBI taxonomy): domain Eukaryota; kingdom Viridiplantae; phylum Streptophyta; class Magnoliopsida; order Lamiales; family Orobanchaceae; genus Striga; species Striga hermonthica. Next base: position 1,716,842 of record CACSLK010027832.1, read on the forward strand.
TCCTTGGGAAAACAACATGGTGATCTTACTGGAATAGGGTACACAGGTAGGGAAGACATTCCTGAGTCCTCAACTGGAACTTCAAATACAAAACATATCGGTCTTGGATTTGGCAACAAACCTGGAATTGGAGGTGTGAACCTGCATGGGAGACCTTCCATAAACGTGTTTGCCAGGTTTGTAAAAAGCACTGTAAGTAAACCTCTATCTCCAAAATCTCCTTGAAGGTTCATTCTCCTATGCAGAAATTTGTTAATAAAACTCACCATAACTTTGTTTCTATCTGTCATTACTGTGGTGTAACTGGTCACATAAGACCCAAATGTTATAAAATGCAGCATGATCTTTGTACAGGTAATGTTAGGAGTTGGAATCAGTCTGGCATTCCAGTGAAGGTTCATGCCAGAACCCTCCCAAATAACCGTGCCAAAACTCATCAAGTGTGGGTTGCTAAAAAATCCTTCAACTGTTTTGCCTCTGTTTTGTCTCTCAGGACTTCCTTGACAGGTAAATGGTATATGGACAGCGGCTGCTCTAGACACATGACTGGGGAACCTTCTTACTTAATTAATATTCAGCCCGATTCAAATGGGGAAGTCACGTTCGGTGACGGTGTGAGCAATAAGGTTATTGGAACAGGCTGTTTAAATTTGGGTGGAATACCTAAATTAACTGATGTGTTACTTGTTGATGAACTAAAGGCAAATCTTTTGAGTGTGAGTCAACTCTGTGATCAAGGCCTTAGTTTCAGTTTCTCATGTGATAAGTGTTATGTGAAAGACAGTGAAGGTTCTTGTGTACTTACGGGTTCTCGTTCAACGGATAACTGTTATCTTGTTGATTTTAATGAAAAACGCCTTTTCTAAAATGTGAGCAAACATAAAATCTGGCATCAACGCTTAGGGCATATTGGATACTCTCACCTTGTAAAATTGACCAATGCAGGTGTAGTCAGGGGTGTTCCAAAGATTGCTATGAAGGACCAGCCAATTTGTGAACCTTGTCAACTAGGTAAGAAAACGAGGACATTCCACAAGTCAATGAACCATATTGCTTTTAAACAGATCCTAGAACTTCTTCACATGGATCTCATGGGTCCCATTCAGGTAGAAAGCTATCAAGGTAAAAAGTATATTTTTGTGTGCGTTGATGATTTCTCTCGATATACTTGGGTTGATTTTTTGCGTGAAAAGTCTGACACATTCTCTGCCTTTAAGTCATTGTGTTTGAAGGTTCAAACTGAGAAAGGCTTTCCCATAATAAGTATTCGAAGTGATCATGGAAGAGAGTTTGAAAACCCTGAGTTTGCAGAATTTCATGATTCTCTGGGTATTAGTCACGAGTTCTCAGCTCCTAAAACTCCTCAGCAAAATGGAGTTGTTGAAAGGAGGAATCGTACTCTACAAGAAATGGCCAGAGTCATGTTGAACTCCAAAAACATTTCTTCTAGATGGTGGGCTGAGGCAATCAATACAGCATGCTACCTTGTGAATCGAGTGTACCTTCGTCGAGGTATTGGTCTGACTTCGTATGAACTCTGGAAAGGTAAGAGTCCTAATCTCAGTCACTTGCATATCTTTGGGTGTAAATGCTTTATCTATAATGATCGTGTACAACTTGGGAAGTTCGATGCAAAATAGGATATTGGATTCTTTCTTGGTTACTCTAACAATAGTCAAGCGTACCGTGTTTACAACACAAGTACCTCCACTGTAATTGAGTCGATAAACGTAATCTTTGATGAAAAAAATTCTCAAGTTAGTTCTTCTGTATCTTTTAATCAGTTTGAAAATGTTGAGGAATTGCAGGATATTCATGATGTTAAGAGTTCTGCGGACAAGGAGATAGTTGAACCTTCGGTTGGGAAATGCTGAAACGTCAATTGATTACATTTTCCCTGCAACGCAAGAAGGTTCTGTGCTACCTAGAATCCTCCCTTAAGGGTTTAGAAAGACCATCCATCCGAGCAAGTCATTGGTGACATAAACAAGAGAGTAACCAGAAACTCGAAGACGTCGGTCAAAGAACTTATGGGGGTTTCTCATTATGCCTGCTATACCTCATTGATTGAACCCAAGAATGCTAAAGAAGCCCTGAAAGACGAGTGTTGGATCTTAGCCATGCAGGAGGAACTGGAGCAATTCACTAAAAACAATGTCTGGGAGTTAGTCCATGAACTATAAGGAAATGTTATCGGAACCAAGTGGATCTTCAAGAACAAAACTGATGAGTTCGGGAATGTGACACGTACCAAGGCGAGACTAGTTGCTCAAGGCTACACTTAGACTCAAGGAATTAATTTTGATGAAACCTTTGCCCCCGTTGCTAGACTTGAATCTGTACGCATATTTCTATCTATTGCTTGTCTAATGAAGTTCATTGTTTATCAGATGGACGTGAAGTCTAACTTTTTGAACGGGATATTGCATGAAGAGGCATACGTTAAGCAGCCTGAATGGTTCAAAGATCCCAAGAATCTGAATCATGTCTACAGACTTAAGAAAGCATTGTACGGATTGCAGCAAGCACCTCGTGCGTGGTAAGAACGCCTTACCATGTACCTTCTGGAAAAGGGATTCAAGAGAGGAGGAGTAGATTATACATTCTTTGCTCTTCGAACGAATGAGGACCTATTGGCTGTTCAAATATATGTCGACAACATCATCTTTGGATAACATCCAAGAAGCTGGTCAATCACTTTGTTAAACTTATGTCGTCTGAATTCGAGACGAGTCTCGTCGGTGAACTTTCGTACTTTCTTGGACTTCAGGTAAAGCAAGGTAAATATGGTATTTTCTTGCATCAGGGTAAGTATGCAAAAAACCTTGTTAAGAAGTTTGGTCTTGAAAATGCTAAATGTCCTCAAACTCCCATGGGCACTCATGTAAAAGTGTCCAAAGATGATGAAGGTACATCTGTTGATCAAACTCTGTACAGAAGTATGATTGGGAGTCTTTTATTTCTCACTGCTAGTAGACCTGACATTTGCTTTAGTGTTGGATTGTGTGCCAGGTATCAGGCTGCCCCCAAGGAATCACATATGAAAGCAGTCAAGCATATCAAAAAGTACATTGGAGGTACAGCTGAGTATGGTCTATTGTACTCTGCTGATACGAACTTACATCTTGCAGGTTATTGTGACGCTGACTGGGCTGAAAATCTTGATGATCGAAAAAGCACCTCTGGTGGGTGTTTTTACATTGGATCAAACTTGGTATCTTGGTTCTGCAAGAAACAAAATTGCATCTCCTTTTCTACTGATGAAGCCGAGTACATTGCCGCTGGAAGCTGCTGCTCACAGTTGGTATGGATGAAACAGATTTTATCTGAGTACGGTATGAACGTTCATTCAGCTCAACTTTTCTGTGACAACACTAGTGCTATAAATATTTCAAGTCCAACACTCTCGTACAAAGCATATTGACATTCGTTATCATTTTATTCGTAATTTGGTAGAAGATAGGATTATTGTGTTGGATCATGTACCTACAGATGATCAGCTTGCTGATATCTTTACTAAAGCCCTTGACTAGAAAAGATTTTTGTACCTGAGAAAACTTTAGGAATGTGTTCTATATAATTTATGTGCATTGTGTCAGTTGCATTTCTATAAATATATATGGATATCGTGTCTATTGCATATAGGATCTTTTCTGCATTTTTGGCATCTTAGTATGTAGGTTCATCCCCGGAATTCTTCTCTGATCATTTATTGTTGAGTTTGTTGATTGGTGGCCTGTGAATTCTAACTGGTCAGTTTGTAAGAGCTCGTCATGATGACCATTTTAATATACTTGTAAGAGCTGCTCTCGTGAAAATAGGCATCGGGAAACTATCACATGAGGTGCTTCCTTGATCACCTGTGAAACGAGTTACGTGCTTAATAATAATCGAGGTGTGATAGCTACAGGTAAACATTCTAAGAATGAACGTTCTCTGGTGAAATAAGGTTGGCCATCCTGATATCTTCTCAGCTTGTTAAAAATTAAAACTTTTTGCGGGATGATTCACACCTCAAGTAATGGGCTTGACATTGGCGTATAGTTGATGTTAGTAAGTGAATTGGTGTGGAAGTTCATATAACGAAGTAAGTTCATCATAAGTATTGGGGTTGAATTGCGAACGAAAATTTTATTTCTGCTAAGAGAAAGTGATGAACGAACTTATATTAATTCCGTGTTGTATAAAAGTGGGAGCAATAGGGCTGAGTTGTGCACGAAGAGAATTTATTTTTTTCATCATCTTCTTAGTGTCGAGCTCGTCTCAAATTGATTTGGGAAGATTTGTGGGTCAATCAATTAATGGATTTTTTCAATATTGCGTGAAAAGAAAATTCTAGGGTATTGCGTGTTAAATATCTTTTTAGACATGTGCAGTTTTTCTCATGGCATATATTATTTCGATCTTGAGCCTAAAATTATTTTTGGTACATGATTTGGATGATATTTTCGTCTGAAACTTCATTCGATATATATGGTAGCTGTGTTAAATAATTTTGGTAAGTAATCTATTTGGAGGGAATGATTTCTTGAGCATTAAGTGTCGAGCGTTTTTCATTTATTTGAAATTCAACACGTATCTCGATAACCAAAATCTCGGTTCCCTATATCACCTTGCCACCTTTTATGTCTATCTTCTAAAATCAGTGGATTATTTTTCCTCTCCAAAATCTTCTAACATTCCATACTTGTGAGAAATCAGTTTTGGTTATCATGCCGAAATCCAAGCAGGGAACCGTGAATCCCAAGAAGAATGTTTCTCAACCATCTCGACGCTCAACTCGTCAAAGCCAGAGCACAGAATCTCTACATGATCCGACTCCTTCAACCATGGCAACTGAAAATACTCAACTATCTGATCCAGTCGCGCCTAGGGTTTCACCAAGTCCTAAAAAATCCTCTACAACAAAAGGCTCTAAACTTGAAGATGGCAATACCAGTGAGAAAGGAAGAAAGTATTCTCCTTCTGCCATCAAATCTCCAAAGAAGCGCAAGAAGATTCCAGCACCCTCTGGAGCTAAACCCAAAAAGGCGAAGAAAGTCATTTCTATTCCTGAACCTCCTACTGGCACTCCTTCTGTCACGAAATTAAGAGGAGAATTGTCTCCAGATTCTGATGATGATTCTGTTGAGTAAGAGATCGATGGTTATGCTGGTGAACCTGAAAAGTCCGACAACCAAGTTGCGATTGCCAAGGGGAGTTCCCCTGATGCTAAACAGAAAACCATCGATGATTTTGAAGGTGACGGTTCAGATACTCCACTTGATATTGGTAATGCTTTCTCCTGCAAATATTACTCTCCTATGTCTGAAACTCGATTCTCTGATATATTTTCTCAAATAAAATTTCGTCCTGAGAGGACGATTGTGAGTGAGCACTTTGAACAACTTGGCTTACTTGAGTTGCTGAAAATGGTTGGTCTTGAAGGTTCTGTGACGTCTGTGGGTAAATACTGTCCTCAACTTGTTGCTGAATTCTATTCGAATCTGACCACTTCTGTTTCTGACCCCAGATCCATGAAGTTTCATAAGGTTTTTGTTCGAAATAGTATCGTTGTGTTTTCTCCATCTGTAATTAACTCTGTGCTTGGTATGACCAGTGTCTCTCCACTCACTTATGATCTGGATGAAGTTGCCCACACTCTGACTGGTGGGTCATTGAATAAGTGGCTTGCTCCAGGACTGTTTGTCAAGAGTCTCACTCCTCCTGCGAATGCACTACAGAAAATTAGAGCATCGAACTGGACACCAACTTTTCGCACAAACAATTTGTAACTCCTACTCAGGCTTGTGTTATATACCGCATTCTCAATGGTGTTCCTTTTGATGTTGGTTCGGTAATCTTTGATGTCGTGGTGTTATTTGCAGAAATTTCCAAGCCCCACAAATTGCTGTTTTATCCGTCTACCATTTGTGCTATTCTTTTCAAAGATGGTGTCAAAATGGATCCACGTTTGGGTGATACCTTCTCACCTGTTCTCAAGCCCCTTGCCCTTGCGGGAGTTAAGTCCACACCTCCACGCCCATCTCTTGTCAAAGCTTCTGATGTTCCCTCTCATCTGCGTGGGTTCTTGAATCAACAAGTGGCTGTTCTGTCTGGGCTTGAAAAGAAACTGGCTGATCAACGAAGGTACTATAAGGAGGTGCTCGGTGCGTTAAGGTCACAGGCCCCTTTGGTGTCTAAATCGAAAAGGGGGAGAAGATTGTTACTGCTGGAAAGAAGAAGGTACCTGCTAAGGGGGAGAAGGTACCTGCTAAGGGGGAGAAGATTGATGCTGGAAAGAAGAAGGTACCTGCTGCTGAAATCCCAAAAGGAAAAGAGAAGGTTGCTGCTGGAAAAGAGAAAATTGATGCTGCTATCAAAGCCAAGGAAAAGGAAAAGGCTGCTGAAGAAGATGAAGGTTCCAGAGAAGAAGAAGAGAAAGTAGCTGGTTTTCATGCTGAGAATGAGGAAGAGGAGGACGACGAAGAAGAGTCCGAGGAGGGAACTGAAGAAGGTTCAGGGAACGAGTCAGAAGAGGAAGAATCGGCTTAGCCATTCTTCAGCAGGATATTTATTTATGTTTTGTTAAAAACTCTGTTTTATGTGGTTGTTTGAAATCCTTCCTTTTTGTCTTACTATCTTGCGTTTGATGAACCTTTGTGGGATATTAGTACTCTTAGAAAGTTGTGTATTCTGCAGTATTTGTATTTGTTTCGTCTTTGCAGGTTCATGGTTTTCGATTTATCTGCCAAAGGGGGAGATAGTAAGTGCTAAAGATTGGCAGTAAATTGATGAACCTTCGGGATTCTCAGCAGTCAGGAAACCGCGAGTTTAATTAAGGGAAGTTAGATTATAGTTGAATTATATTTCTGTTATATTATATATTAAATATCTAATAGCGTATGGTTATATTAGGCAGGTCAATAAAACCAAAGATGGGATTCAACTTCCTTAAATACGTGAAAGAGAGATCGCCGGCTCCAAGAGTAATGACCTACCATATATACATTTGACTTGGTTGAAAAGAAATGAGGGGACTTACCATTCTGAAGCGGGAGGATAAAAGGAGCTTGATACAAATCCCTTTGGTTTATCGATTTCAATTTTCATTGTTTATATCTTCTTTTGTTTAGAGAGTGTTTTGAGCGGAGTGAGTATTTTTTATATACACTTTATTCTAAGAGTTGGTAACAGAATGTTCAGAGGTTCATTCTGATTTAGTTTGAGGGATTCAAACTAGAAAATACACAAGGGAGTTGTGGTCAGATAAGTAGTTGTGTGAATCATTATTCAAGTAGAGTGTAGAGGGAGTCTATACTGTAAATCCTTAGATGATGTATGAGTTGTTCACATTAATGAAAGAGATCTGAAGGGAGAGTGGGACGCTCTCCTGAAGGTTCAATTATTAGTGAAAATCACTTCCGCAAATGTTTGAATCTTCATTACTGTTTGTTTGTTCCATTTACGTGCAACTCTGGATACTTGGTGTTCAAGTATCAAATTTCAACCCATATTACTCCAACTAGCTAGAAGTTGTTCATCAAATGACAAAGTTCTATTTAGGAAATCACCAATACCTCCCTCTAAATCTTTGTCAATACCAAACGAGAATTCTTGAACCTCAATGTTATTTTGAATTTTCTTGAACTTTTCAAGTTCTATCACAACACGACCTTGTTCCTTAAAGAAATAATATTCTCCTGGAAACTTTGTCTATCTAAAGACAATTACTCTATTTTCCCCAGGAAGATAGAAATAGTATCCTCGTGTTGGATAGCCTTCAAAATAACATTCTTCACTCTTAGATTCCAATTATCAGTTAAAAGTTTGTTCACATATGCTAGACAACCCTAGGTTCGCATATGTTAAAGACAAGCCCTCTTGGCACGTCATGATTCATATGACGTCTTTACAACTGACTTCAATGGAACTTTATTCAGAATGTAAATCGAGCTCAATAAGGTATAACATCAATGATAAGTGGAAGAGTGGTGAAACTTAACATGGATCTAACCATATCTAATAAGGTTTGATTGCTCCTTTCGAAAACTCCATCAAATGAGTCTAGGAGGTATCCATTACAATTGGACTCCATGAAATTTCAAGTAATAAAGAAACTTCATGCTAAGTGTTCTTCTAATCGATCAAATCGAAAAGATACTTAAGTCATGTTGTTTCTCTACTCCAAACTTATACTTCTTGAATTTTCTAAGGCTTCGATTGTGTTCCATAAGGCCCACATAACTCAACCTTTGAAATCATTAGTAAGACGATGGAGTACGAAAAATCTCTTCTAACTTGAGTTTCAGAATGCCTACATACATCAATGTAGATCAACTCAAACATTCTTTGGCTTGTGTCCCCTTTCCAAGAAAAAGAATTATTTTTCATCATTTCATTTAAGACAAAATACACAAATTCCATGTTACTCAAAGTCGCATGGTGTTAAGTAATCTAATGTACTTAACATTGTCTTATTAATGTGACCAAATCTATGATGCCATAAGAAAATGAAGATTTTCGTATTACTTTAAACTTTCGTTTAAACAATCAAATTCTATGCAGTGTTCGCAACACCTTGTGCCTTGAGACACATACAACATCTCTTCCAACGCCCTTTTCTTTGCAGGAAATACATCATTGAATAATTTCAGCTTTAATTCATCTGTCCCTTAGGCTTCTAGGTTGTAGGCCTAGAAACAATTTCAGCCTCTCTTCTACTTACTCTTACCGTTGGTATGATTTAGCAGAAGAACTCGCCATGAGTACAACCTTTTCTACAAGTGAATGAATTGTAAGTCTTGAGCATGTTGTGCAATTAAGGCATCGTTGTCCTCGTATCATTTCATATAAAATTCACAATGAAGTTAAAATATGAAACTAGAGCGACTGCAAGATGATATTCACAGTGACGTGAGAGCTTCATTCAAACGAAGTCGGACTCCCAATCCGTCAAATCATCTCCATGACATGCACAAAGACTTTATCGCATCATGTAGCCTGCATTTGAAGAGATCTCTCAACGGTTCAAACTCCAAGGTTTGAGACCGAAGGTCATAAAGTCTCTTTAAATGCTCTCACATTCATTAGGATTCATCCTATCATATTGTCTCTTCAACCTAGTTGACATAGAGAACAACACGACACATTACACTGAAATTTTATCATCTTAATACTTCTTATGAGTATCATGGTCAAACGCATAGTACCCAGAAAAAGTCTTATTAGGTAAGATGGGCACCTTTGTGTCCAACACATATTCAACTCGTTTTACCACAAAACAACAATTACAAACTGTGCAATCAATCCAAATGATTCGGTCCAGTCAACTTATTCTTTTCCATCAGTCATTTCAATGATAAATTTAAAATTCTATTCAACCCAGAGAAACATATTGATCACATTTACTAACTAAATTAACATGGCTTTAAGTTAATTTAGCTCCCACTATTTTCACATACTCTACGACCCCTTCAGAGGAGGACGAACTCATATCAAATATAGTCATAGTGAGCCAAGATCCACATTCATCCCATTATAGTCCCAGCTAGGGTTGATCACTATAATGTATGTAGTGTTAGGTCTCTAAACAAATTGTAAACAATTACAACTCTTGGTTGATCAAATCAAATTTGATCGACGTCCTTAGATCATTCCGAGGCTAGTGCGACAAGAATTAGCTAAGTAAGTCAAAACCATCACACGATCACAAACATATGTATCCATGAATGAGTCTGAGCCTCGTAGCCCTAACCAAACAATAGGGTGTAAATACTTTTGGACGAAGAGGTTCTTGCACTCATTCAATTGTGACGGGTGATGTCGTGCATTTAAGATGAGACTTATATTTATTAAGGGAACCTTTTGAACGGGGTATTAAATATCTAATATTCAAACAAGATCCAACTAATATCACATATATGGCTCCGCCTACCTGAGCAAAATATAACGCGGTCCGACAAATACTGGGCGCCGCCAACCCAGACAATATAATCGCGGTCCGGCAAATACTGGGCGCCGTCTACCCAGACAATATAATCGCGGTCCGGCAAATACTGGGCGACCCCTACCCAGACAATATAATCGCGGACGCTAACTAAAATTAATAAACTATTTAATTTATTTCAATTAGACATGTAAGAGCAAATAATCCAATTATCATGCATTTATAATATTCTAAACACATAAATATGTATTTAAAATACATATGACAAGCAAATTCATGGATCAAAATAATGTGCTAAAATGTTTATCAAAATTTCTAAACTTTTGAAACAAGCTCGAAGCTTTATTTCGTTCATTAAATATTTCAAAAATATTTAATGATCATTTGACAATAGTTTCTAGTTTGAAATATATCCCAAGGGTTAAGTTCAATTTTAGGGATTTTTTTTAAAAAAAAAATTTGAAAGAAGCAAAAATACTAATTATTTCAACTTTTTTCAAAATTCTGAAATTAGAACATAGCCAAACAAGCCTTAGCTATTTTGTCAAAAATACATACAGGCCCTGGGCCAATTTCAGAAATTCCAAACAGGTCCCAGCCTATTTTTGAAAATTACAAACTGGCCCCTAGGACCAAATTGTAGTTTTATAAAGATCCTCAAAATTACAGATTCACGCCAGTGGCAAAATTGTAATAAACGGATTTTTCAAAATTGCAACTCAACCCCTAAAAAATGTCATATTTTCATAACCAAGTCCCTGCAACTTCAAAATCGTTTTACAGCCTCCCTGTCGCTCCTCCTCACGCGTCTACCACGACACTTGACTCCCACAAGGCCCCGACGCCCCAGGTCGGCGTCTTCTCGCCGAAAGTTCTCCCAGGCGGTCAAACCACCGGTAGTAATAATTTTTTTTTTTAAGTTCTCCATTAATGGCGGACGAGCTCAAAGCTCGAGTTTCAGGCATCCAACCACGGCGACGCCGAGCGCCGGTAGCTTTGGGAGGGAGAACGTGAGCGGTTGATGGTACGGGATTCTAAAATCCAGATTTTGTTTTTTTTTTTTATATGCAGCCAACCGGCGGTGGCCCTAGGCCGTGTAATTTCGGCGGCCATCGCAACGACGTCGAGCGCCGGCAGCGGCGGGAGAGACGATGACAAAAGATCGGAGGCGAGAGATGGGCGACGGCAAATCTGAGTTTTTATTGAATAAACCCATTCTCAGAATTTTTTACGAACAAAACAATTCCAAATTATTTTATTGATTTCAACCCCAGATTGAGTTTTTCAAAGAATAACAGAGATTCCAAATCCCTGAATTTGCAGGTTCGACTAAACGATCTTGGGAAGAAGACAGCAGCTCGTTCGGGAATTCTAAATCCCAAATTTTGGTAACAGTTCGAACAGAACAATTCCACAACCCAAAATCTTAATGATGATTAATTCCAAATTAATTATTTTAACATGATTAACACATATTTTGATCCATATAAATCAAATTTAAAATCAAATAGTTATGAACACCGACCCCGAGCTCTGATACCACTGTTGGATTTTAGATGTACGAACCTAGTGTACACGCAGTAGAATTTTAAAATTTTCTTACCAACAACGAAGATCCGGCTATAACTATTCGATGTGATCCTAGATCGCGTGAATGATCAACGAAAACTTACCGTTGTTAGTCTATGTCCTCAACTATGGTATCCACGCAATCCAGTTTCTCGATGCACGATCCAACGCCAATGAATCCTCTCCGGTAAAGAAGCTAGGAATCTTCGATCCGGAAGCTAGAGAGTGTTTTGTCGTTTGATGTTGATCTATCAATCTCTAAGATGTTTGGGATCTCTCAAAGTCTCTCCTATCGATCAAGTGATTGATGATTATGATGAGATAATGAGATATTTATAATTAGGTCAAAACCTAATTATATGGGCCATAGAATACCCTACAGCCCAATAAAGAATTGGGCCTAATCCAATTAATATTTTAATTAAATATAAATCTAATTTAACTTAATTAAATATTTTCCATCAAATAGAAAATTATCTCATTACTAATTAAGTATAAATCTAATTTAACTTAATTAAATATTTTCTATCAAATAGAAAATAATCTCATCACACATAAATAAATATTTCAATCTAATTGAATATTTAACACTCTTGATTCACTCTTTGTCGGAAAACTGATTGCTTATTGTGTGACCCTATAGGCCTTCATATATTGACATAAATCTAATTTATGATCCTTACGAAACTCCTAGACTGCGTCGAAGGACGAACTCAAAATATGAAGTACGTTTACATGGACAAGCGAACAAACCTTTAGTGTAGAACTCAGTAGTGGTACGGCCACTTCATTCACGAACCACTCAATTAAGCTTAGGATTTGAACGTGTGTCTATCCAAATAGCTTAATCATTTTATCTCATCTCACTGGTTGATTTTATCAATTATATTTGAACACCATTTCAAATATAATCACTTGCATTGGCCAATGACTTTATCAACCCAGTATAGAGAAAATGAGTGTTCTCTCGAAACTATATTCGAGGAATGAATCCTATCTTGGCTCAACTACTAATCCCATGTATATCGTGATCTATCCAACACGAGACCGTGTCTACCCATAAGGGCGTAAGCGTTAGACTAGGTCTAAGTAGATCACTCTATACATGAATTGTGTATTGACCTCAAGTCAAAGGACTATTACACCATTCTACACACCGAACCTCCCATAGACACATAAACAAATGGTTTATCGGTAGGGTATGCCAATACTCTCCAAAGTATCCATGTGTCCATCACGAATAACAATTATTCATAGTAGTGAGACATACTATATTCTCCAAGAATATGATGCAGAGCACATGTCAATCTATCACGTATCTTTAATGTTCCTTTTCTTAATGATCATCGATTGGGGCGATTTTAGAGTTATACTTTATCAATTAACATCTCACTCTGCTAATGACAGTATTAACTCAAGGGAGCAATTAATTAATAAATTGCAAACAATCAAATAATTATTTAATTAATTGTAATACCATAATTATAATCCAATATAATTATTAATGTGATCATGTATATATTGTTGGGTTTTGTGAGCAACGTCAAACAATATGCACAGTATTGAACTTATCGAAATAAATCCTAACGCAGCGGAATCTATAGTTAGGATATGGACGTTTACCTTTTAAAATTTTTGCCGACTCTGAGACGAAGTAGAGTACCCTTGATTAAGTTCGTCTGAACACC
>CACSLK010027832.1:1753063-1764942 GCA_902706635.1 Striga hermonthica
AAAAAAAAAAAAACCATCCATCTATCTATCTATTTATTGACTAATACAAATAAGAGAGGAGGCCTAGCCATTAATAAAATTTGTTCGACGATGGCGACGCTCCCGATCTCCAATCAGCAATCCGAATCCCAGCCTCCCATCGCTACCCCGGCCTTTGGCGCCTTCGTATCCCGTCTCAAAGCCACCATTTGCGACGGCTTCTCCCAGCGTCGCCCTTGGTCAGAGCTCATCGACCGCTCCGCTTTCTCCCGCCCCGAAAACCTCTCCGAGGCCGCCTCCCGTATCCGCAAGAACTTCTCCTACTTCCGCATCAACTACCTCTCCCTCCTCGCCCTCTCCCTCGCCCTCTCTCTCCTCGCCCACCCTTTCTCTCTCCTCGTCCTGCTCTCCCTCCTCGCCGCGTGGATCTTCCTCTACCTGTTCCGCCCCTCGGATCAGCCTGTCGTCCTCGCCGGCCGCACCTTCTCGGACCGCGAGATCTTGGGGATCCTGGTGGTGTCCACCGTCGTTGTGGTTTTCCTCACCACCGTGGGATCGCTGCTCATCTCCGCCTTGCTCGTCGGTCTTGCTGTGATCTGTGCGCACGGGGCTTTCAGGATGCCCGAGGATCTGTTCTTGGACGATCAGGAGCAGGCTACTTCTGGATTTCTTTCCTTCCTAGGCGGCGCTGCCGCGCCTGTTGTTGCCACGCGCGTTTGATCTGGATCCGATCCCATCTGATCTGATAGATTTTGCTTCAACCTAGACGGTACAATAGTGCTTATTAGGTTTTATGTTCCCTAATATGAGCTTCGTTCGATTGAACTTTACTATTTTTGGGTTGATGGTATTATTATATATTATTAGGTTCTTATGTACTTTGGGCATTTTGATTGTCTCTTGATGTCCATCCAGGAATCCAGACTGTAATTTTTGTAACCTGTTACTCTCTGTTCAAGTCTAAAGATTCGTACGTATCCATTGGATTCAGGGAGTTCGTCTTATTTCTCTGCAGTAATGTGGGTGGAAGGATAATGCTTGTTTTTTACATTGTCATATGGTGTACAAGTTAATGCTGGAACTTGTTTCTTGATACATGTTTACATGTAGCCATTGTCGATAAGTTTTTAGTATAAATTTCTTGGAAGATTTTAGACATATGACCTCAGATTTCAGAACTAGCTCACCTTTGAGTGTTGTTAGTGAAATTTTAACAGTTGTATCTTAGAATCATAGTGGTCGTGGTAGGGCTTGAGTTTGAAAGTGTTTCTTAAACTTATGTGGACTTTGAATATAGTATTTGTAATGAATTATGACCTTTGGTAGTTGTATGAGTTATTTTAAATTTTGAGATTTTACCAAAATTTTTAAGGAATTAGATATCACTGAAACATTTGCAAAATTGGATGACATTGATTGCATGTTGTTTGTGGTTGACATAGTGTTTGTAGATGGGATGGGATGAGAGAGGGGTAAATTCTAAGTTAGAAGCTTGGAGAGAGTCGCTTGAAACAAAAAGTTTCAAAATAAGTAGGGCCAAAACATAATATATGGAGTGTAATTTTAGTAATAAAAAAGTAATAATGGGGTAAAATGTGAAAATTTTGGAACACGAAATGAACAAATCTAGAAGTTTCAAATATTTCTTGGAAGATAATGACAACATGGAAAGGATGTTAACACATATAATTTAATCGGGATGGAACAAGTGGAGGAGCGTGTCATTAATACTTTGTGATCGTAAAGTACTAGTGGATTTGAAAGTCGAGTTCGATCGAACAGTTGTTCGACTGACGTTGCTTTACGGATCTTAGTGTTGGACTATTAAATATGAAATTGATCAAAAGAATGTCACGGAACCGCCAAAGAGAACACGAATGGAATCGATAGACAGATCCCCTCGAAAACAAACCCCTTACAGTAATGGGACCGTCAGGAGCTAGATTGAATAGGATTTTTAAGCCTAGGAAAAAGAGGATTGTATATGCGGCTGATTTATCCACGTGAATCGAAGAGCGTGCGCCGGCAAGAGCAACGGCCAAAAAGGGGAGATGGAGGCATCAAGGCAACGGAGGGGTTCCTAATCAAATAGGGCCATCTTCGGGACAATGATGGATGGAGTTGCGAGGTTGATTGAGAGTGAAAGTGGTAAGCAACCAAGAATGCTTCAGCCAGACCTCCTAGGACCGATACATAGTGACAGGGATGAGAAATGTTGAGATGGATTTGTAGATACTAGGTCAGACAACATTAGAAATAAAAGTATTAGAAATAAAATTGGGTTAACGTCTATAGAGGAGAAAATGTGAGAATGACAATTAAGATGGTTTGGGCATGTGCGTAGGAAAAACTTCGAGGCCCAACTGAGAAGGGTAGAAACATTAAAATTAATAATAACACACATTAAAAGGGGGAGGGGAAGTCA
This sequence comes from Striga hermonthica, assembly GCA_902706635.1. NCBI lineage: Eukaryota > Viridiplantae > Streptophyta > Magnoliopsida > Lamiales > Orobanchaceae > Striga > Striga hermonthica. The sequence continues at coordinate 1,755,468 of CACSLK010027832.1, forward strand.
TAAGAAAACTTGGAAATAAACAATAAAAAATAATTTAAAATATTTAAATTTAAATGAGGATATGTGTTCTATCGAGCACGCTAGCGAAATGTGATCCATATAGTCGACCTCACTTAGTGGGGTTTTAACGGCTTGTTGATTGATTGATTCAAGAAATGCTATATCTTATATGATCGTTTGTCAATCTCTGAGTCAAGAGGACCCTCTCAAGAAGTCTACCGTAGTACCGTTAATGTAGATGCCAAGCCTATAGTCTATTATAGAATTTCAGCCAACTTTTTTTTGTTGTAGTAATACACATTCTTCAACGCTCACCCTATGCTAACTCTTGATCCAACATTAGGTATCTCATGTTTGGATTGAGGTTTTGGCAGTAAATCTTTGTAGAATACCTTATGAGGTTTGCGAATTTTAGGTGTGGCCTTTTGTCTTCATTTTTCTTTTAAGTTATGCTATAACATTGTCTCTGTCGGACAATCTTGTTGAGGTACAAGAATCTCGGATAATATTTTATAGATGAGGTTGAACTTTCAAGCATTAATAGTTAAATTGTGTTCTGGGTTTGGCAATAAGGCCATCTCCAGCCCTTTACTCTACTGTAGAATAGAGTTTACTTTACTCTAGAGTAGAGTTAGCAAAACACCGAGTTTCATCTCCAGTCCTTCGCACTATATTTTACTCTACATTAATAAATTAATTTTTTATCCATTTTTTTACCTTAATTTTAATATATATTTTTAATTAATCTTTAATAATTTTTTTACCCAAATAATAAAAAAATAATTTTATTCATTTTTTTTTCAACTAAATTTGAATATATATTTTTAATTAATCTTAAATAATTTTTTTTACACAAATAAAAAAACATTTTTATTTGAAACAACACGAGACTACTTCATAAATTCAAACAATAGGAGTACAAATTACATAATAGTATGAAAAAAAAAAATTAAACAAGTAATACAACAACAATACATTTAATTTTTTGAATTAGAAAATTTCTCCTATAAGTGATCAATCAGTGCATTACATAGGGCGATATGAGCTTCTTTCTCTCGAATTTGTCTGTATCGAGCAACAAATGTTTGGAACTGAGAAGCTTCATTACCCACCGTTTCAACATCTGGGATCGGGGACCTCCATCGCAGCTTTGATCGGTGCATCAAGATCTCGTTCATCCTCAATTATCATATTGTGCATAATAATACATGCAGTCATGATATCTTATAAGTAATTTTTGCTCTAAAATTGAGCAGGATTAGCCACAATTGCAAATCGACTCAGCAGTACACCAAATGCACGCTCTACATCCTTTCTGCAGACTCCTTGTTTCATTGCAAAGTACTTTTTCTTTGGGCTACGTGGATCACAAATAGTTTGGACAAGAGTTGACTATTTTGGATATATATTATCAATTAAATAATATCCCATATTATACTCTTTCCCTTGGATGACATAATGACATTGGTCCAGATTGGTCCGGTTTGAGCCCAAATCATGACCAAACTGGATGTAACGGCCCACTTTGATTTTAAAGAAATTCCAGACTATTCAAAATCAGTAAAACATTTTTCGAACTTATTTTCGAAAACATAGGCATTATTCAAAACATTCACATAGTCCAAGTCTTATCTGGACCCGGGGATTCATAAACTCAATTTTCCACTTGGTTTTCATTAACCGATTCACAACATATCACGTGATATTCAAACAACATGAATAATAAAAACGACTAATATTCAATAAAACACACATCATGAATATCCAAATTCAACAATCTAAAACATACATCCGAAAATAGTTCAACAAGTCTCATAAATCATAAGTTAAAATTAAACGGAAGCTAATGCAATAAATAAAGACCACCCACTCGTCTTGCCTCGTCATCCGTCACCTGCTTAACCTGCATCCGCGAAGAGCAGGTGGGAGTGAGCACAAATGGAAACCTTAGTGCTCACCACTATGCACATAAACAATAAAATGTTAAGATGGTATGGTCGCAGCATGAACATAAATCAATCATCATCATGTCTCATCTCCTATCAATAATAACAATAATCTCACTCATGTGCACATCTATCATTATGCGCGAAAAGGGGATGCATAAACCTTAACGACGGGAGTGCGTGCCACTGTAATGGACACGGTCTTTCATTAGGACTTAAGGAGACTTGCCTCGCAAGGACAACCGTACCGTAACTCGACGGGGACAACCATACCGACGGCCATAACAACTCACATCGATAGGCCACATGGTTCACATGCATACATTGCTCATACCAACCAAACACTTAAACACTATGGCATAGATAATTGTACAATAACGAACCCACCTGGTTGAAAGCAAGAGATAATCACAAAATATGTGTAGGCGGCGAGCTCGGCTCGTGAAGCACCTACATTAATAAAAAAGGTCCTATCAATAACTATTCGACACATGACCAGCTAATTATAACAATCACTTAGTCCAACCAAGCTCACATAAGCATTTAAGCATGCATTTAATTAAGGAAAACTCATTTTCGGAAACACCACATAAGTTTTTTCAAAACTTAACCCCTGCAGTGTTTTTTAAAATCAAAGTAACTATTAACACATAAATCATATGAACATGATTCAAGTTTCAAATTAAACCTAAGGCATGCACCTACAACTTTCATTTAGAACACAAAAACAGATAAGATCATTAAGATAGAGTAAAAGCAGTTAACATTTAGAATAAGGTTCCTGCCAAAGATACAAACCCTATCTCATACATATCTACAATCATTTAAACACAAATCGAGCTACAAATATCATATCAGCATGCACCATACCTCAATAGAAAGCTAAGAAATAGGCCGAAGCAGTCCTTACTTTTGCGCATAGCCTTCCATTCTAAATAATCTTTCTTTCATATTTTTCGATTCTGCACATTGTACGAATAAGAGGTTTTAGAATAGGTTACGCACTAGCTTCCTTAGAGCCCTAGCCTTGATAAGCTTTCTCGGTTCCCAGGAAAAGGAGCAAGACTTATTAGGCCCCTCACTCGAGGGTCACTTCACTCCCGGTTAAACACTAACAAAGGAATGATTTAGGAGTGAAAGAATCCGGTATTCGCGGCTGAGGGTGCCTTCCGTTCGAGGATGTGGGTGTGTAGGATAGTTAGCCAAACTAGTCGAAGAAGACGAAGATTTTCGAAATGAAGGAGATGGAGAAAGGAAAACTTCTTCAACAAGTCTTTCACCTGGCATAATGAAATTCGATCATGTGCATAAACAAAATTTATATATTATATGTATGTATATGATATTTAAAACTTTAAATTAGATATAGTGTATTATATTTTAAAAATTTGTCTATATGTAAATTTGTAGTATAAGTACAAATCGTTTAACTTTCATATAAATAAGTGTTTTTTTTTTTCTTTTTTGTTATTGTATAAATATAGTACAGAATAAGAATATTAGCTGTAAAATAATTTAATATTTTATATTCAAAAAATTTAAAATCTTGTAAAGTTGTTACAGAATAAAAAATTAATAATGATAATAATAATGTTTCCATGTTCACTGGGAATTTTACGGTTGATTTTTAAAAAATAAGCAATTTTTTTCTCTCAAACAAAGAAGGAAGGTTAGAAAGTTATTTTGTAAGCATGATTAACATCATAGCTTCAGGAGTAAATAATCATGTTGACTTCACTTCCTGTAGGCTTTGCACTCTTTGTGTGTGTGTGTTTGTGTGTGTGTGTTTTGGTAATTTCTTATAATGCTTGTTAATATTAACGTGATCCGGCAGCAATCATGTCAATATGGTGATCACATAGAGGTAAGAAATTGTCCCTTAAATGGCACTGCTAGTTCTTCAGTAAGAATTCTGAACTAAATGAGAGAAAAATAAAATAAAATGACGAACAAAATGATTCCAAATATAACCGAATAAACAGACGAAAAGATAACAACAAATGTGATCGTCTTAATTCAGATGAGTTCTTTCTCATTCCAACCCATTTCTAATACAACAAAATATAGCCTCGCATCAGTGGCTAAAAACAACTCTTGATTTTGGGGTCATAGGAATAAAATGAAAATAGTTCTCTACGAAATTGATTGCGACACCCTTAAAAACTCGCCGGAAAGCAACTAATTTCACTTGATACCATGAAAAGAAGGCAAGACGGCAATGAGGGGATCTCCATAACCCACAGCTTCTGAAATTGGACATAAACTAAGAATAAGAAAACTTGTCTTTGAACAGCATACAGATATATTTGTGTATCGTTAACAAGAGTCGCAATGGATTTGAAGGGTGGTCGATTCAATCACCTAAAGCATCTAGAGGAACTAGAGATTGAATAACACAAGGCAAGAGAAAGAAAATCACACATTAGAGTAAGCAATGGCATTCTGATAATTCAACATGAACTATGGCCAGGTTGCAGAACATATATTCTACTATTACTTGATAGACCAGATATTATTTCAAACTGATCACACATATAAACTCGGCTTTCCTTTTCTCATTCCCTAGTAATTCTTTTGGCTTTCCAGCTTGATGCAATGGCTAAAATTTTAGTCACCCGTCAACTCAACAGGGAAAGTGAATAATCAACATGCAAGAAAAGAAACAGAAAAAAAAGTTTAAATGATAACTGAAAGGGAAAGTCTGAACAGACTTACCACCATCAATGTAAAGGAACTTCAAGACTTCTCCCGCCACACTTGACTGCTCAGAAGATAGAAAAAGGAAAGGTCATTATTATGTATTATCATAAAGGAAGTCATCAACTAAGACAAATAGTGAGTCATACCGTGACAGGTAGTTCTCTGCCAAACTGATCCAGAAAGCCTATCACCTGGCCTTCCTCGATCATATCACCCTGAGTGCAAGGAAACAGGTCAAATCATGCACCAATAAAACTTCTTATCGCTAAGCCAATCACTGTATGTCTATAGCAGCAAAACTTTCTAATGTAGCAAATAATCTTCTCATATCACACACACACACACACACAGATTACACATACATGATACAGGGAAGCATAATTAACAAAACTTTAGGTCAAAAAGCAACAAGACAAGGAACAAAAACTGAGAACTAAACAATGGATAAAGCTAAACACACCAAAAGGCATAACAAAAACACAACCCTATCAGACAAAGCAATAGGGGTCACTCATTCATTCTTATGGATTCTACCTTTCATCTTCAGCTATATTAAATCAGGCTATAACGTGGTCCATTAAGTATAGTCTTTTGAGAATATCTCTAGCTTCAGCAAGGAGTAAAGCAACGAACAATGTTCATTTTCTTTAATGAAAAACCCTTCCACACTTCACTATAGACATTAATAACAAAAATGATATGCACCCATAAAAACAAGTCATGCACTTGAACATAATGTAATTAAGAGGTATGTCATATAACAAGATCGAGAAAATTGTTCTCAGGTAGTACCTCTTTACAAGCGGGTCGGGACCCCCTTCCTTTACGCTTTGTGGCTCTTCGGAAAGAACCAACCTAGTCAAAAACAGGAAGTTAAAGGAGGGTCAATTAAGTACCACTACCAACTCAGCATGAGTAGGCAATTAACGATTAATCTCAAAGGGTCATGACGTTCATACTGTGGGTGACGGAACAATAACATAGCTGCTGGATCCAGAAACCTCTAGGGCCGCCAGCTTGGCTGCCTTCTCCACTGAGACATTTGTGAATGGGCTGACCTTTTCTGAAGAAGGATTAGGCACGGGTAGTAGAGCAACTGGAGTTGGATCAGTTTTGCTCGGAACTGGTGATGCAGATGCTTGGGGAGCAACAGGTGCAGGGATAGCTGGGCCATCAATTTTCCGCTTCATGTGGATTTCAAAGGTTCCAACCTGTAATGAAAAGGAATTAGAGCAAATGTGAATGCCCAAAATGTGGAATTTTGGAAATGCCATGAACAAAACTTTGCTGGCAAACATGAGACATTTCAAGGCAAATTGTGTTTGTGCATTTCAGGGTAATGAAAAGCCATTTTTAATGGCATCAAGTGTTCTGGGAAAGAATGCATTTTGCGAATGTAAAATATATTTGATCCTATTTGTATATTGTTGAATGTGGTATGCTTCATGACAAAAGGTTCAGTGTACTGGTTTGTACAGGTTTGCTGGTTATTCGACTTTTATATCATATTATGTTCGTTAAAATATGAGTACATAGTTTAAAACAGATATTGAATATACAATAATTGGAAGTAATTTCTTAGGTATTATAGTGATCATTCACCTCCCTCATATTATCCCTGGGTTCAAAAAAGAAAAAGAAAAGAAGAAAAAAGAGTCACTCTTTCTGTTCCTAAATAACAGCCACTAAACAGAAATTCATTACACTTACTATACTTGAACTCAGCATTTTTAGGAGTAAAATCATGTCGCTCGAGTGTTCTAGCAATAGGTACACCAGAGAAAAATAAACCTTCATTTACAAATTTACCTTGAGCTTGAGCTCAGCAATTTCTGTCTCATCACAAACCTCCTTGAGCAGTGCCTAATACAAATTACACAAACATGTTAGTAAGCAGAGGCAAAATGAGAAATTCAGAGAATCTGACTTAAACAAGTACATGAAAAAAATAAAATAACAAGGATAACATTATAAAATAATGTGCTTAATTCTTAGTCACAAATTCAAAACCAAATGTCAGAATGTCAAAGAAATTTGTAGAGAGCACACAATTTTGGTGGAAATGTACGAAGTTATAAGACAAAATAAGGAAGATGTCAAGAAAGATGATACAAAATAGGTTACTGAAAAATTCATATGTAATAATACTTGCAGGGCAATAAAATCAATCCTATTCACGACCCATAAAAAAGCATTTCAACTAACAGCACACCTCAAAACCATTGGGAAATGTTGCATTAGACTTAGTTTTCTTCCCTTGGGCTCCTTGTTGACTTTCTGACAGAACAGCTCCATTAGGGTCACCTGAATGAGAAATAAACATCGATTGCTAAACACAGCAATAACATAATGATAACAAAAGAACTAAGCACTGAAGACATTGGGGTGATCTGGATACACTTCCATATAAAATTTTTGGGTTTAGGCACGGGAAAACATTTTGAGAGTGAATTGATATAATTGTTATAGTTGATTTTATGAGAAAAATAAAACTAAAAAATAATGGCTATATCTATTGGTAGTTAGAGTTATAAATGTAATTGAACAGCGAAAATTATTAAAAGAAATGTCTATGCATAATTACTGATCGGATGGTTATCATTTTAAAAACGCACATAAGTGATTAGTGGGAGAAAAGGTATAAGTATCTGAATAGTGCATTTTTTTAAAAGAAATCATATAGGAAAAAAAGTGTTGAATGAAATTGTATCCAGTCGCACCCATTTTCTATCCATTCTTCACGATTTGATAAAACAACCCACCATTAGACTTTGCTGTCAAAGTAGTGTCAGAAGTCTTCACACATGAGACAAACAAATATCCATTCCTGTTTTTGAATGAAGTAACACTTCCCCTGCAGGCAAGGAATTTCCTATTGCTGGAAAAGGCTGCAGTATTCATGATAAGCATGCCCGGTTTTTCAATTACAGTTCTCAAACGGGAACATGTGCTGGCAGCATCTGTAACTGAATGAAAGGTTTAAAACTCAGGTATCTTCAAGAAACTCACGCGTGAGAATAAATTTAAATGTGCGATGATCTTATAAGTTATTCCAGTTTTCATAATAACCAGACAAACAAAGAATAAGTACATAATGTCGTTGATTATAAGTCAGGTCTAGGGGCTATTAGTACTACACAGGCAATCCTTTCACCACCTCAACAACGAAAGGGATACAACGCATGTGCATGTCCATGACTTTGGAGCTGTAGATTAAGAGAAGATTCTTTTCTGGAAAAAAAAAAAGCTTAAAAATTAAATAAATCAAGTTCACTAAACAAGAAATAATCTAAAATTACAGGATGTGTTCTCTGATACCAAACATTCAGAAAATCCTTTCACATATTTTAATGCGTTTGAAATTATGCAGTTCATTGGCCATCACGTACGTTCAAGAAAAAGAATTTTAAAGAAAAGAATATGCAATATCTTCAATTGGCTTTGTACAACTGTAATTTATTCTGATAGTCTATTCAAATATTAACGAGCAATAATTCTGTGAATGCACTTCCAGTCTTCCACTCATAAACTTTTATTTTCTCGGAAGTTTTAAGCACACTCTAAGATATTCCACCCGCTGCTTCCACGTAAATCAATAAGCATCAAGGTAACAAGAAAAAAAATGTATTGATCGAGTATGATGGTTTAGGAGTTAAAGGCTGCCAGCAGAAACAACCACTGATGGTTCATTGAACTTCATTCTCATGGTTTAAGGGCTAAAAAGCATGAATGTAGTAACTCAAATTCACAAACAAATTTATTAGTTAAAACATCCACAACCATTACAATCCACAGTAACCATTTCCAGCCTCAGCTCCCAATTTTCACATAGCTGAACCTAAACAACATTCCCTAATGCAAAACACCTCGCATTATAAAAGCATATGAAGTCTAAAGATAACAATTTGCATTGGCAGTCCAGTAGAACGGCTTTTTTCACAAATCATTTTTCAGAGAAACAAACTTTCTGATTAGAAATATTGGAACCCAAGAGAGCTAAAAATGATCGAATTCAAGCTAAAAATCGCTGAAGGAAACAACCACAAAGTCTTTGAATACGCATTGGAGTAATCACAACAACATACAGAGACGCATGAATGGAATGAGAGTGAACTAACTATTGAAAGAACGGAGAAGAGTAGCGGACTCCATAGCTGCCAAATCTCGATCAAAGAGAAAATGAAACAAAGTGATTATATTAGACGGACGAAATTTTCCTCGGTGTTGAGCCAAAGCAGACGAGGTAGCAGAACGGCGTAGAAGCGGATCTGGTATTTTTATTGTTAAATAAATAAATACTTCGAGATGTCCGCCTGCGGCTTAACTAATCAATGCTAACTCGCCTTTCTTTCTTTTTTTCACCAACGATAACAAATTAAATTGCAAAGCGCAAATACCTGTTTTACAACCGGGTATCAAATTGGACACTAGAGGATTTGAGTGATGCTATTTGTACATAATAAATGTACATAAGTTGTACATATCACTCATATGGAGTGAGGTCCATTTAATTTTTAATTTTTGGTAGGTCCCACTCAATGTGAGTGTTATGTACACCCTTATGTACAATTATTATGTACATGTAGTATTTTCTTTTTATTATTATTATTTTTTTTTTTCAAAATGATAAGAGATTCTCATAGATAATTAAAGTTTGAGTACAAACTGCCGAGCCTACCAACGTGTAGAAGTAAACTGGGAGACCTACTACAAACAGTAGTCTAAAACCAAACCACCCGAGGCATCAAGCATGTACAGTACCCGATCCGTGATAACACCTCCTAGACCACCAGCTAACATAACTGCCCAACCAAACAGGAAAAAAAAAA
>CACSLK010027832.1:1769407-1787286 GCA_902706635.1 Striga hermonthica
GTGCATCTGCGACCTGCCCGCGCCCGACGCGCACACGCACGCTGTCAGTGCCAGTCTGTTGCTGTCCGTGAGACGCACGCCTGTGCACAGCGCCCGACGCGCACGACGCCCGTAACCTGCCCGCTGCACCCGACGACCGAGACCTAGCCACCGTCCGTTCGTGATCCGTTTGACGAGTTGATTAGAATCAACTAAAGGCCAAACCTATCCGCCCATTAGGTTGTGGTGTTCAGACGAACTTCACCAACGGTACTCTACATCGTCTCAGAGTCGGCAAAAATTTTAAGAGGTAAACGTCCATATCCTAACTATAGATTCCGCTGCGTTAGGATTTATTTCGATAAAGTTCAATACTGTGCATGTTGTTTGACGTTCCTAACAGAACCCAACACTGGTCCCCTGCCTTTAACCACATATTTCTTGATTTTTGTTGCCAAAACAGTTCTTCTGAGCAGTGTGCCTCATCAAGTTCTTGTTTAACATATTCCCACTCCTCCCAGTTCTTTCCATAGCCCATATCTCTCATCTCTTCTAACCTCAAGGTAAGAGCTTTAATCTTCTTCCTATTTTCTGTCACTCCCTCTTTGCACCAGGTAAATAGAGCTATTCTGGTAACTTTGATTTGTTCTATCAGTTTGAAGAAAGGTGTGCTTAGCTGTTCCTGAGCCCAGCTCTTGGTGATCACCTTCCCAATCCTTTTTCTAGAGATCCATATTTTATCAAATATAAATCTCTTTTTTCCTTTAACTTGATTTGCTTCTGTTTGGAGAGATAGCATACCATGATCTGAGGCACTCCTGTAGATGTTGGTGATCTGAGATTGTGGGAATCTAGTCAGCCACCCCAAAGAACCAAAAGCAATGTCTAACTTTTCTTCCACCATTCCTTCTTATGTTCTGTTGTTGCACCATGTGAACTGGTATCCCCTCATGCTAATTTCAATCATGCCCATGTGAGAGATAAAGTTTTGGAAGGGCAGTGAGCTGCTTGCTGATCTTGTCCTACCTCCTCTCTTATTTTCTACCAAATGTAGGTCATTCCAATTCCACATAATGCACAATTCCTCCCCACAACTTTGTTTGTCAACTTCAAGACTATTCCATTGTTCAACTCTTAGAGGTAATTATGTGCTCAGATAGATAAAAATGATCCAACATGGGACTGCTTCAATGGATGCTTTGTACTTAACTTGAATGCAAAACTTGTCCTCTTTAATCAACAGAATCTCCACAGTCAAATCCCAACAAAGAAGTTATCTACCTCTACTCCCTTCTAGTTCCACCTGACAAAACATGCCATCAAAACCTAGTTTTTACAAACAATATTAGTAAATTTTTTTTTTCTTAGTTTCAGACAAAAAGAGGAATGTTGGGTGGTGAGCATTCAAAGCTTCTCGAATTTGATGAACTGTATGGGGCCTACCCAGATCTCTACAGTTCCACACCAGGGCTAGCATTTGTCACCTTGGGGCCAATTTGGGTTGGCCTCCTCCACCTCTTTCCCAGACAGTTTGGATTTCTTGGTCCCCTTCTCCTGCCCTATCTGCTGCTGTTCTTATACATTATGGATAACAAAAACATCTCTTCTCCTTTTCATTCATGCTGATGTGTTTGGTGGGCTAGACAACTGTTTTTGTTTGGAAATTTTACCCACTCTATTTGTTAATCTTTTCCATTGACTGGTTTTCTAGCTTATATTGTTTTCCTCTTGTTGTTGTGATCCTTGTTCCTAAATCTCCACTTCAATAAGATCCATTTTTATCTCTTCCCTCTCTGGTATTAACTCCAGACTCCGAGTTCTTTCTTTTAGAGAAGTGTGGGTGAAGAATGTTGTTGTTTTTCCAACTCTAAGGCTTTGATCTGACTTCATTCTTTTCCTGTAATGGGAGATGAAGATTCAGCCACACAAGGACTCTTGGATGAGTTCCCATTAGTTAGGATCTGCTGTTGTTCTTTTGGCTCAGAGGATGTTTTTGGGTCTGTTGGTCTATTAGCTAATGGTCAATGGTATTACTTGGCGATGTAGACTCTGAAATAATGACCCTTTCCATTGCTTTTAGCCACTCCCCGTACTGACCATCTTTAAGTTATTTCTTAGCTTTAACTTTTTTGGTAGCAAAGACTCATAAGCTTGTCAATGTGTCTCAGGATCCCGCAGTAATAGCAAAGACTCACAAGCTTTTTTTTTTTATATATAAACTGCACCCCAGTGTGGGATATGGGGTTGAAGCTACACCCCCGACCTGTGAATAAAATAGCCCTGAATGGGCTAATAAGTCAAAGCTCTACAACGATGTCGAAAGTACAAAAAATCATCAAAATAGAAAAATCAAAAAGTACAGAGATCACAAAATGACTAATGCGAATCAAAAAAAAAAAAATCCTCATGAAAGATCGGCCAGGCCAAGGTGACCAGACAGAAGCTCCAAAGCATCAAATCTAGTCAGGATCAGGTGGTGGCGGCTGTCTGCATCTGAAAGAAGGGTACTCCAGCTGGTTCATCCGAATGAGGGTCCGAAGCCGGAGGGGGATGTCCTCAGGATGGAGAATGCTTATCTGAGGTATAGATGCCCCGGTACTAGCAAGAAAATCGGTGGGGCGGTTCCCCTCTCGGTATATGTCCGAGACCTGGTACTGGATCGAGCGGAGGGTGTCTCTGATGCGCATAAGGGGATGTTGGATCTGCCATGAGCCCTGGTGGCCAGATGTCAAAACTGTGATGACAGCTGCAGCACCCATCTCTATCCAAATATGAGTAGAGATCGAGGCGGCAATCTCAAGACCGATATGGAGTGCCTGAATCTCTGCATCGTAGCTCGAGAAGGCTCGGAGTGGGGGCATGGAAGGCCGAGATGAGTGTCACCCTATGGTCCCTAATCAAGCCCCCCTCCAGCAGCTCCGGTATATTTGTCGAATGCACCGTCAGTGTTTAGCTTAACCCAAGGAGGCTTGGGTTTCAGCCAAACAACGGCCCTAGGTCGTGGGTGCTGGACAAGCAGAGGGGGTGGTGGTCTCAGTCGGTAGGGCAGTGTACAACCTTTCCAGTCTCTCGTCGTGAGTCTACCCAGGGCTGTGAGGAGAGAGAGGTGTCTGTCAACCTGCAAAATAATGTGAGCACAAGAAAATATAATATCCCTATACTTCGCGTTATTCCTTTCTGTCCATGTGGCCCACAGGATCTGACAATGAATAAGGAAGCCCACGTTTCTACTGTGTGTGCGATGTGAGAAAAAACTCAGGAGCTCAAAGAAATTTTCTGTAGTAGGTAGGGGTATATGAGTGTATCTGGAACAGTGCTCCCACACTCTCCTCACAGTCTCACTCTCAAGGTATGGGTGAAAATCTCAATCTCAAAATGTCGGTCTCAGCACAGCAGTGGCAGTGGGAGGGGTAGGAGAACCCCCTCGCCTGCATCACAGTGTCAATGGGTATGCGCCGTAATAGGAGGCGCCATAAAAAGACGGAAATAGTCAGGGTGAGATGGTCGGTCCAGATGGCCCCGAAGAGGAGGTTAGGCCGGTTACCCAGCCGCACATCTCTCCAGGCCGAGGACGTAGAGAATGCACCCGAAGGTGTAAGTCTCCACCTCATGTCGTCTGAACCTCCTCCAAAATGGGTATCTGTCGGATTTAGTCAATCTCAAGACTACTGAAACCCCCACCCTCACCTAGAATATCCTCCAACTTATCTCTATCGCAAATACCCCCCGACCAAAGGTCCTTCACCTGCATGAAAGACAGATGAGTAACCGGCCTAGAACTCGAAAGGGGGGACTCGTCGAACCACCACTCATCCCAGAAACTAACCTCCTCAGAGCCCAAGGTCCAGAAAATGTGCTTCTGAGTACGCCTACCAACATTGGTGAGCCGTCTCCACTGTCTACTGTCACGAGCAGTGGCCGTCACCCTGCAAGGGTGGGCAGCTCCACCAGGGCAATACTTCCGAAGGAGGTATTGGGCCCAAAGAGACTTGCCCTCCCTAAAACGCCACCACATACTATAGAAAAAAGCAGTGACAATATCTGTAAAACGCCGAATCCCAAGACCGCCCTCAGAATGGGGACGACAAACGGAGTCCCACTTCACCCAGTGGGTCTGCCGCCGACCCCGCGAGCCCTCGCCATGGCTCCAAAAATAGCGGGCTAAGATCTGATCTAACTCTTGAATAGTAGACTGATAAGAGTCAAGGACCGCGAGAAGATGAAGGGGGAGGGCACAAAGAGTTCTCTTGATCAGAGCAAGTCGACCCCCAAAGGATAAGTGTCTATGCGACCAACCGGAAATTTGGTCAATCATCCTCTGACGGTCGTCAATGAAAAGCTCATGAGAGAGATGGCCCTTGTATAGGGGAGCCCCAAGATAAGGGATGTGTAAGTCACCACGAGCAAAACCAGTGCGCTCGTGAATCCGATGAGCCCACTGATCAGCAATATGGTGGTCCATGACAAAAGTGCTCTTACTAACACTGACAAGCTGGCCAGAGGTCTCGCTATTGTGGTCCAAAAGACTCATGAGATCAGCTAGCCCATTATCATTCGCACGAGTGAAAATAATAATGTCATTCGCATAGGAGAGGTGGGATATGGGAGGCCCACAGCCCCGTATGCTGTAGGTCACCCTCGGAAAGTCACGAATGAAGCTGTCAAGGCAGCGAGAAAGGTAGTCAGCCACCAATACAAAGAGGGAGGGAGATAGGGGATCCCCCTGACGCAGGCCACGGAAAGAGGGGAAAAAGGTCGTGGGACTACCATTAATAAAGACAGAGAACGTGCAGTGTTCCACACACGCTTATACAAAGCTAATCCAGCGGGTGGGGAATCCCATCCGAAACAGTACCTCCCTGAGAAACGATCACTCGACCCTATCATATGCCTTGGCCATGTATAGCTTCAGCACGAGATTTGGGGTTCGTGTTCGGTTCGCATGAGAGATATCGTGAATCATCTCCTGAGCCAAAAGGATATTGTCACAAATGACTCGATCTTTGATGAATCCACTCTGGTTCGGAGAGACAAGGTAGGGGAGGATAGGGGCAAGACGCCCGTTAAGGATCCTAGAGATAATCTTGTTAGTCACTATACACAAACTGATAGGTCTATAGTCGGACCAGGAGCTCGGTCCAGGTCTCTGAGGGATCAAAATGATGGAGGTTGCTGTGAAGGACTCTGGCATTGCATGGCCAGAGAAGAAATCCCTCACAGCTTTCTCTACGTCAGTTCCCACAATATCCCAACAAGACTGTAAGAAGAGGGACGAGAAGCCATCCGGTCCGCAGACGCTGTTGGGATCAATCCCAAAGACAGCCTCCCTGACTTCCTCTTTACTCGGGAGGTCACAGAGGCCGACGAGGTCGACCGACTGTGGGATGGTCGAAAATAGGCCAGGATTGGGGTGCGTAAGCAAGTTCCGCTCAAAGGAAAAGAGAAAATGGAAGTAAGCCCTAGCCAACTCCCGTATCTGGGACTCCTGGGTCACGGATGAGCCATTATCCTTGATACTATGGATGTACGACTTGACTCGCTTCTGCCTCGCGAATCCCTGGAAAAACTTGTTATTACGTTCCCCCTCAGCCACCCAGCGCACAACAGCCTTCTGCTTTCAGAAATCTTCCTCCATAAGGAGGCGCAACTGATACTCAGCATGGCAGCGGCGCATCTCGGCCCTATTCTATGGTGAAGAGTCCAGATCATAGATCCGTTTAGCCTCCGCATACGCAGTCTGAGCTGCAGTAAGGCGCTGAGTAATATCACCAAAAGTCGTCCAGTTCCATTGTTTCAAAATGCGACGGAGCCGCCTGAGCTTCTCCTCCAGGTTGCGCATCCCAAAGAGATGTGTAGCCTTCTGCTAGGAGGCTCTAACAATATCGTAGTAGGAATGGTGGTGGAGCCACATGTTCTGGAAACAAAAGGACGCTCGCTGAGGGGAAAGAGAGAACTGAAACCAGATCAGAAGAGGAACGTGGTCGGATCCAATTCGAGGGAGGTGTTTTACAACCGTGGTCGCAAACACCCTCGTCCAGGCCTCTAAGTATAGAGCGCGGTCGAGCCTCTCCTTGAATCCGACCCTCTCCCATGTAAAAGGAGCCCCTTCGTATCCAAAGTCGATTAGCTCACAATCTGAAACAGCATGCGAGAAATCTAAGATCTCCACAGAGCGATCCGATACCCCACCAGTGCGTTCATCGAGATGCAAAAATATGTTGAAATCACCGCTAACCATCCACGGTAATTCCTCCATACTCAGAGCAATCTCACGCAAGGTGTCCCAGAGATCATAACGATCAACCCTCGCACAACTGGCATAAACCAAGGTGTGGAAGATTGGCTCTGGAAGATGAGCAGCGGTGAGCTTCACCTGCAACACTTGATCAGTATCACGAATGATCTGGCAAGTAAAGTCATGTGAGTGGAAAAACCAAATCTTATTAGAGATGTTACCCACCCCGGCATGAAAGCCAAGGAGGTGTGAGTAGACATCAAAAGAGGGATCACGAGTCATAGGCTCTAAGAAAGCCGCAAAGTCCAGGTTATGCTCACGAATAAGGGATGAGAGGTGAGAAAGGGTGGTCCTATTAGCCAGACCACGGGAATTCCATGTTAGTGATGTAACTGACATGTCAAATGTCAGTGGTGCCGCCTAACTGGAGTTGTCCATGGTTAGGCTGTATCTGTATGTCTGGTAGAGACAAAAGTCGGCTGGCAGAGCGCTGTGCAATCCTCAATCTGGTCTGTGGTCTCCGGTGATCCAGGCTCTCCTGGGCCAGTCCGTCTCTCGTAGAACGGAACTCCGAAGCGGCGAGATCAGGCTGTAGGAGCTCCATGCCAACAATGCTCTATGCTTGGTCCTGTGGGGAAGATGGGCCAGACTCACTAGTGGGAGGCGAGGAGGAGGTGAAAGGGAGGGCCAAAAGGGGACGATCTGGTGGGAGTGAGAGAAGCTCAGTCTCAGATGGTAAGATAGGCTGGAGGGAGGGATCTATGATCTGAATGAGAGCTGAAGAGGAAGGGGGAGCCTCAATGTTCAATGGGATGGAAAGAGATTCTATCTCATCCACTAATAGATCATCATCATCAAAAGGGGAGTTGGTCGATGCTCCTAAATGATCGGAGGAAGTGTGAATCTCCTCTTCTGACTCCGAGTCAAGCACAGAGAAGCGAGAATGGGTAGCTATGGGATCTGACTGAGGGACTGGCAGGGGAAAAGGCCTGTAGCTTTGGCCTTAGGCCTATCCAGGTTAGCCTCCTTGGGCTGAGTGCCCTCAAAGGAGACCTTGCCCTTGCCCTTTTGTCCCTTTGGACCGGGACCGTGTGTCGGGGCCTTGACCTTCTCCTTAGGGCTCCCCGGGGCAATAGTAGGACCTTGTCTCACTACGCGTCGAAAGGAGGGCAAAGCAGGTCGGGGCTTGTTGCTCCTGGTGTAACATTCTGCAGCCCCATGTCCTACATGGCTGCATAGAAAGAAGAAGGGGGGACTCTCTCGTATACCACTTTCTGGATAGTGGTCTTGCCCTCTTGGTCGAGCTCAATCTCCTTGATGAGCTCGTCCCTAAGATCAATCTCTACACACACCCGAGCGACAAATAGTCTCGAGTGGTTCACCGTAGCGGCGTCAGTCTCAATGGGCTTGCCAATGCAACTGGCAATCGAGAAGAGAACAGAAGGATCGAAAAGATGAGGAAGTAGGCCTGGTAAGCAACACCACACCAGGACAATAGGAGATTCCTCAACAAAAGAGAAATCAATGGTGTATTTGAACACCCGACCCGAACATCCAAAAATATTAAGGTGTGTCTTAATCCAAACAGAATTGTAGTCCTCTTTCAGCTCAAAAAAGAGTAAGTAGTGATTATAATTAAGAAACTTATGAGACACTCTACCCTTAAAACCCAACTTCTCCAGACCGACAGATAGATCCCGAAGAGAAGGGACAGTGAAGGAAAACTTCAAGATAAGTGCATTATCAAATGGCCCAACTAGGGAAATAACAGTGGGCTCAGGGAAACTTACCTTGAACCTGCCCTCCTTGGAACGAGTGATGATCCCACTCTATTTGTCCCGAAAGGACTCCAAAATCAGTCTCTGGTGGCCCTGCCTGACGGTGTGGGAGCCTGAAATAGCATCCCGAAATGAACGGGCTCCGGTTGGGCTGGGGCCTTGGTTCGTCGATATGGGAGGGGGATGTCCGTGCTTGGCCCTAGGTCAGATAAGGGGGATTGGCCTAATAAGCCCCCCGATGGTGAAGTGGGTGTGTCATGGCCGGAGTGCCTGAGCCCAATCGTGGCTTGGACGGACTGGGAGGATTCCGGTGAGATGTCGTGCAGCAGGCCGGGCGAGTGAGCCGCGAGAGGAAGACCCTACGGTGGCGGGACATTGTTCACCTGAGGTTTACAGGTGTCGGTGCCGGTATCGGAGAAATGACCGCCAGCCGGTAGAGAGGGGGAAGTCGACGGCAAGTTGATAGCAGATGGAGGTTGACGGGAAGCCTGTAGTTGCGATTAGAAATTGGTCCTGTGTAGGGAGGGAGGAGATGGGCTTGGGGGGTTGAGCCCGGTCAATTGGGTGGGGATATTAGTATGCTGGTTGGGCCTGGGGAACGAAGAGCTCGGTGGGCCTATTGGGATAAGGTGGGTGGGTTTATGGTGTGTTGATGAATTAGGTAAAGAGAAGATATGGGCTAAGGGAGGCGGCCCACTAATAGAGATGTCATGTAATGAGTTGGGCCTAGGGATTAACCCAACATGTTGGCCCTCATTAGAATGAGCTGTGGGGAGAAAAAAGGGGATGGAGCTGGGGGTTTGTTGCGCCGCAGCAGAGCTAAAAGGGATTGAACCAAATTGGATTGTCCGATGGTTTCCAGCGACTTGACCAATTGGGGCGCTAGAGACAGCCAGAGGGGCGGTGATATCTTGGTGAGCAGCCGCCACAAACGACGACGACGACGCTGCTATCTGAGCTGAACCCGCAAAAGATGGGGTAACGCCGGGGCAGAGCGGCTCTGATAGGGATGTCGAAGGGCCCGTAGATGGTGGGGTGTCGCCGAGATGGGGTCTGCCATGGGCCGACAGACCTTTTGATCGGGGAAGGAAAGGTATGTCGGTCGGAGCTAGGGCAGATCTGATAGCTATTTTGATATTGGTTGTCCACGAGGTGATTTTGCCATGTAAGTTGCCGGAAGATGGTAAGTGATATCTGGTCGGAAAAGCCGAGGAGGCCTGAGTCTGTGAGCTGGAAAAAGAAGTCATGGCTAAAAGGGGAAATAGGGAAAAGAATTGGTCAGGGAAGGTAAAACGGGCGGACCTCCCAGAGCCGGGTGGCTCGCCGCCGGCAACGACGGGCGCTGGCAGGAGCTAGCTGGGTGGCCGGGGAAGTGGTGAAAGTGGGTGTGGAAGAGAAGGAGAAGGGGTTAGAGAGAGAAAGTAGAGAGATGTACGAGCATTTTACTTCAATGTTTTAAGACTCACAAGCTTCTCATATTTGAATGCACTGTAACAATTTGATCCCCCAACCTAATAGAGGTCCATCTTGGTAGTGGCTTCTTGACATCGAGCAACACTTGTAGCCTTAGAGTTCTCCCTCATTTGAACCCTGCTTTTGCTAACATCACTTTTCTTATATCAATGAAAGCATTCCATATTTTCAAGCCTACCTCGGTGGTCATCCAGTTAATAGGCACCCCATGTGCTTGAACCCATATTGTCAATTCATTGAAACTAGGGTGATTGACAGATAGACCATCTCGCTATAGCTGCATGATGAGGTATTGATTCTCAAAGATCCAACAACGGTCTAAATCCACTTTCTGCAAGGCCTCTCTATGCGGGAAAATAAATTGGATGTAGTTCTCACTCAACTCATGGACTTCCAAGGTATTCTCGAGTCTCCATAGCAGCCCCATCGTACGTTTGATTCAACCAATTTGCTTTCTTCTCTCCAATCACTTTGCCAAAAAGACTGCGATTGCATTCCTCCGCACTCAGACACACTTCTTTTTCCTCAATATCAATAATTAGTTTCTTCGCATCAAAAATTGATATTTTCCCTAATCTGAGCCCTAGTTCTTCCTACGTCATTCTGCTCACAATAATGCACAATACAACTAGGAATAAACAGACTTCGAAATGCGTATACCTTCAGATAACAATATCATTTTGATTTGGCAATCGTGTTATAGTCAAAATATTTATGTTTCCAGTTTATTTATTTATGCAATCATAACTTCATTATTTTACATTGTAGATAATATGGTTCGTCGGTCAAACAAAAAGATCATATTATCGGTTCCTTGTAAAATATAAATTTACTGTTCACAGTTTAGGCAGGTAGTGAGACCCATGTTGGAAAAAGACTGTAGTGTAGTCTTGATTCAGTTGACATTTAACTGATAGATTACACTAGTACTTATGATAAGTATTGAATGAAATGCGGAAGAATAATATTATAAGGTTTACTGATCCTGGTTATAATCTAGACCTTCAGTAATTGATGCGTACTCTTAAGTTGTAAGATAATATAAAATGGGCATAGATATTCATTACTTATTTATTGGATTTATCAGGGGTGATTCTTATTCTGTTAGGATGATTTTGGTAAGTAAGAGTGTTTATATGATGTGTCGTTATAAATTATTTACAGTTACTATGTTTTAGTACGCTGTGTTGATGCCGTCCCCGAAATGAGCTCAGGAAAAATATTATGTCAAACCTTGTAGGTTGGATAATTATCCGACATAATGATTAATGTACTGAGTAGTACTAGTTTCGGAAATGAAAGAAGTCAATTTAATTTAATTGTCAGTAATTAAATTAATTGATGGACGTTAAATCTTACACATATGGAGATAAATTGATCAATTGGATTAATATTTATTAATCATTTGGAGGTTTGAATTTATTGAAGAAATTGGAGCTAAATGGGGAGAACAATAATATTATTCTAGTTGGTATGTTTTATTGTTTATTTCTAATTCAAAATTTAGGAATTAATTATATTCCATATTTTAGATTCTTTTAGGAGAGGAATATTCCTTCTAGAATATTACCTAGAGTTATGAGACTATGGGATTTTCTATAAGGTAATAAGAGTTACGAGGAATAAGACTTCTAGATTGGATAAGATATGGAGATTGATTAGGATTCGTAAGCCTAATGGGATAAGCCCATATTTAGACCCTCCTTATGGTCCCTAATGGAGCCTATAAATACACCATATCCCAATCTCTTCTCCTATACGCATATAGCTCGATTTTTAGGTCTTCCCAAAGAGAGAAAAATCGAGATTTACATATATTCGAGAGTTCGGGAGATTTGATTAATCGCACCACCAAGATTAATAAAAATAGGTGTATAGGTAATCCATTAGAAGACTTTTGGGTAATATTTATTCTAGTCTTTTGATCACACTAGATCCGGTAACCTACCGCCGCCGTCGACCACCGCCAGAAATCGTCGCCACCGCATCCCAACCGCTCGCCGAGTCGCAGTTTCCCAGCGACGCCGCGAGCTTCCAGCCGCAGCCCGCGACCCCGGTGCACCTCCCCAGCACGCGGAACGTCGTCCATGGTTGCCCAACACCGCTGCCCGCGTTCCTCGCGTACCGATCCCAGCGCGAGAAAGCACGCGCGTCGCAGTCCCAGCGCGCCCGCTCCCGTCACTGCGTGATCCAGTCGCATGCAATCGTCGCCCGCGTCCCAGTACTCGCAGGAGTAGAACTCTTGCACTCGCAATGCGCCCGATCGTCCCACGCACTACCTCTGCACGCCAGCGACCAAAAAGTTGCACGCCACCGCCTGCCTGCGCCCGTCCGTCTGCGTGAGCCAACCGCACCCGATCGCTGCCAGCGCCTGAACGCGACTACCGACCAAACCCATCCGAGTCCGACTGAGTCTGTAATGCCCTGTTAGTTTATGAATAATTATGGGATTATTTATTTGCATTATTAATAATTTTTCTATTATTTTGTCTAAATTACCTTAATTGTTATTATTATTATTATTATTATTATTATTGTTATTATTATTATTATTATTATTATTATTATTATTATTATTATTATTATTATTATTATATATACAAATTGCCATTAACTGATTAATTGCTTATTAATATGTAAAAATATATTGTGTGTATTATAGATATATCTTATTCTTTATTTTTTGAAACTGTGCGATCGAAAGAAGTCTCGTTTATTTTTCCTAGAGCCCGGTCGTACCCTTAAACTTCGCCGCCGTGAGCCCGACCCGGTTCCTTCTCTTCCCTTTGATTTCTTGTTGGCCAAGTCTGGAAGGAAAAGCCCTAGCTAGCCTATATATATACTAGAGATTAGGTTTCCTTCTCGTGGTAACAAGCCCCGCAGCTCTCTTTTTCTTCTGCTCGCAACTCTCGTGAGTTCGCATAGAGAGGAGAAAAGTCGTTCTCTTGCTAGATCTCTCTCATATATACTTCATCGTCGCTCTCTTTCTCATTACCGCTCCATCATCACTATCTTCCCTCTTGCTTTTTCCCTCCTGTCACCATAATAGCAGATCATCATCAAGCCTCCATCCCTGCTCGCGAGCAGCACCACCAACTCGAGCACCTCCACCATCGCTCATC
Source organism: Striga hermonthica (assembly GCA_902706635.1). Classification (NCBI taxonomy): domain Eukaryota; kingdom Viridiplantae; phylum Streptophyta; class Magnoliopsida; order Lamiales; family Orobanchaceae; genus Striga; species Striga hermonthica. The sequence continues at coordinate 1,781,995 of CACSLK010027832.1, forward strand.
GCCATCGTCTACAGCCCCAGGCCATCGTCCAAGTCCACTGTTCGTCACTTTGCCCGCGAGACACCACCGCTGCTAGGTCTCGTTAATTGCTGCTCTCGCACGTCACCTCCTCCATCGCGTCCCGCAGATCGCCGTTGTTGTTCCCATTCTCGAGCCAACAGACCAACCGCAGCAGCACCGTTCACCGTGTGCTGTCGGGCTAGCTGAAGCGTAGCCGTCGAGCCCCGACGTGTTTCCGCACGCACACGTTCAACCCTCTTTTGATCTCTTCATTCGAGTTTTCCTAAGAACGGTACTCAGGGCTTGAACCCCTCGATTTATGTTGTGTACTTATGTGTATTATGTTATATGATAGGGCCTTGGTATTATTTTTGCAAGTAAGGGTTTATTTTGCTATGTGAGTTATTGTGGGATTATTATTGATTTGTGTGAGGTCATGTTAAATCCTATCGAATTCGTGAAAGTGTTGTGGATTTTGGAACATGTATGAGCCCTTGGCCTTAAGGTGAAGGTCGTGGACGAGTTTGAGGTGCATTGAGTCGTTTATGAATTTTTAAAACCAAACTAGCTGCTGAATCGTATTAAATTCATGATAAATCGTGTACTTGTCTAAATGCCATGAAATTTTATATGTGATATCTTCTGATGGTGTTGTGAGTCGTGTAAAAAGTTCATGTTAAAAATCCTCCAGTAGTCTGGTCAAACGTCGATTCTGGTTTCTGGTCAGAAACTTAGAAAATTCATATAAAATCGAGTTGTTATGCAGAATTTCTGAAATTTTAATATGTTGTTCTCCTGCTACGTGTTGTCATTTTGTAAAAGCTTTGAAATTTTTGGAACTCAATTGATAGGATAATTGTTTATTTTGAATTCTGGGCAAAAATTTGTTTTAATTTTATAAAATCGGTTTACTTGGTGGTTATGGCTAAATTTTGGTGGGAATGCTCCTCCAACACTGTGTAATGTAGTATAAAAATTCATAATTTATTATGTTCATTATGGTAGGTTCTTAATGAAAATGATGTTTCTGCTGAATATTTCAAAAATTATCATAAATTGTGTGTTCAGTATTTTTAGCTGCATTTTTGATATGTTATACTCCATGAGTTGAAGTTCAATGTGCTAAATTTGTATGATCAAATGCACAATGTAGGTCAACCTATTAATTAGAACTTGTTTCGGCTGGAATTTTGTTTTAATTTTATAAAATTGGGTATTTTGAGTTAAAGGCTGAAACTTGGTGAAATTACTATGTTCATTTATGAGAATTTTGTGTTAAAATGTAAGAGTCTATTTCGTTCGTTAGCCTGACCAACTTGAATCTATGTGATTTTCCCATGATTGGTTTCTAGTCGAGTGTAAGTGCTAGGTCCAAGTGTTCTAATGTCTCCAGAACTCCACAAACGGCTTAGTTGAATCAAGTTCGACTAAGTGTGATTTGTGTTCTTCTTCTAAGGTCAAGATAAGATGTTTGATTGTAGTATTTTGACTTAATGTAGGTGCTTCACGAGCGGAGATCGCCGCCTACTTCTACTGGTGTAATATCTCTCTTGCTATTCCAGGTGGGTTTTATTTTAATTTTCTATGCCATATGTGTTTAATCTTTGTATGCCATATTCCAGGTGTTCAAGGTTTGATTTCTATACCAGTATGATCTTTGTATGCATGTGAACATGTAGCCTATCGATGTGGTTGTTACGGCCGTTGGTACGATTTTCCCCGTCGAGTTACGGTATGGTTGCCCTTGCGAGGCAAGTCTCCTTAAGTCCTGATATGGCCGCGCCCTTGTGAGGTACGTAAGCCCATATGGAAACCCGTGTCCATAGCGTGGCATGTGCTCCCGCCTTCGGGTAATGAATCCCCATTCTGCGGCTAACGATAGATGTGCACAGTAGTAATGTGATTTTGTGTTGTATAGGAGATGAGACATGTTGTTATTGTTTATGTTTATGCTGCGACCATACCATCATAACATATTATATATAGTTCATATGGATAGTGGTGAGCATTACGGCTTAATTTGTGCTCACTCCCACCTGCTCTTCATGGATGCAGGTTAAGCAGTTGTCAGGTGACGAAGCCAAGACGAGTGGGTGCTCTTTATTCTATTATTGCTTCTGTTTGAATAATGTTTGGACATGTCGAAAATCATTTTGAAACTTATGTTTTTGGTTTGGGATACTTGTTAGACCTTTGTTTGAGTATTCATGTTGCTTGGATTTATGAGATTTTGAATATTCATGCTTTTATGGTTAGGCTGAATATTATGCGATATGTTGTAAATCGGGTTAATGAAAACCTTGCAAAAACTGGGTAATGAATCTCCGTGAATCCAAATAAGACTTGGATTATATAAATTGTTGTTTAACGCTCATGAATTTCGAAATTGAGTTCGAAAATTGTTTACTTGATTTTTGGAAAGCCCGACATTTTTTTAAAATCAAACTGGGGCGTTACAGTTTGGTATCAGAGCCAGTCTGCGTTTTCTGTTGACTGGTCTGTAACGCCCCGTTTTATTTTAAAGAGTTTACCGAATTTATTTATAAAAATCAGAGAAAATTTTTCGCAAAATCTCAATTTAAGAACTTTAAATATTAACGGGCGCTACTTAACCACTAACAACAAATAAACAAGTAAGAATGACTATAAAGAACTTATGCATGCATTCTACATCATGATAATCAAACCAAAATATCATAGGTTTCAACCCAAACCAATTCAACATATCCAGTTATTAAATAGTCCAACGTGTTAAATAAGGCGGAATCATGATAATCAACAATTCAACATAGATAAATAAAGCGGAAGCAAAAGACTCGACAATCCAATGACCACCACTTGCTCGTCTCTTGCTGCCGCCACCAACACTGCTCAACATAAAGATAGGAAGAGGAAACAAAAGGACAAACAACAATGGGGATGAGCAAAACCATCATGCTCACCAATATCGCACAGTATATTTCGCATAAAGATCCAAAACCATAATTAAAGTATGCATAGAATCCAAGCTCTAACTCCCTATATGTCCCTATCGCAAACCTCTTATGTACATACAACAACCTTCCGATCAGACATCGGCAAGGAGTAACCGAAAACCTTCCCTCCCAAGCTCGACACTCCCTGAACCCCGATTGCTCCTGGCGTGATATGGCACCTTCCTTTAGTTCGTGCTCGCACGGGCCCTTTCTTAAGGTGATCATGTCGATGATGAGATGAAGCTCACATGGGCAGATGAGTTGCTTCCGTTGGGTTACAAAAACACTCTTAGAAGTCTTTCTTTCCTGGTCTTTTCTTTCCCTCTTGGTAGTCATTGGCAAAGGGATCCTTTCCAGGAGACAGTGGAGCTGTTTTTCCCCCCCGAATTACACACGGATCAGTGGAGCTGTTTTTCCCCCCGACTTACACATGGATCAGGGCGTCCTTCTTTCGGATACAACGGGCAGGTGACCTCTCACTGCTTATGCATTCATCAAAGGCACTATCGGCGGGACACTTATACTAGGGTTCTCACGCATACAATAGTTATCGAGACGAACATTTATACAAAATAACGAGTACAATAATTATAGATACAATGCAAATGTACCCACCTGAAACAGCGACAAACACAAAAGCGAGGCTCGAGTAAGTGGTGAGGGCAACACCTCAAAACACCTACACAAAATCAAGATAGCCTCTTGATTACAATCTAATCCAACGAACACATTAAGTGGCTCGTGGGAAAGTCTCGTGGAGTTATGGAACATTTGACTTGACTCGAAACCATGTATGGAAAAGTCACATAAAAGTCAAATAAGGGTTGACTAAGTCAAAGAAAAGTCAAAGGGGGTCAACTGGGGTCAACGGTTCGGGAACACGTCCGAGAACTGGGATATAATTTGGCTACGTCAACATCTGCCCGAGGGTTCAACTCCAAGTAACAAGTACATATCAAACATCAACATTTATGAAAGATCACATAAAATTCATACTTAAACATAATAAGCTCGTTTTTTGCAAAATATGACAAGTAAGGCACTTTTTCAAGATGATCAGACAAACGAATGAGTTCTAATCTAAAATTTGAACACATAATAGAAATTACTGAGCATACCAAAACCACCAAGTTTCAGCCTTATCACTTAAGCATGTTATTTTATAAAATTAAAACAAGTTTGCAGCAAAATAATTACGAATTTAATGACGGACCTAATGAATAATTCAGGACCTAATATTTTTATACAAATAACTTCAAAATGCTGGGTACAACATATAAATTTTCCAGGTATAAACACTGAACATGTGAATTATGATAATTATTGCAAGTTCTAACAAAATAACTGATTCTAACAAAAAACTAACATAATGAATATAATAATTCCTAGTATTTTTACCTTACATAGAACATCACCAAATAAGCATAAAACCCAAGTTTCATGCATTTTTATTAAGAACTCAATTTTATACTATTTTCATAAGTTTCTGCAGATTTAAACAAATAATCATTTACCCTAGCAATTGAATTCAAAAAATTATGAAGATTTAACACGAAGTCAATACATATCAGGGAAGCAACATATCCAAATTCAGAATTTTTGGACAACAATAAAATTTATCACGCATTTTACAAACTTCAGCAACCACATGAACTTATAAAATTCATAACTTGAAAAATATAAATCCAAATTGCACAAGGTCAAAACCATTGTGACCAGAACACAAAAATGTTTCATATTCCAAGAGCTAACCACGAGTTTAAACCAGATCTTAAAGGTTTCATTTTTAAACCCTAAGATCTAATTCTTAAAGACACATAAAATAGCATAACACAATATTTTAATTCAAATAAAACATGAAATCTTACACATTTAGCCCTTATACATATAATCACATAACAATATTGGAGTTTAGCAAATATATACCAAACACCAAGAGGAGAATGATGAACGAGGCACGATCACGACACGGTTTGGTCCTACGGGCGGGGAAATCGTCCGCGTGTGCTCAGCGTTCGAAGGCGGCTCGCACGTCGAATGTGATGACCTCTGGTGGCTTGTGATACGGACGTTGAACTCGAAAGAGATGGCCTGGTGCAACAGAGGCGCGTCGGCTTTCTCGCGGGAGGTGCTGCGCGCGGGCTCGAGATGGCGAAGGGGCGAGCACAGCGTGCGGTCGCGGAATGCTGCGGTTGCTCGGTGGGGTGCTCCGAGGATTTTTCCGGCAAGAATTATGAGAGTAAAGGTGGGGAGAGCTTCTGAATTTTTGGGAGAAAATGGAGGTTGAGGGAGAGAGGGCCGAGAGAGTGAAGAGATA
>CACSLK010027832.1:1792763-1810955 GCA_902706635.1 Striga hermonthica
GGAGAAAGAGGGTCTTTTCTTTTTAATGCCGTTAATGTGTAACCTCCCCTCTTTAACACTTGGTCAATATCATAGTGGGATGAGGGCTGAAAATATGGGATTGGGTTGTTACAAACTTGATTTCAAATTTCAAAATGAGAGCCATGCATGCAAGGGGGTTGGGTTGGGGGGATGGTTCATGCGGGCGCTGCTGTGAGCCTTGTGCAGGTGTGGTTTCATGTGGTCAAGACCCCGTTTGGCACGCGAGCGTTTGTCATAAAAATTTCCGACTAATAATGTTGCTCGGTCCGCTCGACTTATAAAAAAATAATTAATTATGTAATTTGGCTCGATATTAAAAATTTAATTACTAAAACAACTAGATAAATATGAGCATATTATCACATAGGGATTAATAACCGAGCACGAATAAATCCAGGCAATAAAATAAATAATAATAATAAATAATCCCAATTAAATCGGGAATAAATGGGGAGCTACATGGTCTATGTGTGAATTACATGTTTATGTGATTATGTGATATTGACCTTGTGTTCGACCAGTCGTCTTCATCATGCCCCACTGCTTAAAGGTATGTTTTATAAGTATCAATGGAACTACTTATAATGTGAATTGTTTATTTTTGCATGAGTAGCAATGAAACTACTTATGATGTTTTGCATGAGTAGCAATGAAACTACTTATGATGTTTTGCATGAGTAGCGATGAGACTACTCGTGATGTGAGATGCTATCATATGTTATTGGGGCTTAAGAAATCTATCTACCTTTGGTTTAATGTGAACTCTAGTGTTTAATGTTGAACTCTAGTGATATAGAGTTATGTTCAGACTCTAGAGGTTCCTCGTTGTGAGTTTCAGTATATTGTTGTCAAGATATGTTCTATCCATAGCAGTTTTCTCGCTATATGATTCTGTTCAGTGTCTTCGAGTAAGGATCATTAGCAAGCCATCTTGAAAGAGAAGGCTTAAGTAAATGGAGCAGACGACCGAAGAAGTCCCAGGTGTGTGGGTTATTCGGAAGTCTGTAACCGTAATTGATAGAACTTAGTCAATGAGAATCGAGAGAGAGGTCCAAGAGGCCGAGGCCCGTTTTGTTGCGTGTATTTTCCCCGGCAAGAGGTGAATTTCGTAAATCCCCTCTTATTAATTCGTGAACTTTAGATTCCTGTTTTGGGGAGGAACCTTGTGTTGATTACCTGTGTTTGTATTTCAGCTATAAGGCTTTGTGTCTTAGTGTTTGAAGTTCAGAAAGCATGAGTATTGTTTGGACGAATTGTTTTTTGATTAATATGTTGAACATTATGAGGTTATTATGCTAAATTTGGAGCATTTTTAGATGCCTTTATGTCAGTTTGAGTAGGTCCAAGCATGTCTCATATGATGGGGATATAGTTGGAAGAATATGAGAGAGTTTTGAAGGGTTTTACGTGTGTCATATGGCCTCAGTCTGTTATATCACTGAAGCTCTGCAATATGTAAGTTTGTCGTGCTTACAATGAAGTATTATATGTTATGTTCGCGTTTCTATGTAGTAGAAATCATGTTTAGAGGATTAGTTTTGGTTGTGTTATATGTTGCTTGGAGGGAATGATGTTGACATCGCAATCGAGCATGCTAGTGGAACAATCTACCTCTCACTATAATGTGTTATATGTGTTATATGATGTTCTTATGATGTTCTGGAGTGACTTATAGCATGGGGAAATCATTGATATAGGTTCATTGAGATTTCAAGGAATATTGTGTTTTTGCAGACTCTGTTGTGCCTCTGTTTTGGCCCTCAGAAACATGTTATTTGAGGTTGAGTTCTTCATATGAATTATAACTCATCCTGTTCCGATTTGAAACGAGTGAGTCATGATTTTTAAAAAAAATATCGCGCAAGCAGTTTTCTGTAAAACCCGACAACATGTTTATATTTAATGTGTAACCTATTTATTGTGTCTTAATGAGCTCAAATGAGATTGTGATCTTCATGGAAGTTATAGTTATGTTTCTTAGATTTTTGACGAGGTAAGGTTCATATTGATATGTTGTCTGTAGCTCAAGTTATGTCTAATTGAACGAAGTTATGCATGATACGGTTTTGTATACTTTTGGCGGAAAATTGATTCTAAATGTTAACTGCTTTTACACTATCTTAATGACCTTATCTGCTTCTATGTTCTAAATGAAAGATGTGGGGCTGTCTCTTAGCTTTCTAATGATGCCAGAATCATTTCAATATGTTGTGTGTAGTATGAGTTACTTTTGTTTTTCTGAAGCTGTGCACCAACATGTTTATATTTCTCGGACTGTAACTAGGTTCATCATGTTAGTCAAATTATGATCTTCTAAATGACATTATTTGTTTCTTATGTCTTTATAAGAATTGTAGAGGCATGTCTTAGAGTTCAAATGCAACTTGATTCATGTTCATATGAATCAGGTGCTGATAGTTATGGTGATTTTAAAAGCGCTGCTCGAGTTAAGTTTTGAGAAACTTATGTTGTACCTTCGAAAATGGGATCTACTTGTTATTTGCATGCCTATGTGACTTATGTGGATTTAATTTGATGGGTATTATATTGTTTATTGTAAACACTTATGGGATAAGCTTTACGCTAAGATCTCGAAGTGGTCATAGGCAGTGTTTGAGAGAGCTAACCATTTCGTTGTTCAACGTCGACCGCTGAGTTATGATTGTTCCTGGCAGTGTTGCCAATGTTCAATCCCTTTGGGAAATTGTTGCTGTCAAACCCAAACCTTTGTAGTTTTGAGTCTTGTAAAGAAACTCTTTGTCCTATCGGAGTACTTAGGAAATTGTGAAACCCAGAAATTGAAATTTTTGATATGTACCTCGAACCGGGCGTCGAACCTGACTGGGTGTAGCCACGCAAAATAGTGGCCGAGCACGCACGCTCGTGCTGAGAGACGCGAGGCTAGCCCGCAGCCAATCGTCGACTCGCTCATGAGCTGCAGCCGCCATCACTGCACGCAGGAACTCCTCAGGCCAGTGGGTACGACCAAACCTAGACCTTGTAGCTGGTATCTGAGTGGGTACACGCACGTGTCCCAGTGCCCCGAATATGTAGCGCCAGCGTGTGTACCACCTCTCGGGTGACAGTGCATTAAACCAGATCGACCTTGTCCTTTTGAGGTCCTTGAATCAGTATTCTATGCCAAATAGTATGTGGGTCTTTCGAATCATGTATAAATTCTCTAATCAACAACCCTCGATGTGTGAGGCTTGTCGATTTGTTTCTTTTGCCACATGCGAGCTTTTCTCGAGATGACGAGATAGTAGTTCCGCATTGATGTGGAGCGGAGTCTTATGTCTCGATAAGAGGTCATTTTAGAATATCTAGTTGTTACTTCCTAAACCACATACGAGATGTTACTCGTGTCGGCGAGAAGTGAGGCTTTGTCATCGGTATCAAACAGAACCGTGTGTTCTGAAGGTACCAGTATTGAGGATATGTGATGTTGATGATTGTCAATCCTATTATGATTTCACGACCAAGTCGATGACTTAGCCTGATGGTTGATTCCATAACTGGAGCTAGCGAGGATATATGACACGTTTTGTGCCTCATGATGGAGGAACCATGTGCGTGATCTTGAGGTACGTGTGATATTGTGACGAGCTGCGTGATAGGCAGAACCCTATCTGTATGGAGGTACCGGTGACCTGTTGGAACTGAGGATTCAATAGGGAAAGTCTGGAGGAGTACTCGTCAAAGTGCAGTGGGTGTAGTCAAGTCGAGGGCGAGACGACTTGGGGGAGGAGACCGAGATTCAGAGGAAGTACCGGATTTCATGTTTAAATGATCTTCTCTTTGTTCATGATTGGTATCATGTGGAGGTCGTTTTTCCGAATTCCGAGGACAGAATTCTTTTTAAGTTGGGTAGACTGTAATGCCCCGTTTGTCTGTGAATAATTATGAAATTATTTATTATTGAATTATTAATAATTTTTCCATTATTTTGTTTAAATTGCCTTAATTGTTATTATTATTATTGTTATTATTATTATTATTATATATCTAATTGTCATTAATTGATTAATTGGTTATTAATATGTAAAAGTATATTGTGTGTATTATAAATATATCTTATTCTTTATTTTTCGAAACCGTGCGATCGAACCAAGTCTCGTTTATTTTTCCTAGAGCCCGGACGTACCCTTAAACTGCGCCGTCGTGAACCCGACCCTGTTCCCTCTCTTCCCTTTGATTTCTTGTTGGCCAAGTATGGAAGGAGAAGCCCTAGCTAGCCTATATATATATACTAGAGATTAGTTTTCCTTCTCGTGATAACAAGCCCCGCAACTCTCTTTTTCTTCTACTCGCAACTCTCGTGAGTTCGCACAGAGAAGAGAAAAGTCGTTCTCTCGCTAAATCTCTCCCTCTCTCTCATATATACTCCATCGTCGCTCTCTTTCGCATTACCTCTCCATTATGACTATCTGCCCTCTTCTCTCTTGCTTTTTCCCTCCCGTCACCATAATAGCAGATCACCATCAAGCCTCCATCTCTGCTCGCGAGCAGCACCACCAACTCGAGCACCTCCACCGTCACTCATTGCCATCGTTGGCCAGCCTCGCTCTCGACGCGCGTACAGCCCCAGGCCATCGTCCAACGGTCACTGTGTTAGAGATATGCTGTAAGAGCTATGTTTTGCAGATTCTATCGATTCCATTTTGATCTGGCTATCATGTTGCAGTCAAAGTACATATGTTTGCAGTTTATTTATTTATGCAAATCATACTCCATGTCTTATATTGAGATAGTGTGGTTCGAAGTATTTCGAACAGAAAGATCACCTATCAGTTCCTTATAAGACTAACCTATTCGTTCACAGTCTAGACAGGCAGTGAGACCCCTCTTGGAAAAAGACTGTAGTGTATTCTCGATTCAGTTGGTCTTTAACTGAAGAATTACACTAGCACTTATGATAAGTGTTGAACAGGACCACATAAGGATAAGATTATGATACTCACTTATCGTTGTTGTAATCTAGACCTTCGGTGATTGATACGTTCTCTTAAGCTATAAGATAATATAAAATAGGCATATATATTCATTTCTTCTTTATTTGATTTACCAAGTGATTCCTATTTTTATTAGGATGACATACGAGGTATTTTGGTTAATAAGAATGATTATAGGATGTGCTACTATAAATTATTTATGGTCACTATGTTCCAGTGCGCTGGATTGATGACGTCCCCGAAATGAGCTCAGGAATGTATATTATGTTAAAACCCTGCAGGTAGACGATTGTCTGACATAATGGTTAAGGATCTGAGTGGTACTAATTTCGAAAATGAATAATAAGTTAATTAATTATTTTGTCAGTAATTTAATTAATTAACGGACGTTATATCTTAAACATAGGGAGGTAAATCGATCAATCAGATTAATATTATTTAATCATAGAGGTTCGAATTTTTTTTTTTTTCCGAAACGACAGGGATAACTATTGAAAACAAAAGAGATACAATGTTCAAATACAAGATACAACCCAACTAACGAGAAACATGAGAGACACGTCCACGACGGTCTAAATCCTCAACTAAAACCTCAAACACTGATCAAAACCAACAAAGCAAAAAAAAGGAGAAATACTTCCACCCACTGCAAGAGCCTAGCCAGAAGAATTAATCCCCAAGAAACAAAGCAAAACCAGACTGCTAAAAAGAAAACTAAAAAGAAACAGAAAAAACTAAGAAGTTGCAGAAGAAAATTCCAGCCAGTCCAAATGGGCCATTCTAACAAGGACCTGCTCCGGGATCATGATCTTTTGAAAAATCCAGGTATTCCTGGACTTCCAAAGCCACCAAAGCATATATGTTGATAATTGAATGCGAGCTTCAGCCACCTCAGAAGAATCCAGCAAACAGAGTTGATACCACCAATCAGGGAAATGTTCAGTCCTATCCTTAATGCCATCCCACTGAACAGGACAGATGTCCCAGCATCTCTTTGCTCTTGCACAGTTTAGAAGCAAGTGCTCAACAGTTTCAGGTCCTTTTCCACACATGGCACAAGTGGTGTCCAGAACCAACCTTCTTTTCAAAAGCTGCACAACTACTGGGATTGCATTGTTCAAACATTTCCAAAGGAAAATTTTAATTTTACCTGCAATCTTGAGTTTCCATAACCTGAGTTTGGTTCCTTGCTTGATTGTTGGTGCGTTACTGCATTGAGGAGGATCCTCCTTCAATAATTTAGAAGCAGCCAGGTACTTGTAGGTATTTGAAACAGAGAATGTGCCTTTCTTGTCGAACCCCCAGAAGACTCTATCATTTCTGTTAGCATTCAGAGTATTGATTTGCAGAATCGCTTTACTTTCAGTCTCATCAAACACATGGTTAATCAACCACTCATTCCATTGGAGACCATTAGTGAGTAGCAAATCCTTAACCCAGACAAGATGACCTCTTGCAATGGGAATTAAGGATGGTGCAGGCTTTGAGAGCTTGGGGACCCAATTAAAGTCTTCAATTCTGGTGTCAACACCATTTCTGATCTCAATTCTCATCCACTTAGCAAAAATAGGCATGGAGTCCATCCAGCTGTTCCACATCCAACTACTCCCTTGGGATTTCTGAGCATGAACAATGGATGAGTGTGGAAAATACCTGTCCTTAAGAAGTTTACTCACTAGAAGATCAGGGTTAGATGCCACTCTCCACAGCTGCTTGCATATCATAGCTTTGTTGAATAGCTGCAGATCAAGGAAACCCAAACCACCCTGCTGCTTTGGGAGAGATAACCAACCCCATTTTTTCCAATGGATGCCCTGTGAGTGTTCTGCATTTGTCTTCCACCAGAACTGAGCACATAATCTAGAAATTTCATTACAAATGGATACAGGAATCTTGAAACATGACATTGAGAAAATGGGAAGAGCTTGAATGACAGCCTTTAGCAACACCTCTTTTCCAGCCGTGCTAAGAAATTTTGATTTCCAACTTTCAAGCTTGTTTTTAACAGAAGTAAGGAGGTAATCAAAAACTTCCCTTTTAGATCTACCGATGCCCAGGGGTAGTCCAAGATATCTTGTTGATCTGTGGACAGTGATGCCATTCAAGATAGCACAAATAGAAGTTCTGAGGCTCTGAGGAGTATTTTTACTGAAGAAAATAGCAGATTTCTGCAAATTAATGGCCTGCCCCGAGAAAAGCCTATACTGCTCCAAAAGATTCAGAAGAATAGTGGCCTGATCAGTCCCAGCTTTGCAAAAAAATAGGGAGTCGTCTGCAAACAACAAGTGAGAAAGCACTGGACCATTTCTAGATATTTTAATCCCTTTCAGCCTACTTGAGTTTAGAGAGTTCACCACCAGTGCAGATAAAAGCTCAGCAACTATAATAAAAAGGTAAGGGGACAAAGGGTCCCCCTGCCTTATTCCCCTGGATGGTGTCACATATCCACTGAGGGTGCCATTGATTTTAAAAGAGAAAGAGGCTGAGGAAACACAGAAAAGAATAAGCTTCACAAAGTCCAGGTGAAAACCCATCTGCAACATAATCTTTTTCAGACACATCCATTCCACTCGATCAAAGGCCTTAATTAAGTCCAGTCTTAGAGCCATAAAGAAGTTAGGACCAGAGGAGTGCCTATTTAAAAAATGGAAAGCTTCCTGACCAATTATGACATTATCAATCAACTGCCTATCCTCCACAAAAGCAGCTTGAAAGGGACTGATACATTGAGATAAGCAACCTTTAAGCCTAACAGCCAGAATTTTTGAAATTATCTTGTAAACCACACTGCATAAGCTTATAGGTCTGAAGTGCCCCATAGAGTCAGGATTTGAAACTTTAGGAATCAGAGAGATAATGGAGTGATTCCAGTATTTGAGAATATTACCTGTCTGAAAGAAACTGAGGACTGCAGCCATAATATCTTTTTTAATAGTGCTCCAAAAGTGCTGGTAAAATGCTGCTGTCATGCCATCCTCTCCAGGAGATTTATCAGGATGCAAGCTGAATAGAGATTGTTTCACTTCATCTTCCTCCACTGGTTTGAGTAAGTCTTTGTTCATGTCTTCAGTTATGGAGGTGGGTATTAGCTGCAAGATATTGTCACCACCCAAACTGCCCTCAGTAGTGAAGAGAGTATGATAGAACTCAGCCACATGCCTTTCTATGCCTTCTTGACTGGTTAGCACAGTTCCTTGTGAGGAAACCAACCTGGTAATGGCATTATACCTTCTTCTCTGGAGTGTAAGAGCATGGAAAAACCTTGTATTAGCATCCCCCTCTTTAAGCCATTTGGACTTGGCTTTTTGCTGCCAGTATATTTCTTCTTGCTTATGTGCCAAGTTCAGGTTCCTTCTTGTAACCTCCCATTCCTCCCAGTCTATGGTAGCTTTGTCTGAGTTTAGACTTTCAAGTTTCTTAGTGAGAGCAGCTATATCTCCTTGCCTCTTAGTGTGAAAGCTGGAACTCCATTTGAGAAGAGCAATTCTAGTCAGCTTGATTTTTTCTTTAAGCTGAAAGAAAGGAGTACCTTCAACCTCAGTGAGCCAGACCTGTTTAACCACCTCAGCACAACCTTCCATCATAAGCCATCTCTTATCAAAGTGGAACATGGTTTTTCTTTTCCTTTCTGGCTTGCCCTGGTTCAGGAGAAGAGCTGTGTGGTCAGATGCACTCCTAATTTTGTTGATAGTAACTGCACTGGGGTGAAGCTGATTCCAATCCAAAGACCCAAAGGCTCTATCTAACTTCTCCTCCACCAAATCTGGGTAAGCTCTGTTATTGCACCAAGTAAACAATGGCCCCTCCATTCTGATTTCCTCCATTTCCATTCTGTTAACAAAATTAGTGAACCCTGATAAGGAAGTTGAGTTCCTTGGAATACCTCCAGCTTTTTCAAATGAATGAAGAATGTCATTCCAATCTCCAACTGCAAACCACATGTTACCCCAGGAGTCTCTGTCTGCAGTCAACACTTCCCACTGAGTTGTTCTGATACTTCTGACTGGGCTAAAATAGACAAAAGTTCCCCATTGGGGGTCTCCTTGAGGGAGACAGAATTCCACTGCCAAATAGAAATCTTTAGGATGAATTTGCAAAATAACAACATGAGGTTTCCAAAAAAGAGCTAAACCCCCACTGAGCCCTGAAGGGTCCACAGTTGTGAACCTGTCCTCAAAACCCAGCTTCTTGCTAACTGTATTTACAAATGCTTTGGATTTTTTGGTTTCTGACAGAAAAAAGAAATTTGGGTGGTGAGTTGTCAATAACTCTCTGAGTTGGGAAATTGTAGAGGGCCCACCCAGCCCTCTACAATTCCACACCATAGCTAACATTGATCAGTTGGGTGCCATTCTAGGCTGGCAACCCCCACCTTTTCAGAATTAGTAACTTTATTAAAGATATCACCTTGCTTCTGGATTTTAGAATCCTTGCCTGACATTAGAAGATCAGTTTCAGAGGAAGTCCTCTTGGTGCCAGAGATGCTATCAATCTCTATTGGAGTATCTTGCTCTCTCTGAAGTCTTCCTGATTTGGTCCCCATTCTTTTCCAAGTCTTAAGGGGAGCCGATAAGGATTTAGCAACTGCTCCATGGCTCAGAGAAAAAGTCACCTTGCCTGTGATAGCTTGCTCTTGCACATCCATCATAGTCAGAATTTCCTTGCTAGTCGGTTCTGAAATAACCAGGGTCCTAGTCTCTTTTGCAGCTCTGTTAGCTTCTAATTTATTGATAAATTAGAAGCTAAATGGGAGAGCAATAATATTACTCTAGTGGGATGTTTTATTATTTAATTTCATTTAATAAGTGATTAATTTTATTCCATATTTATTATTCCATTAGGAAAAGAATATTCCTACTAGAATCTTGTCTAAGGTCAGGAGACTTGAGAGTCTTCTAGAAGGTGATGAGTAGTAGGAGAGTCCCATCCTAGATTGGATTAGTAATTGGAGTAGAATTAGGATTCCTTGGCCTAATGGGATAAGCTCATATTTAGCACCTCCTTAAGGTCCCTAATAGAGCCTATAAATACACCAAGTCCCAATCTCTCCTACAAGGTTATGTTGGCCGATTTTTCTCTTCTACATACACGAGAGAATAGCATCGTTCGAGAGTTAGGGAGATTCGATTAAACGCTCCACCATCTTTAATCGAAGTAGGTGTTTAGGTACTCCATTAGAAGGCTTTTGGGTACAATATATTCACAAGTGTTCTACATGCATATTTTGGGTCACTTTCCCCAGCCGGCTGCCGCCGTCCGCCACCGTGAACCACCGCCAGAGATTGCTCATCGCCACCCGACATCGCCCAAGCCCAGCCACGCGCAACCGCACGCAGTCGCACATTGCCAGGCCCCGCCAGCAACGCCTAGCGACAACGCCCGTTCACGCCTGCATCGACGACCAACGACGCCCAGCGAGCTCCCAATTTCGCTTGCTTGCTCACGATCCGCCATCGCTGCCAGTCTAACATCGTGCAAGATCCCAGTGCGCGACAACAACGCGCGCGCCATTCCTTGCGCGTCCAGGAGACGTGACCTGCACGCCCGCGTGTGTGCAGACGCCCAGTGCCAGTCCGCATAGGCATAGGAGTCCCACCAGCGCACGCCCGCGACACGCACAACGCTCGACGCGCGTTCCCAGCGACCCATGCGCTTCGCCAGTGCCTGCGACCGACGTCCGCTACTTGTCCGCTGCAACCCGACATCGAGACACGACCACCGTGCGACCGAACTTCGTTGGAACTTTCGATTAGAATCGAATAAAGGCCAAATCTATTTTCCCATTAGATTGTGGTGTTCAGACGAACTACATCAACGCTTTTCTACATCGTCTCTGAGTCGGCAAAAATTTTAAACGGCAATGTCCATATCCTAACTATAGATTCCGCTGCGTTAGGATTTATTTTGATAAGTTCAAACTGTGCATATTGTTTGACGTTCCTCATAGAACCCAACACACTGTTCGTCACCTTTCTCGCGAGACACCATCGCTGCCAGGTCCCGTTAATTGCTGCTCTCGCACGTCACCTCCTCTGTCGCGTCCCAGTTGCAGCGTGCCGCTGATCGTCGCTGGTGTTTGCGTGTCCCATTCTCGAGCCAGCAGACCAACTGCAGTAGCCCCGTTCACCGTGTGCCATCGAGCGAGCAGAAGCGTAGCCGTCGAGCCACGACGTGCTTTTGCGCGCGCACGTTCAGCCCTCTTTCGATCTCTTCGTTTGAGTTTTCCCGAGAACGGTACTTAGAATTGAACACCTCGATTTTTGTTGTGTACTTAGGTGTTTTATGTTATATATAAGGGCCTTGGTATTATTTTTGCAAGTAAGAGTTTATTTTGCTATGTGAATTACTGTGGGATTATTATTGATTTGTGTGAGGTCATGTTAAATCCTATTGATTTCATGAAAGTGTTGTGGATTTTGGAACATGTACGAGTCCTTGGCCTTATGGTGAAGGCCGTGGATGAGTTTGAGGTGCATTGAGTCGTTTATGAATTTTTTGAACCGAACTAGTTGTTGAATCGTATTAAATTCATGATAAATCGTGTGTTTATCCAAATGCCATGAAATTTTATATGTGATGTTTTATGATGGTGCTGTGAGTCGTGTAAAAATTTTATGTTAGAAACTTAGAAAATTCATATAAAATCGAGTTGTTACGAAAATTTTTTAAAATTTTAATATGTTATTGCCTTACTATGTGTTGTCATTTTGCAAACGTTTCAGAATTTTCGGAACTCAATTGATAGGATAATTGTTTATTTTGAATTATGGGTAGAAACTTGTTTTAATTTTGTAAAATCGGTTACTTGCTGGTTATAGCTAAATTTTGGTGTGCATGCTCCTCCAACACTGTATAATGTACTATAAAATTTCAAAATTTATTATGTTCATTATGATAGGTTCTTAATGAAAATGAGGTTTCTGCTGAATCTTTCAAAAATTATCATAAATTGTGTGTTCAGAATTTTTAGCTGCATTTTTATATGTCATACTCCATGAGCTGAAGTTCAATGTGTTAAATTCTCATGATCAAATGTACTCTATAGGTCAGCCTTTTAATTAGAACTTGTTTCGGCTGGAATATAGTTTTAATTTTATAAAATTGGGTATTTTGAGTTAAAGGCTGAAACTTTATGATATTGCTATGTTCATTTATGAGAATTTTGTGTTAAAATTATAGAGTATAATTCATTCGTTAGCCTTACCAACTTGAATCTATGTGATTTTCCTATGATTGGTTTCGAGTCGAGTCTAAGTGCTAGGTCCAAGTGTTCCACTGTCCACAGAACTCCACGGACGACTTAGTTGAATCAAGTTCGACCATGTGTGATTTGTGTTCTTCTTCTATGGTCAAGATAAGATGATTGATTGTAGTTTTTGACTTAATTAGGTGCTTGACGAGCCGAGCTCGCCTCCTACTTCTATTTGTGTAATATCTCTCTTATTATTCTAGGTGGGTTTTATTTAAAATATCTATGCCATATGTGTTTAAATGTGTTCAATTGGTATGATATATGTATGCACGTGAACATGTAGCCTATCAATGTGAGCTGTTACGGTCATCGGTACAGTTGTCCCCGTTGAGTTACGGTACGGTTTCCCTTGCGAGGCAAGTCTCTTTAAGCCTTGATATGGCCGTGCCCTTGTGAGGCACGTAAGCCCATATGGAAGGCCGTGTCCGTCGCGTGGCATGTACTCTCGCCTTCGGGTAATGAATCCCCGTTCTGCGGCTAGCGATAGATGTGCACATGAGTAATGTGATTTTGTGTTGTATTCGAGATGAGACATGTTGTTACTGTTTATGTTCATGTTGCGACCATACCATCTTAACATATTATATATTGTTCATATGCATAATGGTGAGCACTACGACTTCATTTGTGCTCACTCCCACCTGCTCTTCATGGATGGAGGTTAAGCAGTTGTCGGGTGACGAAGCCAAGACGAGTGGGTGGTCATTATTCTATTATTGCTTCTGTTTGAATAATGTTTGGACATGTCGAAAATCATTTTGAAACTTATGTTTTTGGTTTGGGATACTTGTTAGACCTTTGTTTGAGTATTCATGTTGCTTGGATTTATGAGATTTTGATTATTCATGCTTTTATGGTTAAGCTGAATATTATGTGATATGTTGTGAATCGGGTCAATGAAAACCTTGCGAAACTGGGTAATGAATCCCCGTGAATCCAGATAAGACTTGGATTATATAAATTGTTGTTTGATGCCCATGAATTTTGAAAATGAGTTCAAAAATTGTTTACTTGATTTTTGGAAAGCCCGGGATTTCTTTAACATCAAAGTGGAGCGTTACAGAGTCAACTTGGTAAACGAAAGCTGATCCAACCCGAGCCTGACAAGACCGATTCGGTGATCTGTTTGTGTTTGAGTGACTCGATTAGGATCGAGAAAGGCCAAGTTCGACAGTTCACGGACTCTGATGTTCAGATGATCTCCTTCAACGGAAACAAAAAACGTCTCTGATACGCCAAATATTTTAAATGGTAATGTCCTAACCCTAACTATAGATTCCTGCTGTGTTAGGCTTTATTTTGCCAAATTCAAACGTGCAAGTTGTTGACGTTGCTATCAGAACCCAACATCTGGTATTAGAGCCCAGGATTAATTCAACTTCGTGCACCGTTTGAATTAGGACTTACTTGTTTATGTGAATTAATTGTGTACAGACGTAACACATAGTAGATTAGAAATTGCAAAAGTTATTTTGCAGGTGATTTCAAATCCGACTATTAGGCTTGTATGTATGTTTTTTTTATAAGTCTCGAACAAATCGAGGAGTTTTTGGGTTAATTTATTCACGCGGTGAGACACCGCATAGTTTACAGCTTTCATAGAAAACCCATGTACGTCTCCTGCGAGGGTCATAGGATGAATTAGGTAATTGTTTTATATTATCTATTGTTGATCCGGAGGTCGTGTACCAACCTCAATGAGGCGTGGTGAGAAACATGCGGACCAAATCAAATGGTCGGATTCCCTGAGACGATTTGTTCAAGACAAGAAGTGGGAGTCAGGATGAAAGAGGATATCTAACTCCTGAAAAGGAAGACGCAGTTCGACAAGGACATGGATTGCGTTTCTCCAAAAATCTTGGAGATTGATTGAATGGCCATGATAGTTGGATTATTTATTCCTCGTTTATTATTGTCGTTTAATCTTGCATGTCCTTATGTAATTTACATTTTTTATGTGCAAATCAAATTATTAGGAGAATGTTTAGGAAAATCCTTTAATTTATTATATTAAGTGTGAATGGATTGAAGTAAATTGTATCCACGGCCTCCATTATAGGTTTGTCAATAAAGTGATAAATTGAGCCCAAAGGACATTTTATTCACAAGTTCATAAGGACAAATGTAACGCCCCACTTTGATTTTAAAGAAATCCCGGACTTTCAAAAATCAAGTAAACATTTTTTAACTCATTTCGAAATTCATGGGCATTATTCAACAACTTTCTAGTCCAAGTCTTATCTGGACCCGCGGGGATTCATTACCCGGTTTTCAAAAGGTTTTCATTAACCCGATTCACAACGTATCACATAATATTCAGCTTAATCGTATCAACATGAATAATTGAAACCTCATAAAATCAACACATGTACTCATGAATATTCAAAAACCAACATAGGTCTATCATGTATTCCAAACCAATAAATCAAAAACATAAGTTTTGAAAATGGTTTTCAACATGTCCAAACATAAGGAGGTTCATAAAGACCACACATAATTCATAAAGAGGAAGCATAATAAATCAAACGCATGACCGACCCACTCGCCCCTTCTCTCGTCATGCTCTCCAACCTGCCTAACCTGCAACCGTGAGGAAAGTGGTGGGAGTGAGCACAAATGGAAACTGTGGTGCTCATCGCTATGCACGTATATCACAATATAAACAATGTAAAGATGGTATGGTCGCAGCATAAACATAAATCAGTAATTCTGTCACATCTCTATATCACAACACAAGATATCATACTACCCCTGTGTACAGATCTTTTATTAGCCACAGAAAGGGGATTCATTATCCTAACGGTGGGGGTACGTGCCACGCTACGGACACGACCTTTCATTAGGTCTTAAGGAGACTTGCCTCGCAAATGGCAACCGTATTACATCGACGGGGACAACCGTACCGACGGCCGAAACGCCTCACGCCGATATGCTACATGGTTCACATGCATACTTAGATCATACCAACCCAACATAAACGTAAACACATACGGTATAGCAAATTTAAATAAACCACCGGGATACCGAAGTGGAGAATCACACACCAAGCAGATACGTAGGTCGAGGGTTCGACTCCTCAAACACCTACATAATCATGGCATTCCTATCAATAACTATCCCAACACTTAGAGTCACATACCATGACCTTCACTTTGCCGAAATCGTATCGACTAAGTGATTCGTGGAAATTCCTAATGGAGTTTGGAACCTCGGCTTAACCAACTAGACTCGATAAACCATGTAACATCACTTAGAACACATAAAGCATGCAAAACATAGTAATGAGTAAATAAGAAGTCAACAAGATGGAAAAATATCCAAAACAAGACTCGGTTGGGTGCTGCCGGAAAACATACTAGAATTGATAACTATTCGATCTTTTCAAAAAGTACTTGGCCATTATCAACGAAACATTACCACAATATAAAACATCCAGAAACACATATACACAAAAAATCAGCCTTAAATTATCATTTTAACTGGGAAGATAATTTTTGTAAAATTTCAGCCAAAGAGTGGAAATTCAAGTTCCCCAGGTAAACCTTCGAGTTTTTAAATGAAATTTTGACACACCCATCATGATAACAGAACAACACACTTCACAAAATTTCACATCAAAATTCCTCAGACTCGATTTTATATGAATTTACAAGATTCTGACCAGAATTCAAATTCAACAGTACCTAGCTACAGGCCGAGTTTTAATCCTAAAATTTTACACAATATAACATATTAGCAAAGAGATCTGCATAAAATTTCAAGTAATTTGGATGAGTATCCAATTTATCAGATTTTTACAATATCCAGCAGCACGATCATTTTTAAAAATTTATAACTCATGGAATAAGCATCGAAACAACTTGAGGCTTTTTCTAACATGTCAAAGACACATAAAACCACTCAAAACTCCTGGGTTTCCATGAAAACAAATATGTCCTTCGGTTTTGACATCAAACTGAAGAGACAAGCATAAAACAACATTTATTTGACAACACATATACTCCAAAACATGAACTCAAGTATAGGACTCCAACATATCCCATATTTCACATATATACATCAAAGCAAGTCCCATATATGAATACTCATCAAAACAAGTCTACAATAAGCCACCCATTACAGTAGTTCGAAGGGGAGACGTGAAAACGGGGTTGGGGCTGGGCACGGTGCGCTCTGAGGTGGGGCTCAACTACTCAGGAACCACGCTTCGAGAAGCTACAAGCAAGGAGGTTTCGGTTTAGTAGCTGGGTCAAAGCTCCTTCCGACTTCTAATTTAAAACCAGTTATATGTCCAATTCGTATGCCCAAATATTTCATTTTCCCAAATAATTCATCTAGGTCCAAACACAATTGGCCCAACTCCACATAATTAGCAAAAGCCCAAACCCTTTTTCTTTTTCTTTTTTCCTTTTCTTCTCTTCTCCTTTTTATTTCCTTTCCTCCTCCTTTTCCTTTCTTCCTCCATTTTCCCGTATCTTCTCTTTGTTTTCCCTTCTCGCTTCTGATTTCTCGCCCCTTTTTCTTCTTCCTCCGCTCCATCAGTCCTTTGCAGATCCAAAGTCAATTCCCCATCTCTCAATCAATTACCCTCAAGATAAATTCCCGATCAGTTCTAAGGGGGTGGATTCCGTGGGAGCGATGTACGAGATTTCAGTGGTTGATGGGCGGTGTTCGTACATCGACGATGCGATGATGTTCGTCGGCGGAAATGGCGGGTGCTTGTAGTTTGATACTTATACGCCAAGTATCCAGAGTTGCAGGTAAAGTAAAACAAACAGATAATAACGAAGATTCAAACAATTGCGGAAGTTGTTTACACAAGGAATTGAACCTTCAGGAGAGCGTCCCACTCTCCCTTCAGATCTCTTTCATTAATGTGAACAACTCAGACTTCATTCAAGGGTTTACAGTATAGACTCCCTCTACACTCTACTTGAATAATGCTCCACACAACAACTTATCTGACCACAACTCCCTTGTGGATTTTCTAGTTCGAATCCCTCAAACTAGACAGAATGAACCTCCGAACATTCTGTTACAAATAAATGTATTCTGAATATCTCTCTTTTCACTCAAGGAAAGAAAACATAAAACTCAAAAAATTCAAGATCAAAAGTCATCATCAACTCTGGTCTCGTCTTCCTTTTATCTTTAGCATCATTTTGTAAGTCTTTGCGCCCAAGTCATACATGCATAAGGAAAGTGAATCCCACGATCTTTCTCATCTTTGATTATGGAAGGTGAATCTCTCCTTCAATCTTGTCGACCAGCAAAGATAATAATACAAATAATTACTCAATTTGACTTGAAAACATGTCTTATTTATACTAAAACTAAACTTCCCTTAAATACTCCCGCATATTTCTGAACTCTGTGATCATCAGAAGGTTCATCGATTTACTGCCAATTAACTAGAACTTACAATCTCCCCTTTTGGCAGATAAATCGAAAACCATTTCTTTGAACCTGCATGAAAATTACATATCCTGCACTAGATTTAACAACCAGTCAAATGCTTATCACATCACATAGGTGTTGTTCATAAGAACAACTCGAATACCTGAATAAAAGAAACAAATCACAGAGTACGAACATCCCAAGTATTTCATCACATGCACGAAGAAGAAAAGACATAAGGAAATGCGTTCAGCAAACATAACAAAAGGTTTTTTTAACACAAAAGAATATCCAGCTGAGAGATGGCTATGCTGATTCTTTCTTATCAGATTCCTTCCCTGAACCTTCTTCAGTACCATCCTCAGTCTCTTCCTCTGAGCCTGCTTCCTCTTCCTCATCCTTTGCATCAGTCCCAACTGTTGGTGTTATATACTTAAGCTTTGCTTTAGTGGATAATTACACTTGTTATTTCTTGATGGATGAGAATTATGTTCGGTTAAATAAGTTCCGCGTGCTGTTGTTTTGCATGTAAATAAGTGGGTCGTCATCGGGCGTACCGAAGATCACTAT
>CACSLK010027832.1:1829647-1856961 GCA_902706635.1 Striga hermonthica
ATCTATGTTTAATTACTTAATTAAACATAATACTTAATTACCAAAATTATTTCGAACGTAGGCGGTACGTCGAAAATAAATTTCGGTAATCCCGACTGAACTTAATTAATTACGAAAATAATAAACGATAACATTATTATATCGGAATTAAACGTAATTTATACCGATAAAATATCGGGATATTACAGCTCAGGCGCCTTATCCGTACTCTGTTCCGTACCCTACAACTCCCCCATCCTCTAACTCTGGCAAGAGGAAGAATGAGCATCTGAACCGCGAGAAGAGCAAGCGCCCTAACCATAGTCCGCATCAGCCTCAGCAGCAGCCCGCTGCACAGTTTTTCCAGCCCCTCCGCCAAATTCATGCTGGAACCTCGCCATGTAGAGCATGCGGGCTAGTCCATGAAGCCAATGCGTGTCAGGCTACCGATGTGACTTGCTACAACTGCCAGAGGAAGGGCCATTACTCTCGTGTCAGCCTAGAACCCCGGAGGCCGAACCAACAACAATAGCAGCTTCCCCCGCCGCCGCAGCAACAGATTCAGCAGCAGCAACAACAGCAGGCCCAACCAAGGTATGGCGAAGGAGGTCAAGCACGGGTATACACGATGGCCCAGTTTAAAGACGAGCAGAACCTAGGCTGAGCAGTTGATCGGATGTCGGATCTAAGATGATTATTTGTTCCTCCTTTTTTTTGTAAGAATTGCACTTCTCGTACTTTTTGGCAGACCTTGTTATTTCCCTTGTCTTGTTTGACAGATTTGAATTTGTTTTGAGACTCATCTTGATTGTTCGATTTCAATAATTTTGAAACTTCATTTTGCCTTTTCTTTCCTTGTATAGAATGCGATGTCGGATGGAGTAAGAATCTTAAATTTCAGCTGAACCTTACCTGTTCTCGTAAATCTAGAGATTTGTCTCATGATATCTCTAAGTCAATGCCCCCACTGCGTTAGGGTTATTTCGCCAAATTCAAATGTTCATGTTGTTGACGTTCCTAACAAAACTCAACATGTTTAACAATAGGGTATAAAATTGGACACTACATTACAAGGCCTGCTGCAACATATAAAGACTTAGCAACAACTGGGGCTGCAACACCTTACAGTCCCTCAAATTCCAAAGAAGCTAACAACAAATTAGAACCACATGCACTAGGATAAAAAAACAAAAAGAGCAATTTAAGAGTCTCCCGAAAATATCCCTAACTATAGCCCTCAACTTGGAACTGCTCACCGTCTTCTTCTTCGAAATCTTTAACACTCTAATATTAGATAGAAAACAAACGACATTGTTAATGGAGAATCCTTTGAGTTTCTGTAGACTACCTCTGATGGCTGCCAGTCGAGCTTTCTCCTTCTCTAGCTCTCCTTCCAACACTAATGACCATATCAAGAGTTCTGGCCCATCCTTTTCTGCAACATATCCAATGTCAATGTTTCCTCATATAGAAAGTAATGCACTGATAGAACAACACATTTGTTCTACCTTCCTAGAAAAATTTTTCACCAGAGCAACAATTGAATTTTGAGAAGGTGTTGTCTTATGAAATGAATCTTGTTGCACATTCAAGATTTCCAACCACTCCTCTCTTCCATCAGTAGCAACACCTGACTCCCTCCCTTTCACCTTGTTGAATTGCCAAGAGTTTTGGCTTTTTTGAATTCTCCAAAGCACATAAGCTGATTGGCAAAGTTGTTGAATTATTTTCTTCAAAAATAGAAGATGTTAAACCACCAAAATTGGAAACTTGTGTTCTTAACATATGTTTAGTACATCCCTCTTGTTTACGACACATTTCATCCACACGTCTTCCCTAGAACAATGTTGTAACATATGTTTAGTACATCCCTCTTGTTTACGACACATTTCATCCACTCTTTTATCTGCCATCTGCATTTTAGAAGCAATGAAACCATGCCAACACCTTCAAATGGAGAACTCTTTTTTAGACTTAATTAGCAGTCCCTAAGTGGTTTTCAAGATCCTTTTTTAATCCAGCATTTTCATCACTTGTTCCAGCCTCATGCCTAGAATGCTTCTTGTTTTTTCTGATTAATGCTTCTTGTTTTTTCTGATTGTTTCATAAACATATTTCACACTGAGCTAACCTTTGTTACTCTAATGCCAAACCAAGAAATCTTTACCCCCATGGTGATTGATTCGGATATTGAGAATGATGTCGACATCCAGAGAGTACAAAGTCTGCAAAATTAAATCCTTATCCCAGACCTTAGTCTCATGATTAATCAAATCACTAACTCTATCTACTCTACTCTTGTCCCCTTGAAAGCTACAAGCAGGCTTGAATGTAGGGTTGTTAGCCAAGGTGGATCCGAGACTAATATAGATGTAACGCCCCATTTTATTTTAAAGAACTTACCGAATAAATTTACAAAAATAACAGTTTTTTTTTTTTACAAAAATCAATTCAAAATTTAGAACTCATCGGGCACTACTTAGCTATCGACAGCATTTAAACAATTACGACAAATAATTAAATTCTACACATGCATAAGCCAACACATATAAATATAAACTGACATATTCATAAGTCTCAACGTCATTCAAAAAGCTTAACATAAATCCATGGTTTCAAGCGGAAGCATAAATAATCCAGAATGAAAGCAATTAGTTTATCATAAATAAAAACAAGCGGAAACAAAAGACACATCCAATCAATGGCCACCATCTCGCTCGTCTCTACGCCACCGCCTCCAGCTCATCTCAACCTAAAGAAGGAAGAGAAAAAATGCCAGAAAACAAACAATGGGGGTGAGCATAACCAACAAGCTCACCATTATCGCACAGTTATCCAATATAAAGCATTTTAAAACATTTTTCGCAGTATGCATAGAACCCAAGGTCTAAACGCCTTACTCAACCCTATCGCAAACATCCTATGTACATACAACAACCTCCGGATACAACAACATGGAAGTAACTGGAAACCTTCCCACCCCCGGGTACAACGGTTCCTAGGATCCTTTCCAGGAGACAGTGGAGATGTTTTTTCCCTTCCGGGTACAACGGCTTGGGGCATCTCCTCCCGGATACAACGGGCAGGTGACCTCCTACTGTCTTCGCATTCATAAAAGGCACTATTGTACGGGAAACCTAGACTAGGGTTCTCACGCATACAACAATTTTCAAACGAAGCATTATACGAATAAAGAGTGCAACAATTATGGAATACATCACAAATGTACCCACATGTTTGCAGCGACAAAACACAATCACGATTCTCGAAGGCAGGGTGAGGTCAACACATCTAGACACCTACATAAGTCCAGATACTAAAGTCAACGCTTTATCTAGACCTACGTAGAAAATCACAAATTTGACTTAGCCGAACTTGATTCGACTAAGGGGTTCGTGAAGTCCTGTGGATATTGAAACTCTAGGACTTAGACTCGATCATACCACTTATTGGAGATCTCACAATTTCAAAATAAAGATAATCGAAACAAGCCACAAGGAAACACATAACATGCCGATTACCCAATTCTTAACCAAACTTTCTATCTAAAAACAATTTCCAAGATTTACCCATTTTTAAGAAGGTCCAGCAAACCAACGAGTTGGGTTCTGAAAATTTAACACAAAATTGACCTCCCAATACTTAGAAAAACCACTAAGTTTCAGCCCCAAACTCATTATACAAAATTTAATAAAATTCATACAAGTTAACAGCAAAAACAAACATAAATTTCACAACCAGACCTAATGAACAATTCAGTAGTTGTTATTTTAACACCATAAACTAAAGCATGTGGATAACATCATGTAAACATTTCAGCTATTAACATCAAATACACGAATTATAAAAAAAAATCATACAAGTTTCTGCAGTTTTCGAATTTTAATTAAAATCGAAACAATTTGAACTCTAAAAATTTTAATCTTTTTACAACATGAAACTCCACATAAAACAAGCACTTCAGCCAAATATCAGAATTTTTTAGCAAGACCAATTTATCATAATTAAAACAACTTTCAGCAGAATACTTAAATAAATTATTTACCCTATCTATCTTAGTCCAAAAATTCTGAAAATTTCACACAACATCTAAATCAGACAGAGAGACAACATACAAAATTTTTATCAATTTTGGATAACAACTCAAATTTTCATGCAATTAATACTATTCTGCCCAGAAATCACTTTAATTATTTAAAATAGCTACAGGCAGACTAAAATTACGAAATTTTTATACAACCTACTTAATCAATAGAGGATCATACATTTCAAATTTCACAGCATTCGGACAATCGTGCAATTAATGGTGAATTTTACACATAAAACAACAATTACAAACTTTGAAAATTCATAACTAGGGGTGGGCAAAAAAACTGAATTTCCCCATACCGAACTGGACTGGTATGATCTCATTCCGAAAAATAAGGTTCCGAAAGGTTTTATTTATTTTCGTCCCGTTCCCGATCCCGAACCGTTTTAAACAATGTCGGTATCAGTTTTGAATATTTTTGTCACGAACCATCCTGTTTGTCCCGTTTTAATTAATTTGTAAAAAAATATTATATATTATACATATATATATATATATAATAAATGATATTTAGTAAAGTAGTAAACCTGTTCAATGTTCAGGTTTCACTTTTCAGTTTTGAGCCTTCAGCAGCATTCATTGGCCCTAACGCAACCCACATGCTTCATTTTGTTTCAAATTTAATTATCAACCTAATGGGCCAAGTTAGTAAATGAAAGTCTAGTCCACAACAAATTTCACTAACAGTCTAAATGTAACACATTACACTATTTCTGTATTTCTTTTTTTCACTTTCAGAGATCAAATCGAAAGTCGAAACCCTTCTTTCTTCCATTTCCATTTCTTTCTTCTCTATCTCAGTTTCTCAATTTCTCAATTTCCCTTCTTATTCTAAAATCAAATCGTCAATTTCCCTGTCAATTTTGGTTGCTTTGTCCTGAAATCAAATCTCAATTCACAAAATCAAGAGCTCTAATTCCAAAATACCATGAACAAAATTTCTGCAACTGGGAGTCATTCACAGATAATGGAAACTCCACCAACACCAAGCAGTGCTTCAAATCCCATGCCTATGGTGGTGCAGCCCCCAAACATGCCAACTGGTCCAAATATTCTCTATGCGCTTCCACCAGGTATGAAGGCTAGGGTTTACACGTCCTCAATTTGGGAACATTTTACTACATATTGGGTTAAAAGTGTTAGGAAAGTTAAGAATATGGAGTCGAGGCTGATTGAGGATGTCATTGAATATAAAGAAAGAGCTAAATGCAAATATTGTCCAAAGGGGCAGGGTGATTTTGCTGCTGAGAGTGGACCAAATGGGACTGGGGGACCTAACAAACATATACCTAAGAAATGTAAATGGTATCCTGCAAATATTGATTTAAGCAAGCAAAAAGTTATAACATGGGATAAGGGTAATTATAACCAACTTGCTTGTAGAGGTTTTGATAAAAAACAGACAATGGAGGCTTGTGTTGAAATGGTAGTTCTTGATGAATCGCCATTTATTTTTGTGGAGAAATGAGGGTTTAGGAAGTTTTGTGCCACAGGAATGCAATTGTTTAAGGTTCCATCAAGGAGAACTCTTGTCAGGACTTTCATAGAGATTTATGAAGTTGCTTCCCAAAGAGTTATTTTAACCACTGGTACTTGGACCAGTGTCCAAAACAGCAACTATATGGTTTTAACAGCCCATTTTATTGATTCCAATTCGAAAATGCATAAAAGAGTGTTGAATTTTTGTGTTATTACCAACCATCAGGGGATTACAATAGCTAACTTAATTGAACAATGTCTATCTGATTGGAGAATTGATAAAGTTTTGACTGTGACAGTGGACAATGCTTCTGCCAATAAGTTAGCTTTAGAGCATTTGGTTGAAAAGCTAAATGATTGTGTAAATCCACCTTTGATTTTGGGGGGAAAACATATGCACATGAGATGTGAGGCACATATTACAAACTTGGTTGTTGGCAGTGGTCTTAAAAAGCTGAACTCTACCATTTTTAGCCATTAAAAATGCTCTAACATTTGTAAGAAGCTCACCATCTAGGTTGACCCTTTTTAAGAAGGCTATGGTTAGGGAAACAATTGATTATAAGGGATTGGTATGCTTAGATGTGCCAACAAGATGGAATTCAACATATTTGATGTTGGATTCTGCCTTGAAACTCAAAAAAGCTTTCAAAAGAATGGAACAAGAGGTGGACAGCCCATATCTTGCATACATTAATGAGCCTGATGAGGAGATTGATGAGGATGGAAATGTAATTGTGCAGAGAAAAGACAAAAAAAATTTGGGCCACCAAGGGATTCAGACTGGGATGCATGTGAACATTTTATAAGTTTTCTTCAAGTTTTTTATGATGTCACACTTAGGGTAAGTGCCTCTAATCATCCCACCATTCACACTACCTTTCATGACATTGTTAACATGGAAGAAGCTATGATCAGCAAGTTAGTATGTGCCCCTCTTACTGCAACTCATAAATTAATGGCTGACATTGCTTCACTCATGAAAACCAAGTATAACAAATACTTTGGTCAACTGAAGGATATGAATCCTTTACTTTTTGTGGGAATTGTGATGGATCCAAGGTTTAAGATGAAGCATGTCACTAAATTGTTGTCTGTTGATATGATTGGAGTGCTTATGAGGTTGAGAATAAGGAAAAAGAGATCAAAACACTATTGTTTGAGTTGTTTGAAGAGTATAGCTCACAAAATGTTAAAAGTTTGAAGAAAAGAAGTGTAGAGACACTGAGTAGCAGCAACAATAACAACATGAAGAGGCAAAAAATGAAAGAAGCTGATTCAAATGTTAAGAGTAGGGTTAATATAGCTACCAGCAACATGAGGTATGTTGTTGATTGGACCAAACATGTCACAGAAACTGATGGGGCAACAATAGAGCATGAGATTGATGCATATCTGAAAGATCCTTTGTTAGCCATTAAGGATCAGAAAGGTGATGACCTTGCTGCTGAGGATGTGATAGAGAGATACAAATCCTTTGATATATTGCAATGGTGGAAAAATGCAGCCTCCCGATATCCAATTCTCTCTGCACTTGCTAAAGATATTTTTGCTATTCAAGTATCAACTGTGGCTTCTGAGAGTGCTTTTAGCACAGAAGGGAGAGTCATTGATTCATTTAGGAGTTCATTAACTCATAAATCTGTGGAGGCCTTGATTTGCATGCAAAATTGGCTTAGAGGAGATGACATAGTCATGGACTTTGAGAATGAACCTTCAGCTCAAGAGTTAGAATTCTATGAAAATATTGAGACAGGTACTATTTACTTTTTAAGTTTTAGAATTTTATTATTGGCTCTTATAATTTATAAACTATAAAGTAATATGTAATAAATTATTTTCACTTTCATGCTTTCAGTTTCACTTTCATTCTTTCAGCTCAAGAGTTATAATTTATTTTCAGTTTCAATTTCAGACTTTGAATTTGATTATTGCTCTTATAAATTATAAAGTAATAATTCACTTTGTTTTAATGGTTTCCATTTTGTAGAGCTATACAATGTAAAAATGATTGTTGGGGATAAAGTGGTTGATGTGGAAAGTTTAGAAGATGAAGATGCTGGTTATGATGACTGGAATTAGGGTGCAGGGTGCTTTCAAGTTTGAATTTTGAAATGTGTTTCTTTTTGTGATAGTTGTTGTGGAAAACTGAAAATTGGAATCAGACAATAAGTATACGGTGCTCGTTTGTTTTAAGACAATGTTTAATCTATTTATGTATTTTATACTTTCAGTATTTTGTGTTCAAGTGAAGACTGAATCATATAGTATGAGTGTATGACTGTATGTACTCTACTTATGGAATGATACTAATTGGATTTGGTAATTGGTGTAAGTGAACTTTAGAATCAGATTTGAGATTTCTATTTCTTTGTGAATGACTCAGACTGAATGTGAATGTGAATATGTGATTGTGAAGTGAACTAATGAATGTGTCAGTGTGAAGTGAACTACTGAAATCAAAGTATTAGATATTCGTTTGGTCATCAGTTTGAACTTTTTTTAATCCGTTTTGTCCCGGTCCCGGACCGTTCTGTTCCGGTTCAGATTTATACCGATCCGTTTGGGACGGTGTCTCGTCCCGGACCGGTTCATAACAATGGGACAGGTATCGGTACAGGTCAAATCCCGGACCGTCTCGGACCGCGCCTTCCCCTATTCATAACTCCTAATCTACTAATCGAATTGACACAAGGTCAGCACCATTGTGTCCATGACAATCCTAAGTTCCTAAATCCACAGCAACTTAACGTTTTTAACGATTTTTCGTTCGATTCGCATGAACCGACAAAATTCACATAAAATCATGTTAACAACATGAGTATATCATCACAATAAATTCATACAAAATTAACATCAAAGAGCACATGAATTTGCAAGGTACGATTATCGCATTAAACGAATACGAAGTTAATCAACGAAGGGTCAAGGTTAGATACTGTTCTTGGGAAGCGAGTGAGAATGGTTCGAACGGGTTGACGGGACATCTAGCTCGACGGTTTCACGCGTCTCGCTGGAAAAAGAGGAGCAGCAGCGACTGTCCTTGGTGGCTTGGGTTGCTGCGATGGACGAGGGCGACTCGTCGGGGCTCCTGCTGGTTCGTGGCCACGCGTGATGGGGCAGCGGCGCGCGAACGGCAATCACACAGCCTGGCAGCACTGGCTTGCGGGGATGGAGGCGCTCGGAGAGGTGCAACGGTGGTCGAAGCTCGCCGGTTGCTGCTGATCGCGAGTTGAGAGTGGAGGGCTTGCGAGAAGTTGGTCGATGATGGTGGTGATGGTGTGCTGATGATGGCGTGCGAACAGCAACAGCACGCGTGCAGCGTACGGGAAAGCTTGAGAGGAAGGCGAGCGACAGAGAGAGTGGCGATTATGGTGATGATAGGGAGAGGGTGCGGGGTTGGGGCACAAATGAAACGGAAGAGAAAAATCTCTATTTTCTGCTCAACACTTCGTAAGAGAGAACAAAACTAAGAGGGGTGCGGGAAATAATTTTTCTGCTGAGGGTTAACATACTTATATACGTGTAATTAGGTTTAACATTTTCTTGATCCACAAGACAATTTCACACGCACACACACGCACAGGATTAGAGGGAACCAGTTCTTGGGCGGGTCGGTTCACATGCGGGTTCGAGATAATAACTCTTTCTCGGGCTCGGTTTAATCGCACGATTAATTAAAATAAAATCAGATAAATATATATATTTAATACTTTAAGCACATAAAATCAATTAGGCAATTTGGATAATTAAATATAAATAAACACATAATAATAATAATAATAATAATGATAATAATAATAATAATAATAATAATAATAATAATAATAATAATAATAATAATAAAGAGAATAAATAATAAAGAGAACAAAAAATAACTTCAAATAATCCAAAATAATTCATAAACGAGCGGGGTTTTAGAGATTTTCCATCCCCCACCTAATACCTTAAATCCAAATTTAAGGATTTTCTAGCTCCAAGCCAATACCTCCACAACCAAGAATCAAACCCCTTAACCTAAACCTAACATATTCTTGTATTCCTGAAGTATTTCCATTTCATGATCCTACTAACTAACATTTTAGGTTTAGAAATTATTCTCCACAACTGTTTCACTAATAAGGACTCATTAAACTCTCTATGTAACTCCCTACTTTGATTTAACGAAAATCCATGGCTTTTCAAAAAATTCAATTTAATTTCGAAACTCATTTCAATAATATTGGTGGCGTTACTCATTTTTAAAACCAACATCATGAATATCAATATCAATAATCAACATAATTTCAATCATAGTTTCAACTCCCAAAACGGGTCTCATCATAATGTCATCAAACTCCCAAACCGGATCCATAAAATCAACATAGTTTCTAAGGAGTATTTCCTTAGCATTATTAAAATCCTCGCAAGTTCATAAAATCAGTTCATAAAGCGGAAGCACGTCAATTAATAAACTGGTCTCATAAACCGACCACCACTCGCTTTCCTCCGCTATGTCCGCACTTATTAACCTGCATCCATGAAGAGCAGGTGGAGGTGAGCACATATAGAATCCGTGGTGCTCACCACTATGCAGTAAACATTATTCACAATATAACAGTAATCATAAAATAAGTCAGGTATGGTCGCAGCATGTATACTAAACAATTATCTATCCAATCTCCCATCAATAATATCATAATAAGACTCATGTGCACACCTACGCATACACTACTGCTGACTATATACTGAAAGCCCCTTGGGTCTTACAACGAGTGCCCAGCCAGTAGATGTAATGCCCCGCTATTTTAATAGAAATATACCGAATTTATTTTTCCAAAATCAGAGTTAAATTTTCAAAAATCAAATCAAAGGTTTATTTAACGGGCGCTACTCAACAAATTCACATATCAACAATTAAGTCCACACTTAACTCATCAGGGAATAAACCATCCCGAACAGTTCATCTCATGCCAACATCCAACAAATACTCATTTATTAAAAAAAATAATACAAGTTATAATCAAATTCCAAAATCATCAATCAAGTTCAAATCCCCGAACATGCATAATAATTCCCAAAACCCATCATGGTTCAATCTCCTAAAGAACAGTATTAATCATGCTGACAAGAAATAGATACTAAATAGAAGCGAAAGCAGGTAAAACAGTTCAATAGCACATAATGACCCTGCCTCGCTTGTCTTATTTCCACGACCACCAGCTCAACCTGAAAAGAGATATAATAGTGGGGGTGAGCAAACACTTGCTCACCGTGGGAATACCATGCAGTATAATTAATATAAGGAATTAAAATCATAATCGCAGCATGTAAGCGAATCGACCAGTCTACCCTCCCTAAACACAGCCATGCTCATGTGATCACACCTAACTTATCAATCTTGAAAAAAGATAGGAAGCAAGCCGTCAATCCTGACAAGGACGGGAGTCGTCGATACGAAAAAAATGGGAGCAACCGTAGACGTACCGTCACACGGACTAAGCTCTCTAAAGGCTAGAGTTAGGCCTCATAGACTAACATTTCACATGCATACCTAGATTATCAAGCCAAGCATTTATAGAAATTAACATACAAGGTAAGGTTTATCAACACCCACCTGGTCGAAAGCAAGAGATACACAAAACATGTGTAGGCAGCGAGCTCGGCTCGTCAAACATCTACATATATTAAAATAGTCCTACAAATGACTATTCCACCCATGAACAACTAATCATGAAAATCACTTAGTCCAACTAAGTTCACATAAGCATTTAAGCAGGTATTTAATCAAGGAAATATCATTTCCGAATTTACTACATAAGAGTTTCAAAACTTAACCCGGGCAGCGTTTTTAAAATCAACATAACTTTTAGCACATAATTCATATCAACATGATTCAAATATCAAATTAAACCTAAGGCATGCTCCTATAACTTTCAATTAGAACATAAAAGCAGATAAAGTCATTTAGATAGTGCAAAAGCGGTTAACATTCTATATTCAGTTTTTGCCAATGTACAAAACCTCATCTCGTGCATGTCTACATTCATATGAGCATAACTCGAGCTACAGATATCATCACAGCATGAATCTTAACTCGTTAGAAAGCTAATCAACAAAACTATGATTTTCGTGAAGAGCATAAGTTCATACGAGCACATTACTACATGATAAACAGATCACACATTAATTACACATAAGCTGCCAGGTAACAGGAAAAACTGGGCGCGCAATATTCTCGTAAAAATCATAACTTACTCAAAATAGCTCGGAATGACAAAATTTCAAAGCTCAGAGAAAGCCAATAGAAAATACTATATTTCATTAGAAGACATCAAACTTCCCAGGTATTTTTAAGTTTTTCAAAAACAGCAAATCATACGGAACCACTGCTGCAACAATGAAAGCCAAAAACTAAACGCGCACTCGCTGTATATCGGCTATAACTTTCAGCATAAAAATGATAATCACGCGATTCTTGCTTGAAATGAAACCTAAGGAGCTGAACTACATTTATTCAGAAGAAATCGAACATATGCAATTGAGATTCAGAGGTCAAAAACTGCCTCGAACAGAAGTCAGCCACAACTTAAAAATAGGTTTTTCAAATTCGTTTCAAACAATTATAAATCGACTTCAAACAAGGATTCGATAGCACGATCGATGTATATATCTAACATGCGATATATGGTAACGACCATATTTGTAACACCCCACCTTATCGTAAAATCAGAGTGCGAAAATTTCGCAAAGTTATTAAAAATGAAATCTTTTACTTTGCGAAAACTGATTTGGGGTGCTACCGTAAAAACGTGACTTAATTTGGAAAACCGTTATCTTAATTATTAATAAAATTATATTGTTACTGAAAGCATAAAGTTTTCCAAAAGTCCGGTCAAAATATAAGTTCATCAAAAAAACCATCATCAGCGGAAACGTAAATCGTCATATTATATATACAATCAAAACATAAAAGAGCCTTCGTCTGCTCACGCTCCCTGCCCGACATCCTGACCTGAAAAACATGATAAAAGTGGGAAATGAGCACTATGGCACTGTGCTCCGTGGAAACTCATACTAATGTGAACATTGAAAATAATAACAACATCATGATATCGGCATATACATAACCTCAACATGAAACCGGTAATAACATGAACATGAATCTGATATCGTCACGCAACGTGACCCTGACCGTTACCTCATCTGCAGGCAAAAACTAATGTCGGACACCATGTGCACACTCTAGTGGGCAGACTAGGGCCACTAGAACCTAGAATGGACCGGCGACCATTCCGAGCGGATACCTCACATGAAATACATACCTCAAACATGGTACCGTAATTATAATCAATGTAGTACTTAGTCTGAGTCCCCACCTGAACTGCTGAAACTGAACGGTAGTGCTGATGCCTGATCAAACTGAAAATAATATAAACAATTACTAATGACTATGCTCAGACTGTTAACTTAACTGATTAATTTCGTTAAGATGCTCTACTGAACCTGACATGATATTTAGACTTAACCGGAATAACCGGAACTGAACTGACATGAACTGATCGGACATGAATTTACTGAACTGAAATACTCCTAGAAATTTAACTGAAAGGCACTTAAAATGCGAACCGGGACTAAAATAACATTATTTGGGTCAAACCGGTGTTAATCGGTTTGAACCGGTCCGACCGAACCGCCGGTCTGCTCGGACCGGTCGGGTGGTGGCTGACTCGGCCCACGCCCTTGCCATGGCTGTGGTTCGACTGCTGGCTGAACGGGTGCGGGCACGGCCGTCGTGGCCTGCCTGCCATGGCCGTGGCCGAGGGTGCTGCGTGCACCTGACCACGGTTGGTATGCACTGGGTACTTGCTGGACCCGTCTGGCTACTGCCGCGGACACTGGCGACAGCACTGGCATGGACAAGCACTGTCGGGTGCTGC
Organism: Striga hermonthica; assembly: GCA_902706635.1. NCBI lineage: Eukaryota > Viridiplantae > Streptophyta > Magnoliopsida > Lamiales > Orobanchaceae > Striga > Striga hermonthica. Next base: position 1,843,115 of record CACSLK010027832.1, read on the forward strand.
TGTGCGCTGTCGGCAGGTGGCTGGCGCGCGGGTTGCGCGTACTGAACTGACGGGACGTTCGGCGTGCTACCGGGCAACACCGAGACCTGCTGAGCACATATGGCACGCTGTCGGGCGTGCTAGTGTGCGACAACATGACTTGCGTGCACTACTGACTACTGGCGACTACCGCGAGTGGCTAAGTGCCGCGGCTCGCGTGCAAGCGCATGTACTGGCAGCCGATGCTGCCTGTCTGCCAACACGCTGCTGCCGCTATGTGCGGCAGCGCGTCTATAACCGACCTTCACCGACCATCCGGTGAATACCTTCGACAACTATGACATCAAACCACATAACATGACTTACTATGAACTTGGTTATGGAAATAACTTGGAAATAGTACTTTTCGCATGATTAACTGAATGGGACCGAGGCGAGGGCGCCGTGCGCTGGCGACGGCGATAGGCCGTCTCTCGACCAAAACACCTTTTTCCCTCGGCAACTCCAGACCAACTGAACATGAAACATTATTTTGAGGAATTTAATTCATAAATGCACGGATGGACATGACCATAACTGAAGGTATCAGAACATGTCTTGGTGCCGCCCGCGGCCACGCGCGATAAGCGCTGGCGACGGCTTTGGGCTATTTAACACATAAAACAACATTTTTCCTCGACCATCATTGAGTGACTGAACATAAACTGAGGTAAACTGACCATTTAAACATGAATGGTTTGTGAGATGCCGGGTAAAACAAGCAGTTACTCGATCACGATTTGATTTAGGCATATTCGAACTTAACACGGCAATACTAAAAATTCTTGAACATGACTCGAACACTTCAACTTAAGATGAGCTTAATGACATGAAAATATATTGAGGATAACTATACCTCTTGAAGTACTCGTCGGAATCGCAACCGGACTATGCCTCGCGTGCGTGTCCTTGTGTGCGGAAGTTGCCGTACGATGCTTAGTTACTTGCCGTGCGATGAGGAGTGAACTTGGCCTTCTTAAGGCTTGCTGAGTGTATTATATATTTGAGAGGAGGATGCTGATCATCACTTATGGGAAAAGTGGGGAAATTTTCCAAATTCTTGGGCTATTTATAAAGAAGGCCGAATGGAGGTTATAAGTTGGGTGATGTCGATGGCTTAACGTGGCCTTATGTGTACCCAACACTTGCTCTTAACTTGAGAGGCTTAGCATGACTAATCTTCCCAATAATCCTCTCCTAAGAACACGTGTGATGGTCATAGACTTGGGAAGAAATTTATTTCCTTAACCCTTAGGAAAACTTTTAGCAAATGTTGGGAAATATAAATTCCCGTACGGCTTTTATGCCATTAGGGTATGATTAATGGCTAATTAATCCTTTCTTATTTTTAATTATCTTAATTAAACATAATGCTTAATTATCAAAATTATTCTGAACGTAAACGGTACGTCGAAAATAATTTTTCGGTAATTTCGACTGAAATGTCTGAAAATAATAATTCCGATAATTAATATCGGAACTAAAAACATAACTTATACTGATAAACTGACGGGATGTCGCTGACTGAATAATTAATTCCGGACTCATTAATTAATTAAACGAATCAGAATTAAATCTGGAAAAACTTATTCGGTTACTAAAATAAGTAAACCGAATAACTTATCGACTAATAGTCGAACATAGGATATGACTGACTGGTCAATCTGAACTTGAACATGAACATGATTATTTATTAATAAAGGCTAGCTTAAAACTGAAAGCTAGTATTTCCTTTATTAATAAAATACGGGGCGTTACAGTATTAACGAGAGAATTCAAATAAGTTACCCGACTTCGGGAAACTACGAGTTATCGAACGGGAAACAGGCCCGACAGTGGGTCGAACGAACGACTACGAAGCTCGACGGCAAACCTTCAATGGACGGGGCCCGGGGCTGCTCGCGAACGGGCTCGACAGTTAGCTTGACGAACAGAGGTGAGGATTTTTTGCCTGAAGTTCGTGGCCAAGAGACGCCGGAAGTCGGCCGTGTACAGGCTTTGTTCGCGTCGGGGATGGCGGTGCGACGGGGGGGGGGGGCGATCGCGAGGTAGCGGCTTCACGAGGCGATATCGGTGGAGTCGTTGCGATGGTGCTGGGCCGCTGCTGGTCTGTCGGCGGGTGTGCTCGATGGAACAACAACTAGTGAACACGACTTTTTTGTTGGCTTACTACATTCGAATTGAAGAAGCTTATTTCATCCGTGATGAACTCATCGACGGAAAAAGGATGCTCGAGGAGGTTCACCTGGGATCTTGCTGGAATCACGTGAGAGATGGAGGGCTCACCGGCGAGGATCGAGTAGTTGCGAGTGCGATGGGATGGCGATCCGATTTTTGTGGTTTTTCTGATTTTGCTGTGGTTCTAGTCACGCAATAAGAGTGTAGGGAAGGGAGAATATTATTCTAAACTTATGCTAAAGGTGGTGGGTTTCTCAAAGATAAGATGAGAGCCGAGATGCTTTAGACGAAGCGATTATTTACGAGAGGTTGAAGTGAGAGTTTCTGTTGTAATCCGAAGCAAAAATACGAGACCATGAAATTGGCATTTTAATGGATCAAATTAAAAGAATTTGACCAAGCATAAGAGGTGGTGCGGATGAGCTTTTAAGCTTTCTAAAATTGATTCCCAAAATTAATAGAATTGAATTCACATTATGGAGATTTATTTGGCCGGTCAAATGGGATTAATACTAAATGAATCCTTATCAAATTAGTTTCAAGTGGTTTGAAATTGAAACAAAAACTTGGAGCTAAAGACACCATCAAAGAGTCGGTTCAAAGGCTAACGGGCCATTATTTGAAAATAGGAAATGGGCCGGAAAGATGTGCCAACTAGGTCCAAGTTCAAAATTCGACAAGGGATCGAAACGGCTTGAAATCAATACTACGCGATCAAACCGAAAATCGCCGAAACAAATAAATTTTAATTCATACTAACACAAAAATAAAATAAATAAGCACCTAATAATCACATAATATAACCACATAGCAATTCAATATATAAGCACATAAACGAGATGAGCAGTTAATAACAATATTCGAGCAAATAATATATAAATAAAAATAAATTGTAAATAAATAATAATATAATAATCTGAAAATTCTAATAAACAAATGGGGCGCTACGATCTACCCACCTTAAAAGGAATTCCGACCTCGGAAAGTCGAAAACAAAAGAAACTAACGGACTAAAAGAATACAACAATTCCACAACGAGAAGGTAGGGAATTTCCACCTAATATCAGCCTCCTTCCCTCAAGTTGTCTCGGACTTGTTATGTTGGCTCCACTGCACCTTTCCAAGGCTTACTGTCCAGTTCCTCAGTCGATGGACACCCTGGTCCCAAAATGGCCTCTGGTACCTCCTCATAGGTAAGTTCTCTGTTAGTGTTATTTTTGTTATGTTTTTATTAATGTTTTTTATTATTATTTTTATGTATTTTTAGTAATTTTGTAGGATTTTGGGTAGTTTTTAGTTTTTTCTAGTGATTTGTAATATTTAAGTATTTGTGTGGATTTTTGTATATTTTTCTTGTATTTTTCGAGTATTTGTAAAATAAAGAAACGGTCAAAAATCTCGGAAGAGCAGGATATTGGAAAGTTATTGGGCATTATCACATTAATGGAAAGAGAAGCTCGGTAGCTACATACAGGAAAAAGCGGAACTCGATTTCGAGTTCGGATGAGTTCGTACGGGACCGAATCGTAAAATCGAGAGAGTTGTCGACACCTTGGAAGTTAAAAATCCGTAGATAATTGTATTCTGGGAGAAATTTGTATTGGCATACATCATTGAATAGAGGAGTTCGTTAACAATGCGTAGAAAAAAACGGAACTCAATTCCGAGTTCGGACGAGCCCAAAACGAGCCCGAGAAGCAAAGCCGCCCGAGACGTGCGCAAATGCGCGCAGAAAAATCACTCTCGGATTTTGTCCGAAAATTCCAACTTTTCTCTCAAATTTCCTATCTTTTTTCACCTTTTCTTACATATTTTCTTTCCCATTTTTCCTATCTTCTTTCCCACAATTTTCTTTTCTTATATTACAAGTTTTCTATTTTTTTTCCTATAAATACTCTCTTCTATTTCACTTATTACAACTTCACTTTTTCTTAGCTATAACCTTCTCTTTTCTTTGTAATATTTTCAAGAGTGTTCTTAGTGTTCTTGATATTTTTCAAGTTTGATCTTTGCATGCAAGCTCGGTTTTAATCTTGTAAGTTGTTTATTTTCATTTCCCTAAAAGTTCTAAGTGATATATTGACGTCAAGTTTTTATCGTAATCATAAGTTATCGTTCGAAAGTTTTTATGAGTAAAACGATAGCTTGAATTATTCTTATTATTTGTGTCAATAAAATCATGACAAACTGAACTCTTCGTTAGGGATAGGGAAATGATTGTGTCGGTTCGATGATGATGACGAATTGTTGATAGTTCCTATTATTTTGTGTTATATTTATTTTTATGATTTAAGTAGAACTAAACATTCTTTTAAATCTACTTAATTGACTTTTAACCCGAAAATGGCGAAGTTGATTGATCACGGCTCGAAATAAATAAGTTTACACGTAACTGTATTGCTTATATGTTAAGTGGTAAGCAAATACATTGATTTATGTTTATATTCTTACTCGTAACTGAATGGAATATGAACCTCTAAATTAGTGTGTTTATCGAATCATTTAACCGAAAACGATTAACAATTCAAAGTTATCATTAGAATTGATACAATTATTTCTCGATTCCCTAACACTTTCCTCATCTTTATTCTTTTTACCTATTTATCATTTTTATTATTTTACTGTTGTTTATTCACTGTTCTTTTCATTTTATGTTTGTAAAATTAAATTAAGAATTTTAGTTAATTATGAAACCACATCAAAATGGATTAGAATGTTTAGGTTTATTTTCTCATTTTTGTACTTAGAAAATTAAATAAAAAACAAAGCTCTGAACGATCTTCCTTGAGATCGACCCGAGGTCGGGTAACTCGGTTACCAAATACCCACAAAAATCCTACGAACAGATTGGCGCCGTTGCCGGGGAAGGTAATAGGATGCCTAGTTAGATATTTAATTGTCTCATTTTTGTTTATTTCTCTCATTTTTGTGATTTTCCTTAATTTTTGTAGTTCTCTCGATTTTTCTTATTATTATTATTTATATATAAATTGTAATTTTTTTTCTTTTTAGCTCACTTTTTTTTATTTGTTTTAATTAGTAAAAAAAATAAAATAAAATTTATTAAGAAATAAAAAATAGATATATAAAAAATAATAAATAAATATAAAAAATTAATATTTTTATTAATTGTAAAAAAATATTTTTTTTTCTTCTATCTGGTGCTTGTGGCGGTTTCTTTGTTTTTGTATGCGTACTAGTAGCGGATTTGTTCTTACTCCGAAAGACGAAAAGAGCAAAAAGAAACTGACAAAAATAAAATTCACTCCGGACACCTCTACATCAAAAGATTCGGAGAAAATGGCGCACCAAGACGTACAGAGGGGAAATTCACCTCCACGTTCTCTCCTCCGAGAAATGGCCCAACCGATGATTGGACCGATGACTTCTTGCATCCGTTTGGGACCTGCAGCTCGAAATTACGAGCTAAAAACAATCCACTACAACCAGCTCCCATCCTTCTATGGCCTGTCGAATGAAGATCCTCTCCATTTCATCCGGGAGTTCTATAATGTCCTCCAAACCCTTCCTCTTCAAGGGTTAAGTGAGGACCAACTAAATATGACGTGTTTCCCGTACACATTAAAGGACCGGGCAAAGGCTTGGTTTATGAATCTTGCTCCCGACTCACTCACTACTTGGGAGCAAGTGTATTCCAAGTTCACTGGGAAATACTATTCCCACCAGAAGACCCAGGAGTTGAGAGGCCAAATCGTCTCATTTGCCCAACATCCCAATAAGCCATTACATGAGGCGTGAGAGCGATTCAAAGACCTTCAAAGACAGTGCCCACATCATAATCTTCCATCCGGCCTATTGGTGAGCAGTTTTTACTATTCTCTCGACAGAAACCTACAATACATGGTGGACAATGTCGCCGGAGGAGATATCGGTGCTCGCACGGCGGAGGAAATGATGGAGATTTTTGAGACGATGAGTACCAACTCATCTCAAAAGAGCTTTCGGGGGAAGAGAATGGCCGTAAACGAGGTCTCGCCCGGACAAGATGCTATTGCTCGGCAAATCGCCGAACTAAAGGAGAAAATAAGATTACTTACCTCAAGAGGAGTTCAGCCAATGCAATCCATGGCTGTTAATGTTTGCGGGGCGTGCGGAGTTTAAGGGCATGGATCGGAGATGTGCTTTTCGGCCTTCGATTAAGACTTTGGCGAGCAACCGGCAGACGCCAACGCCTTGCAGGGATACCAGAACCGACCGGTCAACCATTCTCCAACACATACAACCCAGGGTGGAGAAACCACCCTAATTTCTCTTGGGCTAACAACAACAACGTTCAACAGCCCCGACAAAATTTCGCTCAACAACAACCTCGGCCCAAATATGTTCCTCAACAGCAAATGAGGCCGAATTACCCACAACAGCAGTTTCAACAACAACAAAGGGGACCAATTACCAGGATGCAAAACCAGAAGACAGGACAAGGTTCGTCTCACCAAGACGATAGGTAGGACAAAGTTCTTCAATTCATGACCAACTAGGAGTCATCAATCAAACGCCTAGAAACCCAAGTGGGGCAACTAGCCACTCGAGTTGGAAATATTGAGGCTGAGGCAGACAAAGGAAAGCTTCCCAGTCAACCCACGGAGGCCAAAGCAATAATGGTGTTGCGAAGCGGAAAGGTGGTCGATAACCATGTGGAAATGCCAACTCCACTCGAACAAGAAAACCAAGCTCAATTAATAAGGGACGATGTCATGGTAACAAACAAAGAGGGCGATGCAAAGAAGACTACGGAGGACTCACTATTGCATAAAGCCTCGAATCCATACAGACCTCGTACACATTTTCCAGGACGATTGAAGGACAAGAAGCAAGAGCAACAATTCCGAGACCTATACAACATGCTTTCGAAGGTTAATGTCAACCTTCCATTGCTAGACGTTATAAAAAAAAATATGCCATCCTATGTAAAATTTTTCAAAGACTTGGTGACGAGAAAGAGGAAGTTCGGAGATGGCGAGAAGGTGGTCGTTTATGAGGCGGCAAGTGCTATGCATCATGACTTGCCGAAAAAGGAACGTGATCCTGGGGGTTTTATAATCAAAATTGCCCTCGGGAATGGAAAAGAGGCTCGGGGATGCTAGATCTCGGAGCAGGGATCAACCTCATGCCATTCTCCATTTTTCAAAAGCTTGGCCTTGGTGATTTACGGTCAACCCGAATGTGCCTCCAACTTGCAGACTGTTCGATTCGCTATCCCAAGGGGGTAGTGGAGGATGTTCTTGTTCGTGTCGGGAAACTAATTGTCCCAGTAGATTTTGTGGTCTTTGATGTCGGAAACATATAGGAAGATGGGAAGGATCACACTATCCTTCTCGGAAGACCATTCATGGCCACCACCAACACATTGATAGACGTAAAGAGCGGGACATTGAACATGACGGTTTTGGGTGAATCGGTATTGTAATAACCCAGTTTCTTATTAATGGAAGTGATGTATTTTCTTTTATTAATCTCGTTCATTTTCAGCGTTTAAGTTAATAAGTTCGACTTTAAGTCGAAAAGTCTATTCGGTAAATTATTAACCGAGTCCAAGTTGATAATTAATTTCCGAACTGTTTATTTTATAAACGGATATTATTAATTGAGATTAATTATTAAAAGTTAAGAATGTTCGGATTTAGTTTTGAAATCAAATTCATGTCTAAGTCTCGGAGGTGCACTCTATAACACATACGCACGCACGCCGCGCAATGTCATGCGCATTTGCGTGCGCGCGCAATGGTGCGCGACGCGTTGTCGTGTGTGTGGCATGCGCACGCACTAAGCTATCATCAAGTACATGCTTATGAGCCTTTAAGCACCATGATCAAGCCTAAGTAATTCAAGTCTTAAGCACCCAAGTTGCCGTGAGGAATTACCATAGATAAATGTTGGGGTGCAAGTTGCTATGGTGAGTCACCTAGTAGTTTGACACACATGGCACTGCACGAGGCCACGAGCGGTGACTAAGCCGTGCATGCGCGCCACCTCGGATGATGACCAAGCCGAGCGCACGCCACCTCAACCCACGGCTAGGACATGTGGCGGTTCAAGGAGGTAAGTCATCTTTCACCTCCTTTGACCCAAGGTTATTCCCAACAAATGTCTCCATCTTTTACTATAAATATGTACGGCCTTCATACGAATTTTCCCCATGCATTTCATGAAAAAACCGAACGCAACATCAGGTACTGAGGGAAAATAGTAAGGAAAAATAGAGGGAAAATTATAGAAAAAATAGCTAAGGAAAGCCGAAGCCAAGGAGAAGCAAGTATACACTACCGAACGCACCGTGTAAGCTCACGTAAGCCACCGTGCAATTCTCGTCCGAACTGAAGGGTATACACTTATTTACCCTCTTTATATGTATTTAAGTCTATGTTAATTAGATCATGTCAATATCATGTCGTTCGGCCGAAGTTTTGTGCAAAAACAGCCTCGGAGGTGCTATATAAGCCCTCTCCGAGTAATTTCAAAATTTAACCGGCAAGTCCCGAACAATTCATGCATATTTAGTCAAGTCGAGTAAAATTATGATCAGTCACATGAGGGTTGCCGGAAAAAGTAGCCGGACGACCGGCGAAAGGCCGACCGTAGTGCCTGCCCGCACACAGCGTGCGCGCGGCACGCCCGGCAGTCCCAGCGGGCACGCTGGCAGCACCCGCACACCCAGTAGTGCATGCGCGTGCCCAGTACCCCGCAGTCAAGCCCCGCGCTGCAGCATTCATGCGCGTAGGCGCACGCAGTGCACGTCAACACACACGGCAGCGTCCACCTAGCCAGTCCGCGTACACGACAACGCATCGCACGCCCAGCAGCATGCCCCGCAACGTCCGTACGCCTGCCAGCAGCGTTCTGCGCACGCTGGCCAGTAGTCACGCACGCCAGCACGCCCAACAGCGTGCCAGTGGTGCCCAGTAGGCCTCGTCATTGCCCGACAGCACGCCCGAGTGCCCAGTCAGCCCAGCACGCGCAGCCCGCGTACCAGTCGCCTACCTACGGCGCACAGCAGCGCCCAGTAGTGCACGTATGTGCCAGTGCCGTTGCCAGTGTCCGCGGCAGTGGCCAGTCATGCCCAGCAAGTGCCCAGCCGTCGCTGGCCGTTCACAGCGGCACGCCAGTGACCGTCCCCAGTGCACGCACGGTGCCAGAAGCACCCACCAGTGCCCGGGACCAAACCAGCCAGCGCCAGCCAGCGCCAGCAGCGCCGGTAGTGCCCAGGCCGTGCCTAGTGTGCGAGTGACCGAGTCGGTGGTTAGCCAGCAGCCGACCGTCCGGCCACAGCGAGCCGGCGGTCCGACCAGTCAGTGAACCGGCCGGTTCAGACCGGTTACTTGAGCAGTTCAGTATTCAGTGACCTGGTCCGAGTTCAGTACAGTATTTTAGTTAATTTTTCATTCCAGTCAGTTCAGTACGCCGGTATCAGTTCAGTCCGGTTTTCTTGTCAGTCAAGTTAAACCCCGAGATAATACCAGTTAAATGTTTAGATCGAGTCGAGCATCTTAACAGCTATTTTCAGTCAGTCTGAGCATGGTACTTAGTATTTGTTTATTTATATATATTTTTACAGATTGATCAGCAGCAGCACTTACATATTCAGACTATCAGTTCAGGTGGGAACTCAGACTGAGTATTACATTGAGTATAATTACAGCTATCGTGTTCGAGGTATGTATATATCAGTTCCGCTTAGAGTGGTGGCCAGTTTGCGTAATTCCACTCCGAGCTCTAGTGGCTAGATCTGACCACTAGGGTGTGCACATGGTTCCGGCTGAGTTTATTACAGTCGGCAGACACAGTTTACGTCCAGTTTATTCTGTTGACGAGCCAGTTACAGATAGCAGCAGATATACATGCGTTTGATCATGATGATGCAATTATTATTATTATTTTATTTCAGTATGAGTTTCTGCAGAGCACAGTGGCTTTAGTGCTCATGCTCCCACTATATTATCTTTTTCAGGTGATAGGGTCGGTCCAGAGGAGTGAGCAGAGCAGGTGGTCGATGGTCCAGTATAAAAGCTTTTGCAGACTTATGATATGTATATTATTTGCCACGTTTTTACTTCCGCTGACGTTTTCAGACTTTCAGACTCGCATGTTAGTTTTCAGATTTTGATCCGAACCTTCTGGTCGGATTTATACAGTATTACATACCGGTTTGATAAAAGATAATTCGTTTTTCTAAATGATTTCAGTTTTAATTTAGTTAACGGATATTTACATAAAGAAATGTTTTTCTGTAGCATCCCGAGTCACGACTTCGCAAACTAATAAGTATTTTTAGAAAAGAATTTGCGAAAATTTAACTCTGATTTTAATAAGCTAGCGGGGTGTTACAAATTGGTATCAGAGCACGTTTTTGTGTATCTGAATACTTTATTAAGTTAGAAATTTTCAGAAAAGACCCAACCACGCTACGCTCACGCCTCGCCGACTACAGGTAAGTGCTGAGTTACAGTTTATATATATCTAAACGGATGCTTAAGTCTATGCTCAGTAAAGGGTGCCAGATATTTAACCCTAGAAATCAGTAAGATGCTCGAGTTAATGATCAAGTATTTTCAGAATATAGTCGATTGTCTCAGTATTTGATAATTCGACTCTAGTTTTCTCGGTTGATTTAGCGACTCGTCAAGAAATTTGTATGCTCAATCAGTCAGTCAGTCAGTTAATCTGTTATGTTAATATTTTAATGTTCAGATGCCTCCTCGTAGAGATCCAGACCAGCAGGGACTCCCTCAGGCCACAGTGGTCGCACAATTCCGCGACTACCATCCAGAAAAATTTTCCGGCCAAGGAGATCCTCGTATAGTGGACGAATGGGTTCAGGGCCTTGAAATGATTTTCGAGGTCATGGACTGTCCTGATCGTTATCGCGTGTTATGCGCACAAATCCAGCTGATCGGTGATGCTCGACTCTGGTGGAATGCCTATTGGAGTATGCGTCCCGGCGAAAAAGAAGGTTGTACGTGGGACCAATTAAGGAGTTGATTCGCGGGAAGTACTATCCCTCGTATTACAGAGCAGAGATGGAGCGCCAGTTCCTGGTACTCAGACAGGGTACTCGTACTGTTGACGAGTACGAGAGAGAGTTTACCCGACTCGGAGCCTTCGTACCCGATCTTGTGAGTACGGAGGCGAAGAGAGCCCATCGTTTTACTGACGGACTTCTCCAAGCAGTCCGTCATAACATTGTAGGTCACGATGTTCAGACCTACGCCCGCGCAGTCGCCATTGCCCAGGAGGTAGATGCCAGCATCCAACGAGAAGCTATTCCGACTTCAGCCCAGCCAGTTGCTCAGCCACCAGTCCAGCCCAACGTTGTCCAACCATCAAAGAACCAGAAGAAGAGGAAGTTCAGAACCACTCTTGACGAACGGAGGACTCGCCCCAGACAGATACCAACCTACCCGACATGTGGAAAACGCCACCGTGGAGAATGCCTTGTGGGCCAGAACATTTGTTTCTTTTGTCGCCAGCCAGGCCATATCAGCCCCAAGTGCCCAGAACGACTGCAACAACAATCGCAACAACGACAGCCACTTCAGCAACCTCAACAGCAGCAGCTCAGGCAACATCCACCACGACCCAGCAACAGCCACGCGGCAGACAGCAGGCCCGCGTCTTTGCAGTTGACCAGAGAGAGGCCGACCAGCACCCAGGTACCATGTCTGGGATGATTATTCTTAATAATGTGCCTGTTTATTCCTTGTTTGACACCGGAGCGACCCATTCTTTTATATCACGCCGATGTCTCGAAGCTATTGGGGTCCTGTAACAGCCCAGTTCACCCGCTACAGAATATTGTCCGCTTTGGGTATACACCAGATCATTCCCTCACGGTTTTGCCTTTGGGAGCTAGCTCACCAAAACGCGTCCTACTAGTTAAGGCTTGCCCTTAACCCCTGACTCGCACTGCGCAGCGGTGCGTGGTAGGATATTGTCCCTGATCTGAACCCAGGGTTTTGTTCTGGTACTGACCCAGACGCGTCCTGTAGGTTGAGGTATCCACAGCCACTTATATGGCATGCTTCGTTCTCTTCAACAACCGATGTGGGATATCTTTTACTAGATTCCACCCCCCTTGGAGGGCCCAGCGCCCTCGCTGGCACATCGATCCGGGTACTGGCTCTGATACCAATGTAACAGCCCAGCTCACCCGCTACAGAATATTGTCCGCTTTGGGTATACACCAGATCATTCCCTCACGGTTTTGCCTTTGGGAGCTAGCTCACCAAAACGCGTCCTGTAGGTTGAGGTGTCCACAGCCACTTATATGGCATGCTTCGTTCTCCTCAACACTGTAACAGCCCAGCTCACCCGCTACAGAATATTGTCCGCTTTGGGTATACACCAGATCATTCCCGCAGGGTTTTGTTCTGGTCTGACCCAGACGCGTCCTACTAGTTAAGGCTTGCCCTTAACCCCTGACTCGCACTGCGCAGCGGTGCGTGGTAGGATATTGTCCCTGATCTGAACCCAGGGTTTTGTTCTGGTACTGACCCAGACGCGTCCTACTGTAACAGCCCAGTTAACCCGCTACAGAATATTGTCCGCTTTGGGTATACACCAGATCATTCCCTCACGGTTTTGCCTTTGGGAGCTAGCTCACCAAAACGCGTCCTGTAGGTTGAGGTGTCCACAGCCACTTATATGGCATGCTTCGTTCTCCTCAACAACCGATGTGGGACATCTTTTACTAGACTCCACCCCCCTTGGAGGGCCCAGCGTCCCCGCTGGCACACCAGTCCGGGTACTGGCTCTGATACCATCTGTAACAGCCCAGTTAACCCGCTACAGAATACTGTCCGCTTTGGGTATACACCAGATCATTCCCTCACGGTTTTGCCTTTGGGAGCTAGCTCACCAAAACGCGTCCTGTAGGTTGAGGTGTCCACAGCCACTTATATGGCATGCTTCGTTCTCCTCAACAACCGATGTGGGACATCTTTTACTAAACTTAAAACAATCTCAAAAATTAAACTAGAAAAGCTACAAGTTTCAAGAAGTGCATTTTTTTACAAACAATCACGTTAGGGGCCTCATTTCAGAGCATACATCTCAATCGTAAATACAGCCACTGTTTTAAAAATTCTGGGCATAACTCCAACTTCAAAATATTATATAAAATAAAATAAAACACCAAATTGTAAGATTTCAACTTCCAGAGAAAGCTTATAACATGTATTACAAGTTTCATGTTGATCATATTTTCACATAGTCACATTAACATCGTCAAAAACAGCCCAACATCATGATTCACAATTCTGCCCGGAATTTCAAAAACTGGTTGTAGTTTCAATTTCAAAAACTGGCACACTAGTCCGGGTACTGGCTCTGATACCACTGTAACAGCCCAGCCAACCCGCTACAGAATATTGTCCGCTTTGGGTATACACCAGATCATTCCCTCACGGTTTTGCCTTTGGGAGCTAGCTCACCAAAACGCATCCTGTAGGTTGAGGTGTCCACAGCCACTTATATGGCATGCTTCGTTCTCCTCAACAACCGATGTGGGACATCTTTTACTAGACTAACTGTAACACCCCACTTTGATTTTACAGAAATTTCGAATTTTCCAAAAACCAGTATAAAATTTTCAAAATCATTTTCGAAAACTTAGTGGGTGTTAACTAACATTTTCA
>CACSLK010027832.1:1872475-1903353 GCA_902706635.1 Striga hermonthica
CTTAGGGTCCCTACTGTAGCTCTATATATACAGCATTAGGCTCATGGAAGAGAACAAAAACAATCCCACACCTCGGGAAACACGTCCAGCTCTCTCTCTCTCTCTCTTCCAAGGAGTTCTTCTATTTCTTGTGTTCCACTGATAAAAGATCTAGAAAGCTGTTTGAGAATACAGTAGAAGATCTTAAGGTATATAGAGATTCCAATCATACATCCAAACCGGAGACCAAAACCAGCAAGTGACCATACCACGACGACCAGGACGACGAGACGAAGAGATCGCCGTCGAGATCGCCGTCGCACGCCGCCGCACGCTGCCGCACGCGCCCGCACGCGCCGCCGGAAGGTCCCAGTTGCTGAAGCTCAATCGCGCGCGTGAGAGCGCGTGAGAAGTCCGATTTTCGATCGGTCAACGCCGTTGACTTCGCCGTGACGTCAGCTTTCCGGATTGGTCAAGTTTGTTCGATTCCGAGAAGATTTGATTTGCGGTCAACTGTTCTGGCCAGCCAGATCTACATAAATTTTAAGCAGTAAGTTTTCTTCATCAAACCTTTAGATCCGCTGTGCATAGGTTTATGTTGAATGTTTATCTGTGATTTGTGCATATCGAGATCCTCATGGGTTCCAACAGTATCGACTTTATGGGACCTTTTCCTAAATCTTTTGTTTCGAGTACATTTTACTCGCCGTAGATTATGTGTCCAAATGGGTTGAGGCTATACCCACAAGGACATGTGATGCTAATGTGGTCATCAAGTTTTTGCGCAGTAATATCTTGAGCAAGTTTGGATTCCAACGAGCGATTGTAAGAGACGGTGGCAAACACTTTTTGCAACCGTTTTTTTGAAAAGTTGATGAAGAAGTATGGGATTTCCCATAAGGTGGCTACCCCGTACCATCCTCAGACGTCGGGACAAGTCGAGACGAGCAACAAATAGATAAAAAATATTTTGGAGAAAACCGTGAATTCTTCACGGAAAGATTGGTTGACTCCGTCTTGACGATGCGCTATGGGCCCAAAGGACAGGAAAAAAAATATATATATATAAAAAAAAGAATTGTTTTGAAAAAAATATATATATAAAAATATATATATATATAAAATATATATAGAAAAAAAAATGAAAAAAAAATGTTTGAATTGTTTTGTTTAAGTTTTTATCTTTGTTCGGGACGAACAAAGAATTAAGTGTGGGGGAGTTGTTAGTGTTATTTTTGTTATGTTTTTATTAATGTTTTTTATTATTATTTCTATGTATTTTTAGTAATTTTGTGGGATTTTGGGTAGTTTTTAGTTTTTTTTAGTGATTTGTAATATTTAAGTATTTGTGTGGATTTTTGTATATTTTTCTTGTATTTTTCGAGTATTTGTAAAATAAAGAAACGGTCGAAAATCTCGGAAGAGCAGGATTTGGAAGGTTATTGGGCATGATCACATTAATAGAAAGAGGGGCTCGTTAGCTACACACAGGAAAAAGCGGAACTCAATTTCGAGTTCGGATGAGTTCGTACGGGACCGAAGCGTAAAATCGAGAGAGTTGTCGACACCTTGGAAGTTAAAAATCCTTAGATAGTTGTATTATGGGAGGAATTTTTATTGGCATACATCATGAATAGAGGGGTTCGTTAGCAACGCGTTGAAAAAAACGGAACTCAATTCCGAGTTCGGACGAGCCCAAAACGAGCCCGAGAAGCAAAGCCGCCCGAGACGTGCGCGAATGCGCGCGGAAAAATCACTCTCGTGTTTTGTCCGAAAATTCTAACTTTTCTCTCAAATTTCCTATCTTCTTTCACCTTTTCTTACATATTTTCTTTCCCGTTTTTCCTATCTTCTTTCCAACATTTTTCTTTTCTTATATTACAAGTTTTCTATTTTTTTCCTATAAATACTCTCTTCTCTTTCACTTATTACAACTTCACTTTTTCTTAGCTATAACCTTCTCTTTTCTTTGTAATATTTTCAAGAGTGTTCTTAGTGTTCTTGATATTTTTCAAGTTTGATCTTTGCATGCAAGCTCGGTTTTAATCTTGTAAGTTGTTTATTTTTATTTCCCTAAATGTTCTAAGTGATATATTGACGTCAAGTTTTAATCGTAATCGTAAGTTATCGTTCGAAAGTTTTAATGAGTAAAACGATAGCTTGGATTATTCTTATTATTTGTGTCAATAAAATCATGACAAACTATACTCTTCGTTAGGGATAGGGAAATGAGTGTGTCGGTTCGATGATGATGACGAATTGTTGATAGTTCCTATTATTTTGAGTTATATTTATTTTTATGATTTAAGTAGAACTAAACATTCTTTTAAATCTACTTAATTGACTTTTAACCCGAAAATAGCGAAGTTGATTGATCACGGCTCGAAATAAATAAGTTTACACGTAACTCTATTGCTTATATGTTAAGTGGTAAGCAAATACATTGATTTATGTTTATATTCTTACTCGTAACTGAATGGAATATGAACCTCTAAATTAGTGTGTTTATCGAATCATTTAACCGAACGATTAACAATTCAAAGTTATCATTAGAATTGATACAATTATTTCTCGATTCCCTAACAATTTCCTCATCTTTATTCTTTTTACCTATTTACCATTTTTATTATTTTACTGTTGTTTATTCACTGTTCTTTTCATTTTATGTTTGTTAAATTAAATTAAGAATTTTAGTTAATTATAAAACCACATCAAAATGGATTAGAATGTTTAGGTTTATTTTCTCATTTTTGTATTTAGACAATTAAATAAAAAACAAAACTCCGAACGACCTTCCTTGAGATCGACCCGAGGTCGGGTAACTCGGTTACCAAATACCCACAAAAATCCTACGAACAGTCCCGACCCGCAGTTCACCGAAGTCACAACGTAGTTCAGGTCATGCACATCTCTACGCAACATCGAGACATGAATCACATCATGCACCGCTGATAAATCTGGTGGTAAAGCTAGCCGATAAGTCAAGTCACCGACTTGAGCAAGGATCTTAAAGGACTAACCGCACACAACAACGGATCCTGATTTACCCTAAACTAAGGTATACCACACCTATAGTCATACAAAAGGAAAACTCGAATAGTACCATCCAGATACCCGTTCGATACACAAAAAACACAAAACGGCTCACCCATGATGAGAAGTCGCAAAATGCAACATAAAACATGCACACACGACCTCAACAGGTCTCATAGTGCCTCGACCGTGAGATCATCGGTCAAACAATCGTGGTCGACACGTGGAGTCAAGTTTCAGCATGGTGCCCGGGTCACTCCGAAAACTTACCCACAATCTCGACACACCCGTGACTTATTGCCAAAGCGATTGTCACGATAACTGTGCAACCATGCACGCAATATTGCCCCACTATACTCATACTTACAACACACGATTCTATGACACAAACGTAGCCCCTCATGGCTCCATTTGTTGGCAACACAAGTCCCTTATCTCGCCATCTCGAGGACTCCTTGCATAGGCATAGGAACTTATGGACCATGCTTCCTTATCAACATTATCGATCAAGGATTCAAACACGGTTCGATGGAACTTGGAACTCTCGGTGGTCAAACAGTCCAAAAAAAAGTAAAATGGACGTTTGAATTTTTAATGCGATGTCCTCTGAGAGGCGACACGCTCGCAGGCGTTGCATATGCGGGGCGCCAGGACGCTCACGTGCACCTGTTCAGAGACCAGCTGCTTTGGTCGTACACACTGGTATGGGGAGTTCCTGCGTTCGGTGATGGTGGCTGCAACCTCCGTGCGAGTCAACGGTAGGCCCTGCAATGCCTAACGTCTCTCAGCACGAGCGTGCCTGCTCAACCACCACTTCGCGTGGCTCCACTTAGCCAAGATCGGCGATCGGTTCAAGGTTTCGACAAGAAAATTTATTTTTCAATAAGAAAATTTTCTGACTTGGGATTTCATGTAGGCTAAGGCAATAGCAAGAGAAGGGTTCTCCACAAAATGTGTACAAATTGGGTTCATACCAAACGAGTCCTTTTGGTTTACACGTATTCAAAAGTTTCAAGGTCTCAAGAATAACAGGGCATAAAACCGAGTTCCAAGTCCACTACCTTATTCGAACAACACATCTAACACGCAAAAAAACCCAATGCTAGAAATAAGCAGAAATCCTCAAAGAAAATCTAATGCGGCTCTCCAGTCGAGAATGGTACTACATCAGTGGCTCTTCCCGAGACACCCACTAGCTAGCTCACTTCGACTCTTCCGACTAACAGCATCGGCCATCACGTTAGCTCTTCTTTCGGTAGCTAATAGTGTCAGCAGTCCAGAACGAGCTCCACTTATCTACACTGCCTAGAGTTCACATTACAAGGTCTAGGCGAGAGGCTTCTTTCATCGAAATGACCTCGATCACGTATTCGGTTATTTTCGCTACATCTCTAAGTTCTTAGATTATAACGTCGCTGCAGAATTACAACTAGACATTCCGTCGCAGTCTCCATTGCGTTGCGTAGTATGGAAAGAATCACTATTTAACTACAGATATTCTCATCGGTTCCAGAGTCCATTTCAATACGTCGACTCCTTGATCTTCTTTTGATGATACATCGGGTCTCGATTTGGTCTTTAATGATTTTGCAATTGTATTCAGTTGATTGAACGGGTCTTCACCTCGTGATAGTAGTTGATCATCCTTCACCGTCCATCGATTAGGTTTACGGTTGTCGATGTGCAGCATTCATTGCCATGAACATATTGGCTCCTCCGGTGTCCAGGTTGGTTGTAACTCGCCTTGCTCCTCTGGTGGCCTTCTTTGCTGATCCTCCGGACTTCTCCTAGGTGTATCTAGATGATTTTGAGTCTCAGAAATGGTTCCACTCGTCCTTGATATGATAAAAAAATAATAATAATAATTTGGCTCGGACGAATGGAATATCCAAACACAACTAAAAGAATGATATAAGACAAGCAGATAGATTTCTCCCGAAGGTCAAAAAGAAATAAAAGAATGAAAACTTGTCAAAGTTTTCAACGAAACACAAGTTCAAGAATACAGGCGACTCTACTCTTCACAATGCACATGCTCTAGGCCCGACTACCCTCCTTAAAAGATCCTTCATAATCCTTTAAGGTAAGACACCTTCCGCGCATTAGTTGACGACTCCCGATCGGGGAAACTATTTCCTAATGCGACATACAATTCAATCACACAATTCCATGAAAAATATTCCCCGATGATGGTTCTCCTTCATTCGCACCTCAGATAAAACAGCACGATCCTCTTCTGGCCTCAAATGCCAGTAGTCGGTATAGCGAACAATAACAGAATAGTCTAGCTAGGACTCTGCGTAAACAGTACACTGGATCCACTTGAGTTTACAAAGTCATACCGTCAAACTGTCAGCCTTCGCAGTCGACATTCATAATGCACACAATAAAAGTAGCCATCGCTCTCCTCGAGATTTTGCCATCTTCGAGAATCACGTTAGCAATACTCCATCGATCAACAGAACTCTTCGGTATCCGTTGACGACTCATTCGAAGCTTTAAATCCCAATCATCGCACTCCAATGATTGGATTCCACTGCTGCTCCTCCGGTCCACTTGTCAGTTGCCCTAGACGTTTGAGTGATTCCGCACATTCGGAACTTCTCGCTTGTCTAATCTCAATGAGGCATCCTGACGTTGGTCACCAGAAAGCTATGGTACATAAACGTAAATTTCATCTATCCAAGAGATAGCTAGCACAAGGTGCTAACTTGATACGTATAGAGAGAAATTTCTACGGTTCATAACTAACCCAAAGCGACTAAAGTCACCAGATACACACTAGAATTCAAAATATTACCAAGGTGGATAGTCCTAAGCCCCATATACAATAAATAAAACAACAAAATTCATACCTCTAGCTGGCATGGCAAGACGAAAGCGAGTGGTCATTGGTCATTATTCACAAACACTAGAGATAGTCTACAGAAACGCAGACTAGCTCTAATACCATACTGTAATGCCCTGTTATTTTAATAGAAATATACCGAATTTATTTTTCCAAAATCAGAGTTAAATTTTTGAAAATCAAATCAAAGGTTTATTTAACGGGCGCTACTCAACAAATTCACATATCAACAATTAAGTCCACACTTAACCCATCGGGGAATAAACCATCCCGAATAGTTCATCTCATGCTAACATTCATCGTGGGAATACCATGCAGTATAATTAATATAAGGACTTAAAATCATAATCGCAGCATGTAAGTGAATCGACCAGTCTACCCTCCCTAAACACAGCCATGCTCATGTGATCACACCTAACCTATCAATCTCAAAAAAAGATAGGAAGCAAGCCGTCAATCCTGACAAAGACGGGAGCCGTCGATACGAAAAAGACGGGAGCAACCGCAGACGTACGTCACACGGACTAAGCTCTCTAAAGGCTAGAGTTAGGCCTCATAGACTAACGGTTCACATGCATACCTAGATTATCAAGCCAAGCATTTATAGAAATTAACATACAAGATAAGGTTTATCAACACCCACCTGGTCGAAAGCAAGAGATACACAAAACATGTGTAGGCAGCGAGCTCGGCTCGTCAAACACCTACATATATTAAAATTGTCCTACAAATGACTATTACACCCATGAACAACTAATCATGAAAATCACTTAGTCCAACTAAGTTCACATAAGCATTTAAGCAGGCATTTAATCAAGGAAATCTCATTTCCGAAATTACCACATAAGTGTTTCAAAACTACAGCGTTTTTAAAATCAACATAACTTTTAGCACATAATTCATATAAACATGATTCAAATATCAAATTAAACCTAAAGCATGCTCCTATAACTTTCATTTAGAACATAAAAGCAGATAAAGTCATTTAGATAGTGCAAAAGCAGTTAACATTCTATATTCAGTTTTTGCCAATGTACAAAACCTCATCTCGTGCATGTCTACATTCATATGAGCATAACTCGAGCTACAGATATCATCTCAGCATGGATCTTATCTCGTTAGAAAGCTAATCAACAAACCTATAACTTTCATGAAAACCATAAGTTCATACGAGCACATTACGACATGATAAACAGATCACACATTAATTACACATAAGCTGCCGGGTAACAGGAAAAACTAGGCGCGCAATATTTTCGTAAATATCATAACTTATTCGACATAGCTCGGAATTATAAAATATCATAGCTCAGAGAAATCCAATAGAAAATACTACATTTCATTAGAAGGAATTAACCTTCCCAGGTATTGGTATGTATGTCAAAAACAGCAAATCATACGGAACCACTGCTGCAACAGTGAAAACCAAAAACTGAACGCGCACTCGCCTTATATCGACTATAACTTTCAGCATAAAAATGATAATCACGCGATTCTTTCTTGAAATGAATCCTAAGGAGCTGATCTACATTTATTCAGAAGAAATCAAACACATGCAATCGAGATTCAGAGGTCAAAAACTACATCGAACAGAAGTCAGCCACAGCTTAAAAATTGGTTTTTCAAATTCGTTTCAAACAATTATAAATCGACTTCAAACAAGGATTCGATAGCACGATGGATGTATATATCTAATATGCGATATATGAGAACGACCGTATTAACAAGAGAATTCGAATAAGTTACCCGACTTCGGGAAATTACGCGTTATCGAACCGAAAACAGGCCCGACAGCGGGTCGGACGAACGGCTACAAAGCTCGACGGCAAACCTTCAATGGACAGGCCCGGGGCTGCTCGCGAACGGGCTCGACGGTGAGCTTGACGAACAGAGGTGAGGATTTATGGCCTGAAGTTCGCGGCCAAGAGACGCCGAAAGTCGGCCGTGTACAGGCTTGGTTCACGTCGGGGATGGCGGTGCGACGGGGCGGCGATCGCGGGGTAGCGGCTTCACGAGGCTATATCGGTGGAGTCGTTGCGATGGTGCTGGGCCGCTGCTGGTCCGCCGACGGGTGTGCTCGATGGAACAGCAACTAGTGAACACGGCTTCTTTGTTATCTTACTACATTAGAATTGAAGAAGCTTATTTCATCCATGATGAACTCGTCGACGGAAAAAGGATGCTCGAGGAGGTTCGCCTGGGATCTTGCCGGAATCACGTGAGAGATGGAGGGCTCGCCGGAGGGGATCGAGTAGCAGCGAGTGCGATGGGATGGCGATCCGATTTTTGTGGTTTTTCTGATTTTGCTGTGGTTCTAGTCACGCAATAATAGAGTAGGGAAGGGAGAATATTATTCTAAACTTATGCTAAAGGTGGTGGGTTTCTCGACGATAAGGTGAGAGCCGAGATGCTTTGGCCGAAGGGATTATTTACGAGAGGTTGAAGTGAGATTTTCTATTGTAATCCGAAGCAAAAATACGAGACCATGAAATTGGCATTTTAATGGATCAAATTAAGAGAATTTGACCAAGCATAAGAGGTGGTGCGGATGAGCTTTCAAGCTTTCTAAAACTGATTCCCAAAATTAATAGAATTGAAGTCACATTAAGGAGATTTATTTGGCCGGTCAAATGGGATTAAGACTAAATGAATCCTTATCAAATTAGTTCAAGTGGTTTGAAATTGAAACAAAAACTTGGAGCTAAAGACACCATCAAAGAGTCGGTTCAAAGGCTAACGGGCCATTATTTGAAAATAGGAAATGGGCCGGAAAGATGTGCCAATGAGGTCCAAGTTCAAAATTCGACAAGGGATCGAAACAGCTCGAAATCAATACTACGCGATCAAAACGAAAATCGCCGAAATAAATTTTAATTCATACTAACACAAAAATAAAATAAATAAGCACCTAATAATCACATAATATAACCACATAGCAATTCAATATATAAGCAGATAAACGAGATGAGCAGTTAATAACAAAATCGAGCAAATAATATATAAATAAAAATAAAATGCAAATAAATAATAATATAATAATCTGAAAATTCTAATAAACAAATGGGGCGCTATAGTAGAAGTAAACCACCCCGCCGGCCAAGACCTACGAATTGGTCTTATAAACGGGGATCACTAGCCAGAACCTACGCCCTGGTCTTACGACTCTAAAAAAGAAGACTACCCAACGGGTACGTTCTATAGCTACGGAGATAACCGTTCGACAACCGGTACAGCTCACATCGAAGGCTACATGATTCACATGCATACATTGATCATACCACAAGCAGTCATTTTAAAATTTACAACATAGCAATTTCATAAATAAACCTACCTGGAAATCGAGTTAGAATATCACAATGAAATAGCAGGTAAGTAGGTCGAGGGCTCGACTCCTTAAAAACCGATAATTAAGTGAGATAATATATCAACAATCTATCTCATTTACTCGAATTTAACATAAATCCCACACTTAATCAAAATTAAGGCTTAAGGGTTTTGATCGGACTTTTCGTGGACTTGGAACCCTCTCATATTTGCAAAATAGGACTTGGAGAATCAATTTGGAGTCTCGGGACTTAAAATAATTTTTCTCAATTTTTTTCCCATTTGAAAATAATTTTATAATTGAAATATGTACGAAAAACGGCTTGCGGAACTCAAAGTTGGGTTAAAAAGCTAACTGGGCCGTTGTGGTAGAAGCTGGTCAAAACTACCCAACATTAGGGCCTTTCATTCGAAAATTGGGTCGAGATTGGAAAGAAAATGGGCTTCACTAAGGGCCTGGACTAGCAGATGGCTCACGGGACGGAATCGGCCTCTCGCGGGCTTCTGCTGCAGACTGGGATGCGGGACGAGCGCGGGCTGGATGCGGGCCTCGCGGGCCTTGGAATATCTAACTTAGAAAAATAGAAAAAGAGAGAATGGATACTACACTGAGGCTGGGTTCAAACCCATGACCTCAATCACAAGATTGAGCTGAGAAAGCACTGCTTCAACTGTCTAGTCGATAACTTAAAAGGAAAAATTTAAAATAAAAAGAAGCCTGCGGATTAAAAATCTCATGGGCTGAACAAATTACACACTACATAATCTTGACACCTTCTAGGGTTTATTGCACCAAATCCCCTTGTATTATATGAAATTTGCGCGTTTTTCTCTGGTATTTCAAAAATTGCGTCAAACCCCCTTGTATTTAATGTTTACATGCATACTCGCTCTTTTACGTTAATGTCGTTACTTTAATGCTGACGGCGTTACTTTTTCGTTCAATTTACCATTATACCTGTAGTGCCCCATTTGTTCCGTATTTAATTGGAATTATTTTAATCATTTTATTTTATTCGGATTAATCTCTGGGCTCGATTACTTTATTATTATGTGATTATATGCTCTTATGTGCTTAGTGTATTTAATTATTATCGAGCCGAATTAAATTCCGAATTAAGTTCCAAATCGACTATAGAATCGGGTCGGGCTTTTAAATTTTTATTCACGCGCTAAGTAACTGAACCGCACAAAGCTGGCCCAACCCGCACCCACATACAAAAAAACCAACAAAGATGTAGCCCCTTCATTCTCGTGCATGCATGGAGCTTAATGCACAAGTTTAAATTGGAGCTTAATTTTGAAAACCTCCACAATGACCAGCCTTTAATTCTCATTTATCAAGCAATAAACGTGAATTTATGGGAGAGGGATTCAGATTTGTAACATTTTAAAGGGATCAACACTCACCTCCTTCCCATTTACTTTCGACTCTCTTCTCTTCCTCTACACTTTGTCCATATTTTCAGAATTTCTTCCTGCTTTCGCCTCTTCTTCTTGTGCCAGAAAAATCATTGGAGTTCCCCCAGCACACCGCCACACAAAGCCGCTGCCACCACACGTCGAAAAGCCGTGCACGCAACACCCGCAACGCACGACCGCAAACACCGAGCCCGCGTAACACCTCGCTTTCCTTTGTTGTTGCTGTGCACCTGACCATTCGTCCGAGCCCTCCATTGCTGCTGTTCAACGTCCATCAGCAAGCTATCGAAGGACTTTCCAAACACCGTGCGAGCCGCCTACACGCCGAGCACAAGCGGACGAGTTTCCCCGCCCTTTAGACCGAACCACGCCCGTGAACACTCCGAGCTACCCTTTTTTCCTTGGAATTTGGTAAATATTGCTAAACTCCAATTATATTATGTAATTATATTATTAATTGTTGACTATGATATATTTCTTGAGTTATGTGATTTAAAATGATATTATATGATTATTTGTGAATTGTGTTAGAATTAGATATTAAGGTTCGAATTTGGGACCCTTAGCATCTGATTGAATCTCAAGGCCAACTCTTGGATTATGGAACATCATTTTGTTCTGAACACAACGCCTTTGACGTTGTGTAAATCGGACTTGTATTTTTAGAGATATGCATTTTTGAAAATTATGTGTCTGGTGAATCTTGCAAAATGCATGATAATTCGCTCTATGGTCCAAAAATTCCGAACTTATAATATGTTGTTCCTGTGATGTATATTGAACTCGAGTTTAAATTTCATAATTGTTGGAGTTGATTTGATATGGTAAATAATTAGATGTTCATTTTAGCAGAATGTTCGATAAATCATATAAAATCAAATTTATATTATAAATTCGTGAAACTTGGTTATTGTGCTTATTTTATGTGATACTTGATACAATAAAAATTTTAGAAAAATTTGAATGCAATAGATTGTGTTTTGTAAAAATTGGCTTTTCGGCTGAAACTTGTTACAATTTTCATAAATTACATGTTTATGGTTTAAGTCTAAAATTTTTATATGTTGTCCTTTGCATGATGCAATATTTGTGATAAAAATTGGAGGTCTTAAATTATTCATATGACCAGATTTTCAATTCAAGTCCATAATATGCTGAAAATTTACATTTATTTAATAAAATCACATGGTTAGGTTTTAGGTTTGAAACTTTGAAATACTACTCTATTCTGCATGTATTTTGATGTATTAAAAATTTATATAATGACTTTCTCAATTGCTTAGACATCATGACTATGTGCCTCAAATTGTCGATTTTTGTAAAGTCTCGTTTATTTTATTAAAATGTAAATTTGGAGCATATTTATTCTTGCATTTTTGGAGTCAAACTCTCGGTTGGATAATGAGATAACCGAGAAGAAGCCTAAGTAGTGCCAGGCCTGCCGGCAGCGTCCGACAGCGCCCTGTCCCACGCGAGCCAAGTCCGTAATCCGATTTTCGGACTTTTTCCCTAGCCTTTTTTAACTTATTTAACCTTTGACTGTTTATTTGACTTGGTCAACTATTAATTGGCTTTCCCCATACTTGGTCCCGAGTCGAGTCAATGTTCCATAATTTCACGAGATTTTCCACGAGCCACTTAGTTGAAACGTTTCAACTATGTCTATGTGTTCGTTTCGATTATTAGTAATCGGGAGGCTATCTTGTTTCGTGTAGGTGCTTTGAGGTGTTGACCTCTCCACTTACCGAGCCTCGCCTTTTGTGTTAATTGCTATTTCCAGGTGGGTAAAGTTTGTGTATCTATAATTATCGCATTTCGTTATTTCGTATAAATGTTCATCTCGATAACTTTAGTATGTCTGAGAACCCTAGTCTAGTGTGTTACACCGCCAGGGGCATCTCAGTTTTAGTGCCTTTGATGAATGCATAAGCAGTGCGAGGTTACCTGCCCGTCGTATCCGGGAGGAGGACGCCCTAGCCCGTGTGTTGGGGAAGAACATCTCGACTGTCTCCTGGAAAGAATCCCTTAGCCCGTGTCGAGCCGGGGTGGTAATGTTTCCGGTTAGTTCCTTGCCGATGTCTGATCGGAAGGTTGTTGTATTACATAGGAGGTTTGCGATAGGGCCAATTAGGGAGATGGATTTGGATTCTATACATACTCTATTTATGGTTTTGGATCTTTATGCGAGATAGACTTATGTGATATTGGTGAGCATAGTGGTTTTGCTCACCCCCATTGTTCTGTTGTTTGTCCTCTTATTTCCTCTTCCTATCTTTAGGTTGAGCTTTGTTGGCGACGGCAGCGAGAGACGAGCAAGTGGTGGTCATTGGATTGTCATGTCTTTGCTTCCGCGTTATTTACTTATGTTGGATTGTTATTTATGGATATTAATGCTTCCGCTTAAACTATTTTGAACATGTTGATTGGATCATTAGATCATGTCGAATCTCTTGGTTGAGTTTTGAAACTTATTATAACTTGGTTGGATCATTTATGATCGTGTGTATGCATGTGTTGGTTCCTTTGTGTTTGTACCTTTGTTTATTTGTTGTTAGTAGTTAAGTAGCGCCCGTTGAGTTTTAAAAGTTTTTAAAATTGAGAATTTAAAAAAAAAAATTACTCTGATTTCTATAAATAAATTCGGTAAACTCTTTAAAATAAAACGGGGCGTTACAGTATGGTATCAGAGCCAGTCTGCGTTTCTGTAGACTATCTCTATTGTTAGTGTGTTTAATGACCATTGACCACTCGCTTTCGTCTCGCAGCGCCAGCTCGAGGTATGAGTTTGTTGTTTTTGATTATCTTATTGGGGGCTTCGGACTATCCACCTTGTTATGTTTCGAATTCTAGTGTTTATTGGGTAAACTCTAGTCGCATTTGGGGTTAGTTATGAACCCTAGAAATTTGTCTCTATAAGTTTCGAGTTAGCACTTTGCGCGAGCTATCTCGTTAATAGTTGAGATTTGAGTATATGCACCATAGCTTTTATGGTGACCAACGCCAGAATGCCTTATTGAGATTAGACAACCGAGAAGTTCCGAACGTGCAGGATCACTCGAACGGCTGAGGCAAATGACAAGTGGACCGAAAGAGCAGTGGTGGAATACAATCATTGGAGTGCGATGATTGTGATTTAAAGCTTCGAACGAGTTGTCAATCGATGCCAAAGAGCTCTGTTAATCGATGGAGTGTTGCTAATGCGACTCTCGAGGATGGCAAGATCTCGAGGAAAGCAATGACTACTTTTACTGCGTGGGTTACGAGCGTTGACTGCGAAGGTTGGCAGTTTGACGGAATGACTCCATAAACTCAAGTCGATCCAGCATGCTGATTACACTGAGTACTAAGTCGACTATTCTGTTATCGTTTGCTATACCGACTACTGGCATTTGAGGCCAGAAGAGGATCGTGCCATTCATTCCAGGAGCAAATGAAGGAGAATCATCACCGAGGAATATTTTCCTTGGAACTGTGTGATTGCATGGAGAAGGAGATTGGTAACCTACACCAGAGAGGATCAACAGTGGCTGAATGTGGATGAACCCTCACGTGGATGAATCCTTCCGCTCGACATTTGGTCGATATGGAGGGAGAATCCTTTGAGTATGCTCTGACTTAGGACAAGGATGAACTGAGCAAGGAGTGGATAACTGATCGGGAAATCGAGATCATGTGTTGTCTAGTAATCTTTCCATTTTCTGTGTTTTATCTTATAAATTGTTGTGCAATTTTTGTGTTGTATGTGTGAAACTAACTTTGTTTAGAGATTTTGTGTACGAATAAGGATAAGTATATTCGTATCTGCTAAACCTTATTCTTCGCAAGGTTTGTGATTTTTGTTTGCGATAACTCCGAGTCCGTGCGCTCGAGAACGTATAGGTATCTTGACCTGGAGGCCAGCGACGATCATTTATCTTGTTGTGATTGAATCGTATGTCGTATCGAAAATAGTTTTCCCTGATCAGGAGTCGTCGACTAATACGCGGAAGGTGTCTTACCTTAAAGGATTATGAAGGATCTTTTAAGGAGGGTAGTCGAGCCTGGAGAATGTGCATTGTGAAGCGTAGAGCCACTTATATTCTCGAACTTACGTTTCGTTGTAAACTTTGACAAGTTTTCGTTCTTTTATTTCTTTTTGGCCTTCGAGAGAAATCTTTCACTTCCATGGAACCTTTGAAAACCCCTATCTTTGATTTCTTGTTCGCTTGAATTTTCGAGATGATGTTTTGCGACCTGATTAAGACAAGTGTTTCCACCTTTCTACTTGTCTTATATCAATTTTTTTAGTTGTGTTTGGGTATTCCATTCATCCGAATCAAATTATTTTTATCGTTATCAAGGACAAGTTGAACCATTTCTGAGATGCACCAATCATCTGGTTGCACCTAGGTGTAGCCCGGCGGAACAGCCAGGAAGACCACCAGACGAGCAAGGCGAGTTACAACCAATCTGAACACCGGAGGAGCCGATCTGCTTCATGGAAAAGAATGCTGCACATCGACAACCGCAAACCTAACCGATGAAGGATGATCAACTACTATCACGAGGTGAAGACCCGTTCAATCAACTAAAGACAACTAAAAAATCATTGAAGACCAATTCGAGACCCGATATACTATTAGAAAAAGATCGAGGAATCGACGTATCAAAACGGACTTTGGAAACCAGTGAGAAAATCTGCAGCCGGATAGTGATTCTTTCGTGCTAAGTAACACAATGGCGACTGGCGACGGTATGTCTGACTGTAATTCTGCAGCGACGTTGTAACACCCCGCCTTTCCATAAAAATCAGAGCGCGCTTTTCGCAATTACATTCAAAAATAAAACATTTCACATTGCGAAGTACTGATTCGGAGTGCTACTAAAATACCTAACTGACTGAAAAATCTGGACTTTTGGTTTGAAAAACCAACTACTAGTTCGCCGAATGATTCATTTGACTAAGAATGATGAACAGTAAAACATCAGCGGAAACTGTAGTGGTGAAATTGGATAGCAGTACCGTGATCGTGAAAACAAGTTATCTGAAATTATTAACGGCACTGCTATGCCAAATTCAAACTGTACAAAACATAATTTAAGCTTTATAAGCATAAAGCTTAGGTAATTTAAACTTTGTAAGCATAGTCCCGAACTGCTCCGTCATCTCACTCCTTTGTCCCGACTTCATAACCTGAAAAACATGATAATAGTGGGAGTGTGAGTACTAAAAAACACTGTACTCCGCAGAAACTCATACTAAAGTAAACATCAATAATAATATCAATATCATGAATGCAGGTATATATAAGTAAATTGTAATCTCCAGACACAAGGTCTGTAACTGAACTGAACCTCCTCGGACACTATGTCCGCCATGTGCACACTCTGATGGGTTAAGGCCTCGCGCCCCCACCAGAACTCTGGATGGCCTATTAAGGCTACTGCGCCTCCACCCAAAGTGGATAACTCATATACATACCTTGAGCATGGTAGAGTAATTATAATCAATGTAATACCCAGTCTGAGTCCCCACCTGAACTGCTGATTTGAAAATGTAAGTGCTGATATCTGGATCCTGAACAAACTGAAAATAATATAAATAATTACTAACTACTATGCTCAGACTGATAAAATAACTGTTTAATATGTTAAGATGCTCTACTGGACTTTAACATGATGTCTGGATTTAACCGGTACAATCGAAACTGAATAAACTCGGAACTGTACTGACATGAATTTACTGAACACGACTGGACTTGAAATTTAACTGAAAATAATACTGAAATCATGAACCGAAACTTAATATAATAAAATATGAAGAAACCGGTCTGAACTGTTTTGAACTGGTCTGGCCGGAGGTCTGCTCGGACCGGTCGGTTGGCGACTGACTCGGCCAACGGACCATCAAGGCCGCGTGCGCGGATGATGCCTGGCCTGGCCGTGGGCGCTGGCTGTTGGGTGCAAACTGGACGTGGTCATGGGCGTACATGCACGCTGGCGGCCACTGGGCACGGCCTGCGTGATGGACGTGCAACTGGTGCTTCGCATACACGATGCTGGGCACTGGCGGGCGTGTTGCGTGCACTGAACAGGGCCATCGGGTGCTTACTATGCACTAACGACGGTTAACTGAACGCTGGACTGCTGACTGGTGTTGCGCGGGCGCTACTAGGCGTCACCCGCTGCGCTGGCTACTCGTGCGGCTCATGTGGGTGCTGTCGAGGCCATTGACGCATGATACTGCGCGCTGGCATGCGTTACCGCACGCTGGCGTGCCTGACTGAGTGTTGGCGTGCTCACGCGCATCGCCAACAGTAACCTGTTGCGGGTACTAGCTCTATGCGGCGCTATACCGCGCATCACCTGCACACCCGCACACCTGCCGGTACGCTGCGGCCGCTGCGTGCGGACAGCGTAAGTACGACCGACCCTCGTCGGCCGTCCGGCGACTTCCTCCGGCAATACTAACATGATTCAACATAGTTAAACATAACATGACTATACTTATTGATTCTAACCCAAAATTCATGAACTTCACTTGATAGACTCGCGTAGTGTCGAGGCGTGCGTACCATACGCACATGTTTTTCGTCAAGCCAACTTCCTCGAATAAACTTAAACTTTTCTCGAACAGCCTCAAGAAACTGATCATCATGTACTATTTAAAGACTATTGAGACAAGGATTACTCGAACAATTCTGATCATATTGAAAGATAACACGAGGGGGCATACAACGGCCCGTGGGCGTGCACTACGTGTGCAGTCCACATCCATAGGCCAATTCATGAACTAAACTTCAACTTGTCTCGACCTATCTTTTAAAACTAATCACATAATGACCTAAAATGATTAAATAAGCATGAATTGCACGGTGTTATCCAAACGGAACTAAACATCACTCGGTGTGAGTTAAAATAACACAAACCGAGTACTCTTCGCATTTTCTCATAAATTTCTTAACATGAGTTGAATAATCTGAACTTAAACATGATATTATTAACATGAAAAGAAGCTGAAGATGAGGTTACCTCCTCAAGTGTTCGGAGAATTTCACAAGAACGGGCGTGATTTTTGGCTCCGAGTGTGTGCGGTAATTCCGCCATGTGCGTGTGCTTTGTGCCCTAATCTTTCTTAATTTTGGTTAAGTGATAACTTAAGTAATATGCTGAACTTTCTCATCCCAACTACTGATATATATAATACGTGAAGTTTGGGAGGAAAATGATGGGAAAGTCTCGGCCAATGGCTTTGTGCCACTTGCCGTGCGCTAAGGGTGCGAGGTGGCCTTGCCTTGCCTACTCACCCTCTCAAATGCCTAGTCATGACCCAATCTTCCCACCAGCTTCCATGTGGCATGGTAAAGATATGATTCATGTACGTGTTGGAGATATCAACTCCCGTCCGTGATGCCCGAACTAACCGTGCTTATGTACGCTAATACGCGTGCTAAGCAACACGATTTAATGCTAAGGGTGTGCTAAGCATGACTAAACATGATTACCCTTGAACATGATTAATCTTAAACTAATCCTCATTAATGTCAATTAATCATCATTAACATTAAGCTAATCATAATTATTTTAAGATAATTATGATTAATTAGCTTAAATATGGATTAAGTTAATTAAGCAAGGCCTAATGACCATTACTTAATTAATGATGGGCGGTACCGCTGTATAGGAAAACTTAACCTGACGAAAGGAACTTTAACTGAATTAATTATCGGAAAATTATTCCGAACATGAACATAATATTCGAAAATTAATTCGAACATTCTTGACTTGGACGATTAATCCGAACATTAATGTTCCGAATAATTCGTCACCTTAACTTATTAATTCCGAACTCATTAATTAATTAAATGAATCGGAACTAAATCTGAAAACTCATTCGGTTATCAAACCGAATAACACATCGACTAATAGTCGAACTTGGAATATAGCTGACTGAATTACTTGAACTTGAACATGATTATGTATTAACAAAGGCTAGCTTAGGGTTAAAAGCTAGTATTTTCCTTTATTAATAAAACTCGGGGTATAACAACCCACCCTCCTTAAAATATTTCCGTCCTCGGAAATACTAAAACTGAAATGTACAAGCTTAACATGAAGCTTATACTCATCGCTGACATGACTTGAAAATTCAGTATCAAATACTGAACATTAGACTTGATCTTAACTGAGAAATCAACAATTCTCAATTAAGTGAGTTGATGATTAACGCTGACTGAAACGGGACACTTTTATAAGATAAAGTGTTCCATTTATTATACCTTAACTTTAAAAACATAATTCTTAAACATACTGGTCTTCATCTCCTGGTTGGTTGTTGCTCTTCGGTCTGAACGTCGGTTGTAGTAACTCCCAGTCGTTAGTACTCCTGGAAAATTTCAAAGATAAGCACATGTACAAATGAGGGTAACTAGCAATCCTGGCAACTACCTTTCGTGAATGTCTACTCGATACGCGGCACATCGTTCGCAGCACATTGTAATGCGGCATACCTGCTCCTCATAAAGTGAGTGCGGCACACCTGCATACAGCACCTGGCGAACATTGTACCTGCGACGTCGATGTAGTCCATATGGCTGATCGTATCTGTAACTCAGCTAGTAACCTCAGTGTACTATAATACTAACTCTCTGTGACTTCCCAGTGTACCATGACTCAACATGGTATGGCATCCTTTTCTGCTGGTGTCATGCGTACTTGAATGGAAAGCTCGGTTGTCATCATGCCATGATCTGTTGCTGTTGATTGATCTTCTCCGCCGTGTCGTATATCGACAGGTTGTACCTGCAACTGTTTACCTTCCCTGAGGTCAAACATAACCTCAAGAAAAGTTTATTATGAACTGATCTTCCCTACGAGTTCTCAAATTATCTGTATTTGAGAATCGAGGCATAGAACATACTTGAAATGACTGATAAGTCTTGTCTTATTAGACAGACTATCCTTGACTTAACATGACTAGCCTGAGCATTCACATAACTGAATATCCAGGACTTGACTTTTATATGACTGAATCATTCTTAACTGAACTCTGGAAGCTATTCCGAGACAACTAAAATAATCATCTCGGAATTTGGAACGTGACATTTACTGACTTACTTGACTTGATAAGGTGCGACTTCAAGTTTCCAGGTAAAACTGGACTAATGGTCTGTATTACAGACTTCCATGTTAACCCGGCTGAACAACTATTATACGCCGACCTTAATACATGAACATTGCCTTTAAATCATGAACATTAACTTATGATCATGTACTATATAGGGTTGCTCCAGTATCAACTGGTTCCGCAAGTACTGAATAAATAACTAATCTTGAACTTTGTCAACTAAGCTCAGAGTATCTAACTGGTAAGATACCCAACTTACTGACTCTAAAGGTTGTTACTTTCTGAAACTGTACTGCTCCGGTCTCAGCTTCAAGCCTCCATGGTATACCCGGCTTAATGGCTCTTATTTCAAGCCTCCATGGTAACCCAGACTTACTGACTCTTATACACTGGAAACTGTTACCTTGACAATGACTTGAAAATTTTTAACAACCTTTAGCATGAAACATCTCGCCCTGAACTTGATTTACTGACTTAACTCAGGACAATTGAGCTTATTCCTTGATCTAATTCAAGGAATTATTCCTTGGAATGTGCCAACTAATTAGCAAAACGGGCAATTTTCGATAGAAAATATCTGAGGAACATGATTGCTAAGATTTGTATAACATAAGTGCTTACAAATCTCTTGACGAGTACCTGAATAAATCTATAATCGAATCTAGAGTTCTCAATCCTAGCCCCTTCTGAGGTTCTGAATTCTGACCCGGACATCCTTACTGATAACTTTATTGAAGTTGATCAATAAAGTACACAAATTCTTAACGAGTTGCTAAACATGACCGGGGAATACTGACATAAATCCTGAGTATACTGACTACTGATCCTGAACATAACTCGAGCATCTTAACTATATCGTAACTGAGAAATTTCTGAGCATAAAAATAGTAAATGTTTATAATTTAAAACTTGAATCAGCACTTACCTGGTAGTCGGCGAGGCGTGAGCATGACGTGTTCGGGTTTTTCTAAAACTTTCTGACTCGTGAAGTATTCAGATACACAAAAATGTGCTCTGATACCAACTGTAACACCCCACCTTTCCATAAAAATCAGAGTGCGCTTTTCGCAATTACATTCAAAAATAAAACATTTTACATTGCGAAGTACTGATTCGGAGTGCTACTAAAATACATAGCTGACTGAAAAATCTGGACTTTTGGTTTGAAAAACCAACTACTAGTTCGCCGACTGATTCATTTGACTAAGAATGACGAACAGTAAAACATCAGCGGAAACTGTAGTGGTGAAATTGGATAGCAGTACCGTGATCGTGAAAACAAGTTATCTGAAATTAATAACGGCACTGCTATGCCAAATTCAAACTGTACAAAACATAATTTAAGCTTTATAAGCATAAAGCTTAGGTAATTTAAACTTTATAAGCATAGTCCCGAACTGCTCCGTCATCTCACTCCTCTGTCCCGACTTCATAAACTGAAGAACATGATAATAGTGGGAGCGTGAGTACTAAAAAAACATTGTACTCCGCAGAAACTCATACTAAAGTAAACATCAATAATAATATCAATATCATGACTGCAGGTATATATAAGTAAACTGTAATCTCCAGACACAAGGTCTGTAACTAAACTGAACCTCCTCGGACACTATGTCCGCCATGTGCACACTCTGATGGGTTAAGGCCTCGCGCCCCCACCAGAACTCTGGATGGCCAATTAAGGCTACTGCGCCTCCACCCAAAGTGGATAACTCATATACATACCTTGAGCATGGTAGAGTAATTATAATCAATGTAATACCCAGTCTGAGTCCCCACTTGTACTGCTGATTTGAAAATGTAAGTGCTGATATTTGGATCCTGAACAAACTGAAAATAATATAAACAATTACTAAATACTATGCTCAGACTAATAAAATAACTGTTTAATATGTTAAGATGCTCTATTGGACTTTAACATGATGTCTGGATTTAACCGGTACAACCGGAACTGAATAAACTCGGAACTGTACTGACATGAATTTACTGAACTGGACTGGACTTGAAATTTAACTGAAAATAATACTGAAATCATGAACCGGAACTTCATATAATAAAATATGAAGGAACCAGTCTGAACTGTTTTGAACTGGTCTGGCCGGACCGCCGGTCTGCTCGGACCGGTCGGTTGGCGACTGACTCGGCCAACGGACCACCAAGGCCGCGTGCGCGGACGCTGCCTGGCCTGGCCGTGGGCGCTGGCTGTTGGGTGCAAACTGGATGTGGTCATGGGCGTACATGCACGCTGGCGGCCACTGGGCACGGCCTGCGTGATGGACGTGCAACTGGTGCTTCGCATACACGACGCTGGGCACTGGCGGGCGTGTTGCATCACTGAACAGGGCCATCGAGTGCTTACTATGCACTGACGATGGTTAACTGAACGCTGGACTGCTGACTGGTGTTGCGCGGGCGCTACTAGGCGTCACCCGCTGCTCTGGCTACTCGTGCGGCTCATTTGGGTGCTGCCGAGGCCATTGACGCATGATACTGCGCACTGGCATGCGTTACCGCACGCTGGCGTGCCTGACTGGGTGTTGGCGTGCGCACGCGCATCGCCAACAGTCACCTGTTGCGGGTACTAGCTCTATGCGGCGCTATACCGCGCATCACCTGCGCACCCGCACACCTGCCGGTACGCTGCGGCCGCTGCGTGCAGACAACGTAAGTACGACCGACCCTCGTTGGCCGTCCGGCGACTTCCTCCGGCAATACTAACATGATTCAACATAGTTAAACATAACATGACTATACTTACTGATTCTAACCCAAAATTCATGAACTTCACTTGATAGACTCGCGTAGTGTCGAGGCGTGCGTACCATACCCACATGTTTGGCGTCAAGCCAACTTCCTCGAATAAACTTAAACTCTTCTCGAACAACCTCAAGAAACTGATCATCATGTACTATTTAAAAACTATTGCGACAAGGATTACTCGAACAATTCTGATCATATTGAAAGATAACACGAGGGGGCATACAACGGCCTGTGGGCGTGCACTACGTGTGCAGTCCACATCCATAGGCCAATTCATGAACTAAACTTCAACTTGTCTCGACCTATCTTTTAAAACTAAATCACATAATGACCTAAAATGATTAAATAAGCATGAATTGCACGGTGTTATCCGAACGGAACTAAACATCACTCGGTGTGAGTTAAAATAACACAAACCGAGTACTCTTCGCATTTTCTCATAAATTTCTTAACATGAGTTGAATAATCTGAACTTAACATGATATTATTAACATGAAAAGAAGCTGAAGATGAGGTTACCTCCTCAAGTGTTCGGAGAATTTCACAAGAACGGGCGTGATTTTTGGCTCTGAGTGTGTGCGGTAATTCCGCCATGTGCGTGTGCTTTGTGCCCTAATCTTTCTTAATTTTGGTTAAGTGATAACTTAAGTAATATGCTGAACTTTCTCATCCCAACTACTGATATATATAATACGTGAAGTTTGGGAGGAAAATGATGGGAAAGTCTCGGCCAATGGCTTTGTGCCACTTGCCGTGCGCTAAGGGTGCGAGGTGGCCTTGCCTTGCCTACTCACCCTCTCAAATGCCTAGTCATGACCCAATCTTCCCACCAGCTTCCATGTGGCATGGTAAAGATATGATACATGTACGTGTTGGGAGATATCAACTCCCGTCCGTGATGCCCGAACTAACCGTGCTTATGTACGCTAATACGCGTGCTAAGCAACACGGTTTAATGCTAAGGGTGTGCTAAGCATGACTAAACATGATTACCCTTGAACATGATTAACCTTAAACTAATCCTCATTAATGTTAATTAATCATCATTAGCATTAAGCTAATTATGATTATTTTAAGCTAATTATGATTAATTAGCTTAAACATGGATTAAGTTAATTAAGCAAGGCCTAATGACCATTACTTAATTAATGATGGGCGGTGTACCAATGGGAACGCACCGCTGTATAGGAAAACTTAACCTGACGAAAGGAACTTTAACTGAATTAATTATCGGAAAATTATTCCGAACATGAACATAATATTCGAAAATTAATTTGAACATTCTTGACTTGGACGATTAATCCGAACATTAATGTTCCGAATAATTCGTCACCTTAACTTATTAATTCCGAACTCATTAATTAATTAAATGAATCGGAACTAAATCTGAAAACTCATTCGGTTATCAAACCGAATAACACATCGACTAATAGTCGAACTTGGAATATAGCTGACTGAATTACTTGAACTTGAACATGATTATGTATTAACAAAGGCTAGCTTAGGGTTAAAAGATAGTATTTTCCTTTATTAATAAAACTCGGGGTATAATAGACGTCATAGTGTATCTCAAAGAACGCCGAGACGCAACGGAAATACCTGAAGACGTGATCGAGGTCATTTCGATGAAAGAAGCCTCTTGCCTAGGCCTTGAGGTGTGAACTCTAGGCAGTGCAAATGAGTGGAGCTCGTTCAGAACTGCTGGCACGATTAGCTACTGGAGGAAGAGCTTACATGATGGCTGACGCTGTTAGTCGGAAGAGCCGAAGTGAGCTACTAGTGGGTGTCTCCAAAAGAGCCGTTGACCTAGTACCATTCTCGACTGGAGAGCCGCATTAGATTTGCTTGGAGGATTTTTATCTAGTCTCTAGCGTTGGGTCTTTTTGTGTGTTAGAGTGTGTCGTTGAATAAGGTAGTGGACTTGGAACTCGGTTTTTTTTATGCCCTGCTATTTTGAGACCTTGAAACTTTTGGAATTCGTGTAAAACCAAAAGCTTATTTAACATAGACCCAATTCGTATACATTTTGTGGAAAACCTTCTCTTGCTATTATTTTAGCCTATGTGAAAACCCAATTTAGAAAAATTTTCATGTTGAGAAAAACCATGGATTAAATTTTCTTATTGAAACCTTGAACCGAAACCGACCCCGGCTGGGTATAGCCACGAAGTGGTGGTCAAGCGTGTATGCCCGTGTTGATAGACGAGAGGTTTGTGCATGGCCGACCGTTGACTCACACGCAAGCTGCAACTGCCATCACCAGATACACGGAACTCCTAGGCCAGCGTGATCGGCCAAACCTTGATCTTGCGGCTGGTTTCCAAATAGGTGCACGTGAGCGTCCTGACGCCCCGCATATGCAGCGCCTGCGAGCGTGTCACCTCTCGGAGGACAGTGCATTAAAAATTCAAATGTCCATTTTATATTTCTTTCGGACGGATTGACCATCGAGAGTTCCAAGTTCCACCGAACCGCGTTTGCATCCTTGACCAATGGTTTCGATAAGGAAGCATGATAGATAAGTTTCTTATGCCTATGGGAGAATTTCTCGAGATGGCAAGATAGGGGACTTGTGTTGCCAGCAAACGGAGCCGTGAGGGGCTACGCTTTTATCATAGAATCGTATGTTGTAAGTATGAGTATAGCGGGGCTATACTGTGTGCATGGTTGCACAATTACCGTGACAATCGCTTCGACAAGAAGTCACGGGTGTGTCGAGTTTGTGGGTAAGTTTTTGGCGTGACCCGGGCACCATGCTGAAACTCACTCCACTTCTCGACCATGATTATTGGACCAACGATCCCACAATCGAGGCATCATGAGACCTGTTGAGGTCGTGTGTGCATGTTGCGTGTTGCATTTGGCGATTACTCACCATGGGTGGGCCGTTTTGTGTTTTTGTGTATCGAATGGGTATCCGAATGGTACCATTCGAGTTTTCCCCTTTCGTATGACTAGAGGTGTGGTATACCTTGGTTTGGGGTAAATGAGGATCCGCTGTCATGTGCGGTTAGTCCTTTGAGATCCTTACTCAAGTCGGTGACTTGGCTTATCGGCTAGCTTTACCACTGGATTTGTCAGAGGTGCATGAGGTGTTTCATGTCTCGATGTTGCGTAGATATGTACATGCCCGGACCACGTGGTGGACTTCGGCGAACTGCGGGTCGAGCGAGACCTTACCTATGAGGAGGTACCGATGGCCATTTTGGGACCAGGGTGTCTATCGGCTGAGGAACCGGGCAGTGAGCCTTGGGAAGGTGCTGTGGAGCCGACATGACGAGTCCAAGACGACTTGAGTGAAGGAGACCGAGATTAGGAGGAGATTCCCTACTTTATCATTTTAATGACCTTTGTATTCTAGATCGTTAGTTTTTTTTTTTTTTGTCTTCGAATTCCGAGGTCGGAATTCCTTTAAGGTGGGTAGATTGTAGTGCCCCATTTATCCCGTATTTAATTGAAATTATTTTAATCATTTTATTTTATTCGGATTAATTTTTAGGCTCGATTATTTTATTATTATGTGATTATATGCTCTTATGTGCTTAGTGTATTTAATTACTATCGAGCCGAATTAATTCTGAATTAAGTTCTAAATCGAGTATCGAACCGAGTCGGACTTTTAAATTTTTATTCACGCGCTAAGTAACTGAACCGCCCAAAGCCGGCCCAACCCGCACCCGCATGCAGAAAAACCAACAAAGATGCTGCCCCTTCATTCTCGTGCATGCATGGAGCTTAATGCATAAGTTTAAATTGGAGTTTAATTATGAAAACCTCCACAATGACCAGCCTTTAATTCTTATTTATCAAGCAATAAACGTGAATTTATGGGAGAGGGATTCAGATTTGTAACATTTTAAAGGGATCAACACTCACCTCCTTCCCAATTACATTCGACTCTCTTCTCTTCCTCTACACTTTGTCCATATTTTTAGAATTTCTTCCTCCTTTCGCCTCTTCTTCTTGTGCTGGAAAAATCATTGGAGTTCCCCCAGCACACCGCCACACGAAGCCGTTGCCACCATACATCGAAAATTCGTGCACGCAACACCCGCAACGCACGACCGCAAACACCCAGCCCGCGTAACACCTCGCTTTCCTTCGTTGTTGTTGTGCACCTGACCATTCGTACGAGCCCTCCATTGCTGTTGTTCGACGTCCATCAGCGAGATATCGAAGGATTCTCCAAACACCGTGCGAGCCGCCTACACGCCGAGCACAAGCGGACGAGTTTCCCCGCCCTTAGGACCGAACCACGCCCGTGAATACTCCCAGCTATCCTCTTTTCCTTGGACTTTAGTAAATATTGCTAAACTCCAATTATATTATGTAATTATATTATTAATTGCTGACTATGATATATTTCTTGAGTTATGTGATTTAAAATGATATTATATGTGTAACGCCCCATTTTTTATTTTACGAAAGTCAAAGGCTTTTCAAAAAGTCAACTTAAATTTTTCAGATTTCTTTTCATAAATTAGTGGCGCTACTCGAACTAAATTACATAATAACATAAATCACACTTGCATAAATCATAAATCATAAATCCTTTGTTTTCATCAATCTCAGTTTCATCTAAATTGTTCATAAGGGAACATCTCCCAATCCAAAGTTCTCAAAATTCCAAAGTCATAAATCATAAATACCAAAGTTCTCAAGTCATGAATAAGCATAAATAAACCCAAGTCTACTAGCATGCGGAATAAACTAAATGAAGTCAATCAAGGACCAACACCACTCGTCTCTATCTCGTCAGCCAACACCTGCTTAACCTGCATCCATGAAGAGCAGGTGGGAGTGAGCACGGTGAACTATAGTGCTCACTACTATGCACATGAATAATAATAAAGTACGAGAAATTAAATGGCATGGTCGCAGTATGAACATAGTCAATAAATATCCCATCTCCTAACCAAAGTAATTCTCATGTGCACACCTATAACAATAGACTGCTGCTCGTATGTCTTTCGGCAAACATAAATGGGGTGCCCAAACAGCAGGAGACTCAACTGTCATAGCACGCACCTAGTGCTTGGACAGGATATCCATCACCGGCCATGGCACATTGCCAAGGTCTTACAGATGACGTGGTCCTTAGCAAAGGACAAACGTGGAGATTACCCTTGCAGGGTACGTTCTATAGCTACGGGGATAACCGTTCGACGGCCGGTACAGCTCACATCGAAGGTTACATGCTCACATGCATACGTTGATCATACCCACATAAATAAAGCAATTATCATTCAAGGCATAGACAAATTTTGAATAACCCACCTGGATACCGAGATATAGCCAAACACAGGGTTGAAGGAACAATGGCAAAATTTCAGCTCGATGAACCTACAACAATTATAATAGCCTATCAACTGACTATCCAATCCAAGACAACACACAAAGCACATATACTTAGTCGAAATCATATCGACTAAGTGACTCGTGGATTCCTTGACCGAGTTAAGTACTTTGGAGCGACTATTAGACTTGAACACAACACTTATACCTCAGGTAAAACACATAAATCATGCCAACATCAATAAAATCCAACCCGAACCTAAACAATGGATAACCGACCATTAAGACTCCAAAATAAACAAAATTCAGAATACAGAGTTAGACTCAACCAATCAACCTGAAACTTTACCACATCATAGGGCATACAAAAACACGTAACCTCACCAAGTTTCAAACCTAAATTCATCCGGGAGCATTTTTAAATAATTAAGGCAAAACAATGCAAAAATCCGATGTTTAATAGTACATATATCTATACTTTGAATTTTAATCCAAAATTTTAACACAACAAAGAATACCACAAAATAACATACTCCTCAAAGTTTTAGCTCAAAACTCCAAGTGTATGATTTTT
The DNA here is from genome assembly GCA_902706635.1 of Striga hermonthica. NCBI lineage: Eukaryota > Viridiplantae > Streptophyta > Magnoliopsida > Lamiales > Orobanchaceae > Striga > Striga hermonthica. Next base: position 1,900,817 of record CACSLK010027832.1, read on the forward strand.
AATGAAATTTACAAAATTCTGACCAAAAACCAATTTAATTAATTAAAATAGCTACAGATGGAGTTTCGACTTGAAAATTTTACACGACTTACATAATCATTACAGGACATCACATATACAATTTCATGGCAGTCGGACAATCACACAATTTATCATGAATTAATTACTATTCAGCAGCATGCTCGGTTTAGAAAATTCATAATTCGACATATACAAATTGAAACGACCTCAAACCAAAATCAATAACTCAAGGACAACTCCATGTACTATAACTCCAGGAATTCCACGAAAAATATCACTCGAAACTCAGTTCGATAACAACTAAAGTGATGGCAATCACTTTGATATCCAAAACGCATATAAATTAATAATACGACTCGATAAAAACACGCAAGCACATAATCAACTCATAATTCCCACATATACATATGAAAGCCTCCAAATTCAGCAACTAAGCATTTATCATATGTCACCATATCACTCAATCACCTAAATTCCATATATACAAATTATATATAAACCTTCTTAAGCATTTAAAACACAAAATACAACACATGAACAAACGAGAGGGGAAACGAGTCCCGTTACCGTTTTCGAGACTATCATACGATTAGGAACGAGCCGAAGGCCGAGACGGGCTATTCGGAAGGGCTCGAAAACTCTGTTTGGCTTGCCGACGGGACTCGAGAATTGGGACAGCAACTAGGTAGCGCACGGAACAGGGCCCAACGACGATGGCAGCAATCGTAAGAACGACTGCGACGAACGGGGCCTGGGGCTTGCCGGAGTAGCTGGTACTGATCGCCGAGGTCAGCGAACTCGCCGGGGATGGTCGACGGCCTGCTCGCGGTGGTCAGCAAATTCATGCCGGCAGAAGTAGATGGTAGTCTGAGATGGGGGCAACGATCAGAACCGGTAAGGTCGCACGTGTACTGCTGGGGGGTATCGAGATGGTGTTGCCGCGGAGGAGCACCGGAACTTGCGACGACCGAGACTTCGTGGGAGCAGGTCCACGGTGGTGCTGCTGTACGGTGCGGGGAGGAGCAGCATGATGGCAGTGGAGGAGCACGGCGGCGGTGATGGCTTGCGATAGGGATGGTGATGCCAATGGCGACCGGCGATTCTCGAGCAGCAGACTTAAGATGGATGACGGAGGGGATGAGGGTGAGGGTCGGGTGTTGGTCGCGACGACTTCTCTGCAACTTTTTTTTTTTAACAGAGGCTGCGTTGAGGGTGAGGGGAAGAAAAGTCTTCAATCCGGATTATAAACATGGAAAGGGAATCGATCGTGAGAGATACCTTACGCAAAAATCGCAACAAAATTTCTGAATGCGATGGAAGGAGAGAGCGGTTCTCACGCACGAAGAGAAAGATAAATCTGCAGATATTTGAACGTAGGAATGCATTGGGTTGGGCCAGGGTCATCAATTTCAATTTGGGCCAATTAAAATAATTAATTTGGGCCAAAGGATTACTTATATAACATAGCAAATGGGCTAGAATAGTTGATACCAAAATGGTTATTAAGAATACACACAATAGTATTTTACAATAATATTAAGCATTTAAGCACATAATATCAATTAGACAATTTAGACATTTAATTTAAATAACAACAACAACAACGACAACAACAACAATAATAATAATAATAATAATAATAATAATAATAATAATAATAATAATAATAATAATAATAATAATAATAATAATAATAATAATAATAATAATAATAATAACATAAATGAAACAAATAAACAAACAATTAATTCCAAATATTTCACAATTAAGCGGGGCATTACAGTCTACCCACCTTAAAAAGAATTCCGTCCTCGGAATTCGAAACTAAAAACATCCAAACTCTAACATACCACATCAAACATGAAGTTCGGATATATCCTCTTAATCTGGGTTTCAGTCTCCCCAGTCGCCTCGGACTTGCCGTGCCGGATCCATTGCACCTCGACAAGATCAACTGCCCGGGTCCTCAGCTGATGAACCTTCCGGTCCAGTACGAACACCGGTACCTACTCATAGGTAAGGCCTCACTCGACCTGCAACTCGACGAAGTCCACTACGTGTTCGGGTCATACACTCCGACAACACATGCAGTAAAGCTAACCGGTAGGTCAAGTCTTCGACTCGTGCGAGATACTGAAAGAGTCCGATATACCGAGGCTGAAGCTTCTCTTCTTCCCGAAGCGAATCACACTCCTCAGGGTGGGACCTTCAGGAAGACATTTATACCAACACCAATCCCACGGTGATTACATAGTCTCCAATCGAGACTCGAGACTCCGCTCGACAATGCAACACCTCAAATTCCTGCAGTCTCGAGAGACATCCCTCTCACGGCAAGCAATAATCGACAAAACTCACTTAATCGAGAATTAAGTGATTTAGGGAATTCATACATTGGTTCAGTTGAACTTGGATCTCTCGGTTCAAGGTTCAGAAAAAAATTCAAGGGGTTTCCCATCACATTCCGGTACAGAAACTGGTTGAACGGTTCAAAAATGAATCAACGGTATGATCGA
>CACSLK010027832.1:1924491-1938585 GCA_902706635.1 Striga hermonthica
TAACCCTCACCAAAATTCACAGAAAAATACCAAGTACTCGATTTTTAATGATTTTCTAAAGTTTCTGGTCAGATTTTCAAATCGGCAATTAACATAGCTACAGACCTTATTTTAACTTGAAATTTTTACACGACCTATAACATCATCAGAGGTTTATACAGGTCAATTTTCGCAGCAATCGGACGAGTATAAAAATTTAAATGATTTTTCGAAGATCCAGCAACACAATACGATTCAAAAATGCACAACAATTAAATAAATCAATAATTTTGTCTAAGGCCTTCATCATCAGGCCAAAGACTTCAAGTTTTCCATAGATCCACAGCAATTAACACGATTTAACAAGAGATCACCATCAAATGACATAAACAACTAAAATACGAATAAAATCGATCATATAGCAAGATATAACATGAGATCTCCCAACAAGGCATCATCTCAAAGCATATATATACTAAAATAATATAAAGTAACAGCCTTGTACCGTTCTCGGGATAAATCGCACGAGAGGGAGGTAGACGGGCCGAGGGAGATCACGGTTGCACCGGGAGGCGGCCTGCGGGTGCGCTGGTGGTATCGCGGGGCGCCGGACGTCTCGTGCATGGCTGCTGGGTCTCGGATGGCGTCAGGGAGACGCGAACTGAGGCCTGGGGAGGTGCTCCTACGGCCTGGACGCGCGACGATGGGACTGACGAGGCACGGCAGCCGGGTGGTGGCGAAGGGCTGGGCGCGGCGATAAAAAAAATAACGAGAGAGAGGGAGAGGGCGAGAGAGAGATCGGGGAGGGAGGGAGAGAGATGGGAGTGGCGGCTGAAAAATAAGGGTGAGGGGAGGGATTATCATCTCCCTTATATAGGGCTAGGGCTTGTGACTTACCATACAAGTCACTTGCCCTAATTAACACCACCACAAAAAGGAAGGAGGGCGGGGTGCGCGCGGCTCACGGATGCGCGGCTCACGGGCGCGCGGCTTCGGCTCGAACATGCTCGGATGACGAGAATAAAATTACAATAATAATTAAAATATTTAAAATAATATTTAATACTTAAAATAAAAATACCGAAAATAATATATATATAATAAACACAATTAGGCAAATAAAAATTATTTAAGCATTTAGACAATTATCATTCAATAATAATAGCCACAATTAATGATAAAAATAATAATAATAATAACAATAATCCAAATTATTCATAAACGAACGGGGCGTCACATTTTCCCTAGCCTTTTTTTTTACCTTATTTGACATTTGACTGTTTATTTGACTTGGTCAACTATTAATTGGCTTTCCCCACACTTGGTCCCGAGTCGAGTCAATGTTCCATAATTCCACGAGATTTTCCACGAGCCACTTATCTGAAACGTTTCAACTAAGTCTATGTGTTCGTTTGGATTATTAATAATCGGGAGGCTGTCTTATTTCGTGTAGGTGCTTTGAGGTGTTGACCTCTCCACTTACCGAGCCTCGCCTTTTGTGTTAATTGCTATTTCCAGGTGGGTACAGTTTGTGTATCTATAATTATCGCATTTCGTTATTTCGTATAAATGTTCGTCTCGATAACTTTAGTATGCCTGAGAACCCTAGTCTAGTGTGTTACACCGCCAGGGGCGTCTCGCCTTTTGTGCCTTTGATGAATGCATAAGAAGTGCGAGGTCACCTGCCCGTCGTATCCGGGAGGAGGACGCCCTAGCTCGTGTGTTGGGAAAAAACATCTCGACTGTCTCCTGGAAAGGATCCCTTAGCCCGTGTCGAGCCGGGGTGGGAATGTTTCCGGTTACTTCCTTGTCGATGTCTGATCGGAAGGTTGTTGTATGTACATAGGAGGTTTGCGATAGGGCCAATTAGGGAGATGTATTTGGATTCTATGCATACTCTATTTATGGTTTTTGATCTATATGCGAGATAGACTTATGCGATATTGGTGAGCATAGTGGTTTTGCTCACCCCCATTGTTCTGTTGTTTGTTCTCTTGTTTCCTCTTCCTATCTTTAGGTTGAGCTTTGTTGGCGACGACAGCGAGAGACGAGCAAGTGGTGGTCATTGGATTGTCGTGTCTTTGCTTCCGCTTTATTTACTTATGTTGGATTGTTATTTATGGATATTGATGCTTCCGCTTAAACTATTTTGAACATGTTGATTGGATCATTAGATCATATCGAATCTCTTGGTTGAGTTTTGAAACTTATTATAACTTGGTTGGATTATTTATGATCGTGTGTATGCATGTGTAGGTTCCTTTGTGTTTGTACCTTTGTTTATTTGTTGTTAGTAGTTAAGTAGCGCCCGTTAGAGTTTTAAAAGTTTTTAAAATTGAGAATTTAAGAAAAAAATTACTCTAATTTTTATAAATAAATTCGATAAACTTTTTAAAACAAAATGGGGCGTTACAATACCCTTGCTTTATCAATGAATTTATGATTATACCCTTGTTGTGAATATGTAGAATTAAAATTAAAATACCAATGGTGGGGTTTGAACCCATAATAAAAGACATCTACCACCAATTGGGCTACTAGGCATTCATTTACAAATGTGATTCTATTTATATATATCATAATGTACAGTAGAAATATCATAATAATTAAATATATATTTTCACTATTGTAATAATTAAATATTTAGATTATATGTTATAATAATATATTAATTCAGTATATATATATATAATAAATTATAAATAATGAACAATAACGAAATAATATCAATTAAAGAATTTTTGTAAAAGGTTTGGTAAAAAAGCTCTATCTCTCGACACCCCCAAATCGCAAAAACCCTACCGCCCGCGTAGCTCCATTCTCTATCTCTTGGCCTTACTCAGCGGCGGCGGACTCGGGCCTGTGTCGTCCCCAATTGCTCGACCCATCCCGGTTGCCATCTCGTCTCCAGCGCCGTTAGCGGCGAATGATTTGTCGCGTCCTCTCACCCGGGACTTCGCCTCTTTTGGTGAGGATTTGTGGGTTGGTCGCCGAATCCGAGGTCGTGGGGGTCTCGAGAGGGATGTGGGTCTGTGGATGGGTCGGGGCACCTGACTGCTGCGATGAATCTCGTTGCGGCGGTCAGTGTGAGGAATTGCCTCTTCACCTCGATTTCTTTCCCTGAGATTGAATTCAGTTTTATTGGGCCGCCTTTGAGGTATTTTCTGTCTATTTGTTGTGTTGGTTGACGTTTGTGGTTGCTGGGGCTTTTTTGGTTGGCTTCGGTTCATCGTCTGATCGAGCTCTGGTCGCCGGTGGGTTGTGGATTTCATGGGCGGGGTCATGTTGCTCTGGGCGGGGCGTTGCTCTAGGTGCTGAGGTTCTTCAAGGTCGGGGAGGCTGGTGTTGAGGAGTCGGGCCACCCCCACATTTCTCCGTTCGACTAGTGGTGTTAGGCGGCGGGGGAGTGGTTCCTCTCGAGCTAGACTAGTGGTGTTAGTCGGGCTTGGTTGGGACTGGTGTGCGGGCTGTTTCCGTTTTGTTCCTCCGGTTGGTGTCGGGTCATTTTTCGGAGATTAGTTCGTGTTCGGGTTCGGCTTTTGTATAGGCCTTATGGCAGTTTCGAAGTGGCTCCTTGGACATGACTTCTTCTTCGTCAATGACTGTTCTCTGCTGGCTTGGTCTGTTCGTTTTGCTGTGGAAGGGATTATTTGTCCCTTAGTTTCATTTGTTTCGCTTGAGTCTGTGTTAGGTTGTGTTTTGGGTCTGGGTAATTATTTGTCTCTTAGTTTCATTTGTTTTGCTTGAGTCTGTTATAGGTTGTGTTTTGGGTCTGAGTATTTTACCTGAGTGTTTATTGTTTTGTTTTTTTGGTTTGGGCCGTTGGTCTCAGTGTGAGAGAGAGCAAATTTATTCTCCTGTGGGGAGCAGCTCCCGTCTCGATTCTCTTGTGGAGAGCCCTGTAGTTTTTATTTGTGTTTTGTTGTCGTAGTTGTCTTGTGAGTCTAGTTTTTGGTTTCTAGCTTGCTAGAGTCGGGTTTCCAGGCGGTCGTCTGACCTGTCCTCTCAGTTTTCAGTTTTAGGTTGTTTTTTGTTCTCCCGTTGGAAGCTTTGTATTTTTATTCGCACTTTGTGTGCTTGGTTTATAATAGTTCCTCTATCGTTCCGGCTAAAAAAATAAAACAATAACGAAATAAAGAGATTCTAAATTTTAAATAAGGTTAAAAGTTTTATATAGGATTATATTTATTCGTATTTAAAAATAATAAAAATTATCAAAAGTTATTTTATATTATTTAAAGTTCATAACAAATGATACTTGATATTATAACTATTTTTTAAATTATATATATTAATTTTATTTATTGTACATTTAGCAAAATCTAAAATAACTAAACTGAATGAATAATAAGTACTTAAATTATTTATTACAAATTCACAATAAGAATTTTATTAAAAAATAAATTCTATATATTTATTGAACATTGAAAAAAAGATAGAATAATATAACTAAATAAAAAAATATATACAATTCATATACAGTTATTGAATACAAAATATTTTATTTATAAATTACTATTTTAATAATATTTTATTTAAAATTATCATTTAATTTTATTATAAATAAATTAAATTTAACTTAATTTAATTTAATTTTATTATAAATAAATTAAATTTAACTTAATTTAATTTATATTAATTTTATTTATATATATTATATTACTTCAATTCATAAAAAAGTATATTTATGATTTATATTAAAATATATTTTATATTTATATATTTTTTAAATTATTTAAATGAAATTATCATTTTATTTTTATATTAAATAGTAATATATTTATTAGTTATTTTAAATTTTCATATTTAATTTTTAATATATTTAATTTTAATTATATTTTCTTATTTTTGTGATTGTTTTTTTTTTTTTAGTTTTTGTTTGATTAAGTTTTCTTGTGTTCTGTATTTTTATATAAATGTGTGTTAAATGTGTAGCATAGATTGATGGTGGCAGAGTTGTGTGGAGCTTTGGCTATTGAAATTTTGGCTCAAGTTCGAACCCTAGGAGCAGCATTTTTGCTCAATAATGGGTAGAAAAGCAGGGGGCAAAATAGTAATTTCAATTTCAAAATAAAAAGTATATGAAAAAAATTAATAATTTTTTGCAGTACATAAATGTGTATTGCACGCGCCGTCCAGTTGGACGGAGAGGGGATCGTACATCAGTTAGTTAATACAAGTGGGTATGGTGCAATTTTTAAATTACCAGGGGAAAACGCGCAGATTTCGTATAATACAAGGGGTCATACATATTTTACCCCGAAGAATGCCTTCAAGAACGCACAACAAGTGCTCTATGATCAACCCGACGACCCCGAAACCAAGGCCAAGATGCCTTCGCTTAGACTCGAAGCTCTTAAATTCGCCAAAACGGAGAAGCTCTTTTATCAACAAAAGGTCAAATGCAACTTTCAAATCAAGGGCGATAAATGCACCAAGTTCTATCATAGCTTGGTCAAAAAGCAAACAAAACAAAATTTTATTGCCTAGATTAATCGGGAAGACGACACTGACCGCGCGTCGCAACGCGGAAAATTTAAATTTATAATATTTTCTTCAACTAACCTCTACTAACTAGTAGTAGCGGCGAGTAAGGGTCGATCCCACGAGGAGCAAGAATTAAGTCGTGACAATTTTCGTATTAATCGAACTCAAACTAAGAAAACAGTAAAAGGGGGGATTAGTTTGATAAAAATAAAAATAATAAAATCAAATAAAATAAGAGAAGTCCAGTTTTTAGTTTAGTTATCACCCAATCTAAATCTACCGCTAATTAATCTCGACGCTTTCTTTAAATTGCTAATGAATTACCGACCCTAGCTAACAACAAGCTCTGTTAACCGAATTTTCCCTTACTGAATATTTAATCAAAATAGGCTCTTCGACTAAACCTAACAAGTGGACAACCTAGAATAAGCTCTCTAGATTTAATGCACTAGCAGCATTAATTCCTAGGAAAATAGATCAGTCTAAGCAACGGACACAAAAGCTCGGACCATTAAACTTATGTTCACGCTACCCTAGAGATGCACGGCCCCTAGTTTACTACTAACGAAACAAGACAATAACAATTACGGATTAAAGCCTCGAATCTAGCAATTAAACTATGAATATTTAACGCAGTTGGCCAGACTAAATCAAACACCATAGTTCATAAACATTAAACATAGATAGCATGAATCAACTCATCAACAAAAATAAATACGGCGTCTCAATTAACCAACGATAAATATAAATCCTTCAATCCATAGACAAATCAAAGTTAAGGTTCAAACATCCCCTTAAACTGGATAGAAAATACTAGCCTAACATACTAAGAAAAATAAATAAGGATAAAGAAAGAGAATAAATTCTCCCTCGTGTGCGGATGCGGCTTCCCTCCGCGTGTGTAGCCTTCTTTCCCGATCACTGCGTGGTCCCTCTATTTTTTCTGTCTCCCCGCTGAAGCTTACGACTTTTCTTTTTCTTCGTAAAAAAATGTATCCTTCTCTAATTCGCGTGAGTCTCCTCAGGAAATTAAAACTCTTCAAAAACTTCCATCCAATCACAACTCCTCCAAATGGAAATAATCTCTCATGAAATAATTCATCTCCAATGAAGACATCTTCAGCACTTGCACCAAAAGTGTCTCAAGCCCAATATTTTCATCCTAGCCCATATCAGTACGTGTTTTATTCATTTGGGCCTTAATTAATTCGGTATTGTGAGCCTAATCTCCCGCGAACACTCGTCAATGTTCCGAATCTACAAAATACTCCAATGAGCTGAAAATAAATATAAAAACATCAATGTATATGAATCCATCCAAATAATAATTAAGTCGAAAAATATAAATGTGTGAATAAATTAAGTATATAAGAATACACCGTTAAATATATAAAACATGCACATTTTTCAACCTATCAAATCTCCCCAAACTTAAACCGTTGCTTGTCCCCAAACAACTTAGAACTATAAGCACATAGATGGATATAAACAAATACGTGGAATTTTCGCTCAGGTCCTCACACATCTCACATAATGCATAGCTACAACTTCTCAAATTAATAATCCCGGACTTGAAATGAAATCAGCTTTACAACGCCAACAATCAAACATCAATTTAGTGAACTACCGCAGCTCGCCAATCTCTACACTGAGTATACCAATCATGCAACTAACGACATCCCTTTCTTTGCCAACCGGTTTAGTTCATATTCGCTTCTAGCCAGAAATCAAACATCTCGATTTTTCCTTTCATTTTTCATTTTTTTTTTTTTGGAACGGCAGCTCCATCACAGTCCATGGTTTCTAACTATTCGTGCTAGAGTGATGCACTAAAGCTCACAGACTGGCAGCTGTTGCAGCCCACGATCTCTTTTTTTTTTTTTAACATTCATTATTCTTCTTCTCCACATTCATTATTCACACCATCTTTTTTTTCTTTCTTTTTTTTTTATTTTTTTTTCTCGAGACATTCAAATCTCAACTTTCCACGTCAAGTCACCTCACACAATCGACATCAAGCAGAATAATCACCAGCACAGTTCAAGAATATAAACAGTTCAAGACGACTTACTATAAATAAAACACATAATTGTCAACTATCATGTCTTTGTCCCTCAAATGATAACACCTCAAGATTTTAACCAGAAATAATCAATCCAAGTCATTATAACTAGCACAATATTTCAATAGAATCTCATGTCATCATCGCAAAATTCCACATACAAATAGACTCCTACTCAAGAAAAACATGCTAGGACATCAACTCAACAACTCAAGCTCATAGACATCTCACACTAACGGGTCTCCCCAAACTTAGAGTTTGCATAAATAAGAAAGCAAAATAGGAGGTAAAAGGAAAGAGTTCACCTTATCAAAGAGTGGAAGTCACGTCGCACACCATTGGGAGCAAGCGCCCTTTTTTATTGTCGCTGGCTCGACTTATTACTACTCTTTCTTCAAGCGGTCCATGGTGGCTTCATAGGTGGCCTCAAAGGAGGCACAAATCTTGCAGCACCATGCTCTTCAAGGATCCCCTCATCCGATGTCGGGTGCTTGACGGGATCTTTTCTTCTCGGTGGTAGGTTGTCATTGTAAAAGACTAGCCCGGGATCATGGATAAGAGGAAAAATCTCAACCACCTCAAGGATGTAAGGCTCTTGATATTCAACATGCTCGGCTGCTGGTTGTTCGATCTCGGATAGAAGATATTGATTTTCAGTCATGCTCGGGGAAATTGATGAAGTTTTCACATCGTTTTCACTTTCGAACGGGCTGTTATCGGGGCCTCCGATAGCAGAAGAACATGCTACCAGGCTGTTATCAGGGGGGCAATAACAGCGGAAATTTGCTCCTCATTGCCTTCTTCTTCTTGATCCTGTTCATCGTTCGGCTCAAAAGTACGTACGTCCAGCACCTCAAGCTCCGTGTCGTTGCTCAGCTCAAGGTTTTCAACATCACTTTGGCTCGGTTCGACTTGAGATGATAGCCGACTCTTGGCTCGTGCATCTAGTTCGCTCAATACATCACCAATCGTTTTGCTAGTAGCCATCAAAGATTTTTGACACTCCTCAAATAACTTCATCATTGACGGGCTAGCCTCTTGTTCAATCGAAGGTTCTGAATGTGAGCCTCCATAGTGGAATTGAGAGTTATCGTGCTCATAAGTAGTCCCATACGATCGAGAATATTGTGAACTTTCATAGAATGAATTTCCACGCTCTCCCCAACCGTAATGGTCCCTATCGAAATTCGAGCACGCCCAATCGTCTTGTCTATACCTATATCTCTCGGTAGCTCTACGTGCACCATACCTCTCGAACAGAAATGGACAATCATCGGTGACGTGTTGTGTGGTATGACATAGACGACATGGTCTCCTTAAAGCTTGACGAACACTCTCAATGGCTTCTTGGATCATAGCCGACATCCTAGCCTCACGATGTTGGTCTCTTATTTCGCTCCTTTTTATTTCGTAATATGAGTCATAAGCGTAAGCACATTCCGGGCTCAAATATGCATCCATATCAAACAAATACCACCTACAAAAGAAACCACAAAAAGAAAAATAGGGAGATTAAGAGAATCAAAGAAAAATAAAATAAAGACTAATCTAACTACCTAATTCAATTAATACTAAAATAAATCACAACTCAATTGCGCCACTCCCCGGCAACGGCGCCAAAATTTGACCGCGCGTCGCAACGCGGCAAATTTAAATTTATAATATTTTTATCAACTAACCTCTACTAACTAGTAGTAGCGGCGAGTAAGGGTCGATCCCACGAGGAGCGGGAATTAAGTCGTGACAATTTTCGTATTAATCAAACTCAAACTAAGAAAGCAGTAAAAGGGGGGGATTAGTTTGATAAAAATAAAAATAATAAAATCAAATAAAATAAGAGAAGTCCAGTTTTTGGTTTAGTTATCACCCAATCTAAATCTACCGCTAATTAATCTCGACGCTTTCTTTAAATTGCTAATGAATTACCGACCCTAGCTAACAACAAGCTCTGTTAACCGAATTTTCCCTTACTGAATATTTAATCGAAATAGGCTCTTCGACTAAACCTAACTAGTGGACAACCTAGAATAAGCACTCTAGATTTAATGCACTAGCAGCATTAATTCCTAGGAAAATAGATCAGTCTAAGCAACAGACACAAAAGCTCGGACCATTAAACTTATGTTCACGCTACCCTAAAGATGCACGACCCTTAGTTTACTACTAACGAAACAAGACAATAACAATTACGGATTAAAGCCTCGAATCTAGCAATTAAACTATGAATATTTAACGTAGTTGGCCAGACTAAATCAAACATCATAGTTCATAAACATTAAACATAGATAGCATGAATCAACTCATCAACAAAAATAAATACGGCGTCTCAATTAACCAACGATAAATATAAATCCTTCTATCCATAGACAAATCAAATTTAGGGTTCAAACATCTCCTTAAACTGGATAGAAAATACTAGCCTAACATACTAAGAAAAATAAATAAGGATAAGAAAGAGAATAAATTCTCCCTCGTGTGCGGATGCGGCTTTCCTCCGCGTGTGTAGCCTTCTTTCCCGATCACTGCGTGGTCCCTCTATTTTTTCTGTCTCCCCGCTGAAGCTCACGACTTTTCTTTTTCTTCGTAAAAAAATGTATCCTTCTCTAATTCGCGTGAGTCTCCTCAGGAAATTAAAACTCTTCGAAAACTTCCATCCAATCACAACTCCTCCAAATGGAAATAATCTCTCATGAAATAATTCATCTCCAATGAAGACATCTTCAGCACTTGCACCAAAAGTGTCTCAAGCCCAATATTTTCATCCTAGCCCATATCAGTACGTGTTTTATTCATTTGGGCCTTAATTAATTCGATATTGTGAGCCTAATATCCCGCGAACACTCGTCAATGTTCCGAATCTACAAAGTACTCCAATGAGCTGAAAATAAATATAAAAACATCAATGTGTGTGAATCCATCCAAACAATAAATAAGTCGAAAAATATAAATGAGCGAATAAATTAAGTATATAAGAATACACTTTTAAATATATAAAACATGCACATTTTTCAACCTATCAGACACCATCACCGACTCCATGGAGGAAGTTGCCAAAGAGTTTGTCCATTACTACGAGGCTCTCTTGGGAACCGGAGTTGAAACGGAGGATGTTGATCCTCAAATCCTTCGATTGGGACCGTGTGTTGGAGTTGATGATTGTAGAGCCCTCATTTCCCCGGTCACCGAGGACGAGATCAAGAACACACTTGGAGACATCGAGGGTGGTAAGTCCCCGGGTCCGGATAGCTATACCTCTACTTTCTTTTTGAAGAGTTGGTCCATGGTTGGGGGTGATGTGGTGGCGGCTATCCAAGAGTTCTTCCGCTCTGGCTCACTCCCTAAGCAATGGAACCATACGGCCCTCACGCTTGTTCCAAAGTCCTCCCACTCCTCACAAGTTAAGGACTTTCGACCAATTGCGTGTTGTAACACGGTTTACAAGATTTGTTCCAAAATCCTTGCTAGGCGAGTTAGCGAAGTCCTTGACTCCATCATTGATGAGGCCCAAGCCGCTTTCGTGAAAGGGAGGAACATGATCTATAACATACACCTAATGCAACCCCTAGGTGTATCATTAAAATAGACCTACGTAAAGCTTTCAACTCCATCTCATGGTCGTTCTTGAAACAAGTCCTTGATGGGCTCGGCTTTCCCCTGGTCTTTACAAGATGGTCATGGAGTGCGTCACCACTCCGTCCTACTCTATATCTATCAACGGGAGCCTCAAGGGCTACTTCAAAGGCAGTCTCGGTCTAAGGCAAGGTGACCCCCTATCACCCTTCCTTTTCGTGATTTGTATGGAATACTTTTCTCAGCTTATCAAGAGCAACACGGCGGTCGGCACGAACTTCAAATACCATCCAATGTACGAGCAATTAAAAATCTCGCACCTTGCCCTCGTCGACCACCTCATGCTTCTATCTCGTTGAGACCCCCCGTCAATTCAGGTTCTCATGGATTTCCTCAAGGATGAATGTGCTAAAGTCTATTATTTACTTAGCCGGTGTCAAGGACGATAGTCGGGCTACAATCCTTGACAACACCAACTTACGGTGCGGCTCAATGCCCTTTCAGTACCTCGGCGTCCCCCTCACCGTGGGCTGAATCACGGTTAGGCTCTTCGATTATATGATTGAGCAAATTGAAAGGCAACTTCGTGGGTGGAATGGGCATACTCTTTCCTATGCCGGAAGATTGGAACTCATTCGCTCGGTGATCCAAGGCATTGTGTGCTTTTGGATGGGGATCTTCCACTTGCCCGGCGTAGTTAGAACAAAAATCACTCAACTATGTAGAAGGTTCCTTTGGGGGATCGAAGAGTGCTCCCGTGGCTTTAGCATTTGCCTACCGCACTTGGAAGGTGGTTTGGGGCTTAGGGATTTGAATGCGTGGAACCAAGCGTTGATTACCCGGACGCTTTGGGACATGCAAGCAAAAAAAGATACCTTGTGGCACAAATGGATTCACAACATTTATTTGAAAGAGAACTCAATTTAGAATTGGGAAGTTAGACTAAAGGACTCACCTCTCTTCAAAACCATCTTTGAGATTCGACAACTCTTGCTGGAAAAGTCGGGGAGTGAGCGGGGTGCGGATGGCCTTCTTTTAGGGTGGAAAACTCGAGAAGGTCAAGATAGGACTAGCAAGTGCTATGAATTCCTTAGAGCTAGAGCACCTATGGTACCGTGGAATGGGGTTGTTTGGGGCCCGTGCAATACCCCCAAGCACTCCTTCATCCTTTGGTTGGGGGTGCTTAATCGACTCCGGATAAGAGATCCACTCGATTTCCTAGAGGAAGACCCGATATGCCCTCTATGTGGAGTTGTGAATGAATCTTCAAGCCACTTATTCTTTGAATGCACCTTTAGCTTGGAGATTTGGAAGGAGATTTGGATTAAGCTCTGACATCTTCTGTCCACACTAAAAAGAGCCCTCAAATGGAAAAGAAGCTAGGGGGAGCGGATGGCAAACCAAATTGAAGAAAGCGGCCTTTGCAGCAACCGTGTATTTCATTTGGAATGCTAGGAACCGGTTGGTGTTTGAGAATGAATATCAAGGGCCGAGTCTTGTCATTCGCAAGGTAAAAACCCATGTTTATCGAACTATTTTTGCTACTTATCTGAATGTGCTTGTTGAATTCGAGAGGCGGAGCCTCAGACTTTGAGTATGCCTTGGTTTAGTTTTTGAGAGTTGGGGTGTATGGATGGCCGACCACCCGGAATGATCTTTAATTTGGAAGTGGAGGATGTTGCGGGAATTTTTTGGGCTCCAGGTGCTAGCGGCGCTAGGGGGGGCTTAGCTCCGCTATGAAGAAACATTTGGTGAAGATCGCCCAGGTTCCAGGTACTAGCGGCGCTAGCAGAGGGTCTAGCGCCGCTAGGGGTTCATGTAGCGCCGCTAGGGGTTCATGTAGCGCCGCTACGCGGCTTAGCGAGGCTATATGGAGGACCTCTGTAACACCCCACCTTATCGTAAAATCAGAGTGCGAAAATTTCGCAAAATTTTTTAAAAATAAAATCTTTTACTTTGCGAAAACTGATTTGGGGTGCTACCGTAAAAACATGACTTAATTTGGAAAACCGTTATCCTAATTTTTAATAAAATCATACTGTTACTGAAAGCATAAAGTTTTCCAAAGTCCGGTCAAAATATAAGTTCATCAAAAACCATCATCAGCGGAAACGTAAATCGTCATAATATATACACAGTCAAAACATAAAAGTCCTGAAGCCTTCGTCATCTCACGCTCCCTGCCCGACATCCTAACCTGAAACACATGATAAAAGTGGGAAATGAGCACTATGGCACTGTGCTCCGTGGAAACTCATACTAATGTAAACATTGAAAATAATAACAACATCATGATCTTGGCATATACATAACCTCAACATGAAACCGGTAATAACATGAACATGAATCTGATATCGTCACGCAACGTAACCCTGACCGTTACCTCATCTGCCGGCAAAAACTAATGCCGGACACCATGTGCACACTCTAGTGGGCAGACTAGGGCCACTAGAACCCAGAATGGACCGGCGACCATTCCGAGCGGATACTGAACTGAAATACATACCTCAAACATGGTACCGTAATTATAATCAATGTAGTACTTAGTCTGAGTCCCCACCTGAACTGCTGAAACTGAACGGTAGTGCTGATGCCTGATCAAACTAAAAATAATATAAACAATTACTACTGACTATGCTCAGACTGATAATTTAACTGTTTAATTACGTTAAGATGCTCTACTGAACCAGACATGACATTCGAACTTATTCGGTATAACTGAAACCGGCTAAGTACGAAACTGAACTGACATAAATTAACTAAGCTGAACTGAACCCGAAATTTTAACTGAAAATAACACGGAAATTGAGAACCGGGACTGAAACTGATAATAACTGACTGAACCGGTCCAGCCGGTCTGAACCAGTCTGGACCGGACTGCCAGTCCGCTGAACCGAGCAGTCGGGCTGGCTCGGCCGACAGCCTGCCAGGTGCTGTGCACGTGGGCGCTGGCTGGCGGCTGCGGGATGTCTGGTGGACTGGCTGCTGGCGGGTCG
>CACSLK010027832.1:1944249-1979217 GCA_902706635.1 Striga hermonthica
TTACGATCGAATCTCATTTACTCTCGGCAAAACACACTTAACTGAACTTAAACATGATATACTGAACAATTGAACATGCTGGTTCGAAAGAACATTTACTTAGCAAATATTCTACTCGTGAACGGCCCGTGGTGCGTGCTACGTGCACGGCCACGCCCTTCGGCCGACACGACACTTTAAACATGAAATCTCTCCGAACACTTAATCTTACCTGAACCTGACATTACTCAAAAAGACTAAACATACGAAGATCGTTTGGAAAATTCAACTTAGAACATGACATGACTCGGCACGGCTTCTCGCACGGCCTTAACGACAAAAGACACACATGAAAGCCGGAACTAAAAGCTGAATTCAATAAGCATGATAATATCAGCCTATAACCGTCGGGAATTACCTCCAACTAAGCTCGAGCGATAAGACTCCTCGAGTTCCCGTGATCGGCGTGACCTTCTGCGTGCGTGATGTCGTATGGTGCGCGTCTTCTCGGATCGCCGTGCGTGTGTGCTGCTTGCCGGACGTGCGTGAACTTAGAAATATGCTCTCTTAATACTTGCTAACCTTAGTGTATATTTATGAAGAGGATATAGGCTGCATATGGATGCATAAAAGATGAAAAGAGATGGGCAAAATTTTTCCAAACTCCCCATTATATAGCAACCGAATGGGAGTTGCATGACCTCTTGAATTGGTGGCTTAACCATTAATTGACATTTGCCTCATAATGACACCACTTAATATGACTAATCATACACTTAATTCCTCATCTTGACACGTGCACCAACTTAAAAAGATGATAAAAATGTTTCCTTAATCTTAAAGAATAGGTACGACCTTTAAGTAAATTTGGAATAAATCCATACGGTTTATCCATTAAAATCGTGATTAATTTTTGAATTAATCACTAATTATGTCTAATTATTTAATTAAACATAATGCTTAATTACCAAAATTATTCCGAACGTAAACGGTACGTCGAAAATAATTTTTGGTAATCTCGACTAAAAATAATTAATTCCAAAAATAATACTCGAAACTATTATTATTATTCTCGGAACTAAAAACATGATTAACATGACGGGATATCGCTGACTGAATAATTAATTCCGGACTCATTAATGAATCGGAATTAAATGGAAATTTATTCGGTTACTGAAATAGTTAAACCGAATAATTTATCGACTACTAGTCGAACATAGAATATAATTGACTGATTAACCTGAACTTGAACATGAACATGATTATTTATTAACAAAGGCTAGCGTAAAACCAAAAGCTAGTATTTCCTTTATTAATAAAATACGGGGCGTTACAACCTCTCCGGGTAGTAACACAGCTAACGAGTCTAGCGCCGCTAGTACTTCTTGCTTAGCGCCATTATGGGCCTTAGCGACCGACTGACGCTGCAACACCTTTTCGACTAGCGCCGCTTGTGCCACGACAACCTTCGCGCCTCTAGCTATGTATAGCGGCGCTAACCCCGACTTTGTGCAGGATTTTTCTTGCGCATGTGACCGCACGCCATGTTGCTTAGCGCCGCTAGTGGACCCCTAGCGCCGCTAGGCTTGACGAGCAATACGAGATTTGGAGCATGGCCTTTACATGTACGGCTTCGCGTGCACCGCCGCGGTGACCCCCGACCCTATAGGTTGCCGAGATCCCCTGGGACCTCTTTGTATTTAGTATTCCGAGACTTTTGAGTGAGCAATCGGCTTGTGGTTGTCCTCCTATATATAGATCGCGTGAATGAGTAACCTGCTTGTGGTTGCCCATTACGCTTTTAAAATCCGTTGATCGGTTGTCTGAACTCAGTTTTGATCTATATATTTACATTTAACGATCAAAAAAAAAAAAAAAAATACACTACAGTCTTTTTCCAAGAAAGGTCTCACTTCCTGTCTAGACTGTGAACGAATAGTGTAGTCTTACAAAGAACCGATAGGTGATCTTTCTGTTTGAAACACTTCGAACCACACTATCTCAATGTAAGACAAGTAGTATGATTGCATAAATAAATAAACTGCAAGTATATGTACTTTGTCTAAAACATGATGGCCAAATCAAAATGGAATTGATAGAATCTGCAAAACATAGCTTTTACAGCATACCTCTAACAACATCGCCTTTGGGGTAATAGCTAGGTGCGACCACCTCTACGGAGCTATATTCCAAACACCCTCTGAGTCCACGCCTCATCAAGTCCTTCGCCAAATTTTTTTCCGAGTTATCTTCTGCCATGATTCTTCTTCTCTCTTCTTTGGTGAGAAAAATCAGCCTCTTATCTCTGGATTTATCCCCACAAACGACGCCAATTTGTTGCGCAAATCGTACCTCGACCGGGTTGAACTGCGCCTAGCTAGTTCGAACCACCTTGATGTCTCTGACGGCATGCAAAACACCGGGAGGAGTCCCAGCGGAAAACACTCTGACGCTCAAGTCATCCCAACGTTCAACAGAAATATGTCGAAAAAGCAAATTCGCGCGTGTATGTGTGTTGTGTAAAAATAATGAACTGTGCCCTTTTATAGTTGAGGTTACGCCCTGGTTGAAGACTTCTTGTTGGACAAGAAGTCTTGTTTGTTTCTATCTGTTAATTAGGTCACAACATCTCTGAGTCATCAGACTCCTTAACATTGCCAACTTTCTCATAACTTGCTCTTAAAGCTACCTCTAGGCCCTGGTCCCCTCAGCAAAACCCTTTGGTCGAGTGCTTAGGTGCCTAGGTGCCGAGGTGTTTGCGTGCCAAGCTACCTAAGTGCCAAGCTGCCTAGGTGCCATGCTGCCTAGGTGATTACATCGGCCGAGCTCGACATTTTCTTGGTATGGCGTCGAAGTGCTCACGCAGGCTAGTCACTTCCTAGCTCCTTTTCACTTCAAAGGTACCGTGGAGGATGCTCATGCCGAGCTCCTTCACCCCACGGGCGGTCGTGCCTAACTGCCACTAAGCTCGGCATATGCCCCGCCCTCATGAACTGCTACTTATGGGATTATCACTGCCAACCCGTGATGCTGACTTTTCGCCTGGACTCTTCTCAGACTGGGCTCAGACCTTTTGTTTTAGTTGTTTTTTTAGTTGTTGGTTTTGTTACTTAGTTGTTTTCGTTTGTTAGTTTTGTTGTATTTTGGACGTTGGACTCGTAGACTCGTGACTTTTCAGCCTATTTAGGGCCTTTTTTATATACAAGTTGGGGGTCCGGCCTTCACCTCAACCTTTTCGGGTGTTGTTTTTAAAATAAATAAATAAATAAATAAAGTTGGGGTAGTGCCTATTGAAGAGAAAAATGAGAGAATCACGATTAAGAAGATTTGAGCATGTGCGTAGTGTTGACATCATTTTCAGTAAACCAAATTGAGCAACGGTGATCAGATGAGTATGTTCAGTAAGAGGATAATTAAGTTCGTACAAAGTAGATGATGTCTTCACAGGTCTCAAGACAATCACATATCGAGTAAAAATTCATCAAGAACCGACATCGTCGTCAATTGACCAATATCTCATGTCGGTTATGACATGTCGGTTAATACATGTCGGATGTGACATATCGGTTATAGCTACACGAGCCGATATCTACGACTTGCTAGGCCGACACCACGAGGCGGTGCCAACTCAGCATAACTCATCATTACACTTGGCCGAGTGGCACGTTACCAGGATGAATCGCAATTAGCCGCCATTGACTATTCTCATGTAATGTTTACATGTTAGATAAATGTTGTAAATAAATATAAAAGGAGAAAAAGTTCTCCAATCAGACAAGGGAGACATACAATGATATTCAAAACATTCCATCTTATTTCACTATTCATGTAGTCTTTGTTACTTTATCTTGAATTTACAATAAGTCCCTGTTGATTATATAGTTGTTAATTCCCGTTTAACAACAGTTTGGCGCTAGAGGAAGGGCGGCCTCACGTTTTGAGGTTAACTTTCGCTGTTAAAGCCATTTTTGCGCTTGAAGTCACCATCTCGCAATCTGGTCGAGACCATACAGCTCATCCTGGCCAGAGTCAATCGACTAACCATTCCCCACGAAGTTCAACACCACCTCCTTCGGTCACGAATATCACAAACTTTCTTCAAAACCCGGAGTTTATTCAAGGTTTAACCTCTTTGATAGCTCGAGCCATGCCTAGAAACTCGAGTACAGTGCCATTATCAACGTCGTTAACTACCAATCCAACAGAACATCCAAATCATACTCGTCATGACCCCGAAACGCATGCGGCGACATCCCATGCTACGTCACAACCACACCACACTTCTCCACGTCAAGAAGAGTTAACTCGTATAAATGCTAACCCAGTAACGAACAATCAAGCCCCGGAGGAACCCCCCCATACAGGAAATGACTGCTGAAAGTCACTCTGCTCATCATCAGCGAATTCCGTCACGTCCTAGACTCGCTTCACCAATGCCTCATGTTCGTGAAGATTTGCGGCGCCAGATTGAACAGAATCGTATTTCGAGGCATAGTGCGGAGGAAATTGAAGCTCTCCGTAAACGCTTGGCTGAACTCGAGACTCGACAGAATTCACAGGAAGATTCCCCCCGACATGTCTCGACGTCGGGAAATGTCATTATTGAAGCTGATTCACCTCTAGCTCCGGAACTTACCGCGGAGGCACTTCCTGCTAAGGTAAAGATCCCACAAATTGGCATGTATGATGGAACATCAGACCCAGATGCGCACTTGGGTCATTATACGTCTTGGATGGATTTGCATGGTGCCTCAGATGCTTTGAGATGTCGGATGTTTTCGCTTACACTGGGGACGCGAGCACAAAAATGGTACTATACTCTCCCACCCCATTCAATTTGGAAGTGGCAACAGTTACGTGCGGCCTTCCGATCACACTTCATTGGAGCTCAAATTTGCCTCATCCCAAAAGAATCAATTACTAACATCGTGCAAAAGGACGACGAGACTGTTAAGGACTACGTGTCTCGGTTCAACGACCGAATTCAAAATATGGAGCCTTGTCACCCTGAGACCCTCTTAGTAACCGCAATCGCAGGACTAAAGCCTAACTCGATGTTTCGCTGGACCTTGTGCCAAAACAAACCGACCACGTTCCAAGAATTTCTTGTACGAGCTCAACAATATATTATTGCCGAGGAATCGATGTCGGTTCCCAGTTTCGACTTCTCGACGAAAGAAAACAAGACTGAACCGGACGCCAAAAAGAAGAATAAGAAGAACTTTGGGAAAGCACAATTTCGGAATTTCTCCAAAGGATATGAAAACACTCCAGAGTCTAGGGCCGCTCGAGATCAGTATTCAGACAATGTCAGGACAGGCTATCAGGCCGTTTATTCAGCCGGAGCAGCTACTATATACGAAGAACTGAAAGTAAAAGGGATTATTCCAGACCCGAGACCCGTGAGAACCCCTGAAGACAAGCTGGACAAAACTCGATACTGTGCATATCACAAGTCTCCGGGACATAATACCGATGAGTGTCTCGGTCTTTTGTCAGCTCTCTTACGGTTAATTGGACAACCTCAGCTTCAAAAGTTCTGAAATTTTGATAATCGCCGGAAAGGGAGGCCCTTGGATCTTTCAGATGATGAAGATGATGATAATCGACCTGTTAACCCGAAAAGAGCCCGTGCAAACGATAAGGAGGTTTTCACGTTTTCTACTCTTGTCGGAACTTCGACTGATAACTGCAGGAAGTCCAGGATACATGATACCTTAGACTCTTCACACTGCATACCTCGAGTCAATTCCAATAACAAACAGCTGGATACTTCTCGACGGAAAGCCAAAGCTTATGCCCGGGAGGCACAAAATGCCGAGAAACGAGTCATGAACGTTGATCTTCGAGATACCATCAACAAACAGAATTGTCCTATCACATTCAGTATCGAAGATGCCAATCTATTTGCTCATCCTCATTTTGATGCCCTTATTATCACAGCTCCGATTGGAGGGATCCCTGTTCACCGAATTTTGGTCGACACAGGAGCTTATTCAAGTATTTTGATGCTCCGCACTTTCAAGAAATTGGGTTTAGACCCAACAGACATTAGGCCTTGCAACGACCAAATTCAAGGTTTCAATGGAAGCATCTCTTGCCCTGTCGGCGAAATATTGCTCCCTATTCGATTTGGTGGCTTTGGACCAAAATCCAAGATTATTATGGATACTTTCAAAGTCTTGGATGTCCAGAATGAATATAATGCTGTTATAGGACGAACTGCACTTTACAAACTTCGTGCTGCTGTGTCAATTTTTCATTATGCCTTGAAGTTCCCCACCATTGAAGGAGAAGGCACTCATTACGGAGATCAACGAGAAGCCCGAAGTCTGACGTTGCTCTCAATCTCGCGTAACTTTCATATGATTGAAGAGCAGGATACTGATAACTCTATTGGGTTGAACAACCCAACTCTTAATGCTGAAAGAACTGATCAGTTCGCTCCAGATACCGACATTCCTCTCGCAGATACCGATGTCCCCATGACGTCGGTTTTGCCCGAAACATTAACTGAAGTCCTTGATCAAGAACAACCTTTTCATGAGAAAGACATAGGAATACACGAAGATTGGATCCACGGATGCAGTTCAAAGATGGGAATCATCATGTCCGGGCGGAACCAGTTGAAGATGTCGAAACCATTTACGTGGATGGATTGACTCAGGAAAAATCATTGCGCATTGGAGCTAACCTTCAAGAACCCACACGGTCGAGCTTAATTCAGTTTCTTTAGTCAAATTCCGACGTATTCGCTTGGAAGCATGAAGACATGAAAGGAATTGACCCGCAGAAAGCATGTCATCGCTTAAATTTGGATAAGACCGTCAAGCCCGTCATCCAGAAACGTCGAAAATTCGGTCCGGATCGTCAGAAGGCCCTCGAAGAGGATGTGAACAAGCTCATAGACAATAAGTTCGTCAAAGAAGCCAAGTACCCGACGTGGATATCAAACCCTGTCTTGGTTAAGAAAGCCACCAGCCTTTGGCGTCTGTGCATTGATTTCTCAGATTTGAACCAAGCATGCCCGAAAGATAGATATCCAATTCCACACATTGATTACATGGTAGATGCTACATCGGGACATCAACTCATGAGTTTTTTGGATGCCTATTCCGGTTATAATCAAATTCTCATGCACCCTGATGATGCTGAACATACATCGTTCTACTCGGCCCGAGGTCTGTATTGCTATGTCATGATGACTTTTGGATTGAAGAATGCTGGGGCCACATACCGAAGATTGGCCAATAAGATGTTTGCTCGGTTGATCGATCATACAATGGAAGTTTACGTAGACGACATGCTGGTGAAATCGGAACAAGCCTCTGATCACATCGCTCATCTTTCTGAAGCCTTTGATATTCTCCGAGAATACTCCATGGTGCTTAATCCCAAGAAGTGCACCTTCAGGGTTAGATCAGGGAAATTTTTAGGATATATGGTGAGTCAGAGAGTTATTGAAGCCAATCCTGCCAAGATCCAAGCCATACTTGAATTGGCCCCCCGACATCTATTAAGGGTGTCCAAGCCTTAACTGACCGACTGGCAGCTCTAAACCGATTCATTTCAAAGTCGACGGATCATTGTAAGCCTTTCTTTGACGCTGTCAGAAAGAAGAAGCCGTTCCAATGGACCGTGGAATGTCAGAATGCTTTTGACAACATCAAAGAAGTTCTCTCACGATTACCGACGTTGCAGAAACCTCTTCCTGATGAACCTTTGTATTTGTACTTGGGTGTAAGTGACGTTGTTGTTAGTGCTGTCCTTATACGACAAGATGGACTTCAACAGTTCCCGATATATTACGTTAGCAAAGCCTTACATGACGCTGAGTTGTGATACCCGTATATGGAAAAGTTAGCCTTTGCTCTGATCATCGCTGCACGGAAGTTACGCCCATATTTTCTGGAACATTCTATTATCGTGTTTACATCATACCCTCTCCGGCAAGTCCTCCACCGACCTGACACATCGGGAAGGATGATTAAGTGGGCAATAGAATTGGGACAGTTTGACATTCAGTACCGACCACGAACTGCCATCAAAGCTCAAGTGTTATTTGACTTCATAGCAGAGTTTACCCCAATTGTCAGTACATCCATTGAAGATCCAACATGGACTCTTTACATTGATGGATCATCCACTGCTATACGAGCTGGAGGAGGGATTGTTCTAGTTAGTCCTGATCAACAAGTGTTTTGTTATTCTGTAGCATTCACTTTCCCGGCCACCAACAACGAAGCAGAATATGAGGCCCTCTTATCAGGTCTACACTTTGTCGAATCCATGAATGTTTCCTCTCTCCGAATATTTTCTGACTCTCAGTTACTAGTCAGCCATATTAATGGCACTTACGAAGTTAAAGAACCACGGTTGTTGCCTTATTTTGATCTCGTCAAGAAGAAGCTGTCACGGTTCAAAATGACGTTAGAGCATATACCTCGGTCATCTAATATTCAAGCAGATGCTCTTTCGCGTTTGGCCTCTTCAACCGATTTGAACAATGTTGAGTTTGTGCAAATTACTCAACAGGCGACCTCCTCAACAGTTTCTACCGACGTCGTCATGATTGACGCTGCTTCACCAACCCCAGATCCGACATGGATGGATCCAATCGTCAACTACCTTCAAACTGGGGCCGTACCTGAAGACCCAAAAGAAGCTCCCACTCTTCGTGTTCGTACTGCTCATTTCACTATTGATCAGGGAATGTTATATAAGCGTGGATATTCTATTCCATTGCTTAAGTGTTTGTCAGAGATTGACGCCCAACGGGTTCTTCAAGAAGTACACGAAGGAGTTTGCGGTACCCACCAAGGAGCTCAAGCTTTATCCCACAAGATTCTCCGACAAGGCTACTATTGGCCGACTATCAGAAAGGATGCCGCAGACTGGGTGCGAAAATGTCACAAGTGCCAGATATTTGCTCCCAACGTTAATCAACATCCTGAACTTCTCAAGTCAATATATAGCCCATGGTCGTTTGCAAAATGGGGAATTGATTTGATCGGCCCACTTCCAACAGCAAAAGGGGGTGTTCGGTTTGCAATATTAGCTGTTGATTACTTCACTAAATGGGTTGAGGCCGAACCTCTTGCGACCATCATTGAACAAAAGATGATCGATTTTGTGTGGAAATCAATCATTTGTCGGTTTGGAGTACCGAACTCCATCATAACCGACAACGGTCGTCAATTCGAAGGGAAACGATTTGAAAGCTTTTGTGAAGATTACGGCATCAAGCACTTCTTCTCGTCACCTTATCATCCAAAAGCTAATGGACAGATAGAAGCTGTAAATAAGATTATCAAGAATGGTCTGAAAACTCGGCTTGAGGCCGCAAAGGGATCATGGCCTGATGAGTTACCTTATGTCCTCTGGTCTTACCGGACGACGACAAGAAACTCGACTGGAGAAACTCCATTTTCGTTAGCATACGGGACTGAAGCTGTGATACCGGTTGAACTTACTTCTCCGACATATCGGGTTACTCATTTCTCTGAAGAAACCAACTCAGCAAATCTGAAAGCCAGTCTCGATTTGGTCGATGAGTTACGAGCTGATGCTGGGATTCGAAATGCCGCCTATAAACGACATAGTGAGAAGTACATCAATTCAAGACTCAAGCCACGCTCATTTGTCAAAGGAGACCTTATACTGAAAAGAATCACTGGGGCCAATGTCGGCCCGTTACAACTGAAGTGGGAAGGACCCTTTAAAGTAAATCGTCTGATTTCTAATGGTACTTACCGACTTGAAACTCTAGATGGTGTTCCCCTTCAGTATCCCTGGCACACAACCTATCTGAAGAAGTATTACCAGTAAATTTGAAGGCCAAAGCTCTGTCCCTGACGTATAAAAAGTTTTTGTCCTACTCATGTACAAGAATCACATTTTGCTATCAATAAAGTTTGTGTGACGAACCTCTATAATTTGTTCGATCACTTGGACCACAATAAATTGGTCCTCGTTGCTAAGGCTAAACGTGTTTCATACCCTGAAGTTGGTATGACCTAGCCAAACGCGACAAAGCTGGATACTTCCAAGCCCTGAAGTTGGTTTGGGGAGGCTTATGCTCTATAATATCAAATCCCGACGTTGATTTGATGAGCTTACAATAAATATTTTCAATAAAAGCAAGTCTTTTATGACTTGTTCCGATAAAGAGTTTGCAGATGTCGGATATACTATAAATTGTGCCGACACCAAAAATTTAAACAAACTCAAAACAAGGCAGAGTGTAAGTATTAAGTATCACGTCGGAGTAATTACGAGCATGATCCATTAAATGTTCATTTATCCTTCTCCGACATGTTTTGACTTGTTACGATAAATATGTCAAAACAATACATTCATGAAATATGAAATCAAAACATTAAATTTCATTCATAATAAGAAATTTTCATTATATACGATTAAGGGAAAAATAGAAAAAACAGACAGATAACAAATTTTATTCATCTTTTTTGGTCCCCGACGACGAAGCCTCTCCGGCTGTGGAAGATTGGGAGTTCCCAGCTTCGGTTTTGCCCTTGTCCGCCGCGTCCAAGTGGTTTATCAATCTCTCACCCAGACGCTGCATTACCTCTTCCTCCTTCTCTTCCACCGCTCGGACGACATCACTTTCTTTTATGATGACGACGTCATCATCTTCGTGCAAGACACGATCATCGTCGGAGGGAACTGGATCAGCCACCCATCCTTTAGCCTTGGCTTCGTCCTCCGCCACCTTTCGTAAGGCGAAGCTGATAATCGCGCCCAAGAGCTCTTCATCAGATAGGCCTTCGAGTATCTCAGCGACAAAGGCCTCGGCAATGGTCTCCACGCATATATTTGCCATTTCAGGCTTCTTAGCCTTCTCCACTTCGAGGACCATATCGACAAACGTTTGGCGGATTTTAGCCTTGCGCTTCTCCGACAAAGGCACCATATCCAATTCTAGCATCCGACTTTCCTTCTGCTTTAGAAGTCGGTCGGTGAAATCTCGCTCATCTTGATCTGCTGGGATATGGGCACTCTTCATCTCAGGGTTGAGACCATGTTTCTCCATTTTATGCAGAAGGAAGATACGCAACTCATCAATGGAGTAAACGCTGTTTTCCACTCTGTCGATCACCCAGCGCAACGTTAGTGCGGCGTTTAGCTCTAAATCCCACTCGGTTACCACATCCGCACTTAACGCCTTGTCGGATCCTGTCACAGCCTTCTTACCGACGTCGATACCCTCCTGAAATCTGAGTTCGGCTGCAGCTGTCATCTCTTGACGGAGCTTTGTCATAGCAATCTCATGGGCCTCACGACATCGGATAAGCTCAGCGTCCTTATCGGATCGGTCCTTGCAGACAGCTTGAAGCTCATCCCTTAGCCTCATGAGCTGTTCATCTTTTTCCTTGGCCGTTTCTTCGACTTTGGCCAGCTGAACCGACATGAGGTCATGAGCCAGTAAGAGATTTTCCCTTTCAGTCTTAAGGGCGCCCACCTCAGTTTGTGCCGCTTTTAACTGGGCATCTTTCTCCGACATTGATGCCTCATATCGAGACTTTTCATCCTCTAAGGACGTTATGGCATCCTCCTTCAAATTCAACTCATGTTGCTTTTCATCAAGCTCGTGTGCTCTACCCCGATAGCTCTCCTCAGCAGCAATGAAACTAACAAGCGCCCGTCCCAAACAACCTCGGGCATAGCTGAATTTCTGATCGTCGGGCAAAGATACAATCCCGGCGTGGGTTTTTGGATCCCATGACATTAACGGGACTTTTGCCGCCTTCATCGCCTCATTGGGGATCCAGTGATTGATTGTAACTTTTGGCTCGGCGACTGTTTGGAACATGGCGAACCAAGGGTCGAATACACCCTCTGGCAGCTTTAGCTCCGCCGCTTTCTTCTCATTTATTTTGAGGAAGGAATCCCTCAAAATGATCTCGGGTTCCTCCTCTTAATCTTTACCAACGCCAGTGTCTTGCCTTTTCTTCATCCTCTCGGCTACATGCGACACGCTGGATCTCTTACGCCGTTGGACTACATTCAAAAGCGGCTCTTTCGACACCTCCTGCGAGATGTCGGTCACTGCAGTAGGTTCCTCTACCGGCGTCATAACTTGTTGTATTGGAGCAACGTCAAGTGGCGGGACGTCGGCAACCAACGGCTCACTCACAATCGCCGGTGTGGGTTCCACCCTTGTTGACAATGGCTCACCAACAGCACTTTGAGATCGGTTGGGGTTCTTTTTCCATGCCTTCAGGAGGTTCATGCGTCCAGCCATCTCGGTTGATCGAAGGTTTTTGTTTTTTCCGACTTTGTTCTTCAAATTGAAGTTCGGATTACGTCTCCGATATTCTTCCGCCTCCACGGGATTGACAAAACCGAAATATCCCAGCAGCGGATAATAAACTGCCATAAGATATGTAAATTAGACCGACGTTGTCACTGTGAAGGAGAAAACAGAGCAAGTAAGAAGTGTACCTGGTTGAAACACTGAGTTCAGTACTCCGAGGGATAAGCCAGCAAGCTCTAATCGGGAATCTTTCACAAGTCGTTGGTATCGTCGCTTGTTTTGGGAAACTTCAAACAACTTGTCCACCCTCGTACAGTAGACCTTCAAATTTGGGTTCTCTCCTTCCCGCTGGCTTTGCTACAAGGTCACAAAAGTTCACCTGTTAGCGAAGACAAAAGACAAGACATTAATACTCAAAGTGAAGAAAAAGATAAGAAACTTACAGTAACTAGATTTAATCGCCATCGGGATACTAGTCCCATTGGCAAGAAGGTCGTTGGCGAAGTCGGCACATTGCCAATCTCCACCAACCCACAACCATTCTTCCTGGAATCCATGGAGTGTGTCGGGGATTTCAGCTATTAATTCTCCGACTTTGACTCTAGATTGAGGTTTACCGACAAGTGAGAAAGTCACAAGTGGGTCCGTCACTTGTCTATCTGGACTTTTCCTAAAGGTAAACATGCTTCTCATGTCCCTTGCTGACAGTAAATCCTATTTTTTCTCGGCTAAAAGCACGAGCAAACCGATAACTCGTTTCCACGAATTCGGAGCAATTTGGCATAATGGAAATTCCCAATTCCTTAAGTACTCAGTAATTATGCGCGGCAGAGGAAATCGCAGCCCTGATCTTAAACTCTCAGCAAATACGCCGACACATCCAGGTGGCAGGCATGTGATCCTTTCGCCCGGATATGGTGCAAATAAATGCACCGACGTAGGGACCCGAATTTCACCTCGCAGCATGACAACATCAGCATCTGTTAATATGCTCGGTTCACCATGGGATGTGAGTTCGGGGTCCGACCATCTTCTAATGGGTCGCCTCAAGAATCTCGAGTCATCAACGGCATTTTCCTCTACGGTTTTGTCCCCCTCGATGTCGTTTAGCCGAATATTCAATCGTTCGACAAATACCAGATCCCACCGACTATATTCGGACAACAATTCCATCTCCCCGGAGTGGACCATGTTGATCATCATAACATCCAACTCATCGTCACCGGAAGACGCCCACGATACGCTCATGATGTCGAGAATAAAAAAAAAGGGGTCGAAGTAGATGAACGAAATAAAGAAATAATTCTTACCACAGGAAGTAGTTCGCAGATCTGGGGTGCTCTGAGTACAGTTGAGAGATGATTAATTTGCAAAGAAAACAAAGGAGTCGATTGCAAGAAGAAGGTGAAAGTAAAGTGAATCTCAAGAGAAGATTTCCTATTTATACTAAACCCTAAATTTAGTAGCGACCGTTGGAAAACAAAAGAAATAGGGGCGCGTGGACCAGACGTTCTTAATTCGCGGGTCGACACAACTCTTGAGAATCGCGCCTATCATCAACGGTTACGTGGCCTAATAAAAAAGATTGTTACCCCTATCAGTAAACGTTGCAATTAATCTTAATAAATTGCGCCGTTTCAACTCTCAGTATTGTTTCTGCCAAGTGTAAAGATATCGGAGGAACAGTTGCAAAACCGACATGTCTCACTTGCTCAAGATTAAATGATCATTAGGGAATTTTCAGCATCACTGCCCGTCTTTTTCAAGACAACCATTAATGCTGGGGGCCACCTTGTTGACATCATTTTCAGTAAACCAAATTGAGCAACGGTGATCAGATGAGTATGTTCAGTAAGAGGATAATTAAGTTCGTACAAAGTAGATGATGTCTTCACAGGTCTCAAGACAATCACATATCGGGTAAGAATTCATCAAGAACCGACATCGTCGTCAATTGACCGATATCTCATGTCGGTTATGACATGTCGGTTAATACATGTCGGATGTGACATATCGGTTATAGCTACACGAGCCGATATCTACGACTTGCTAGGCCGACACCACGAGGTGGTGCCAACTCAGCATAACTCATCATTACACTTGGCCGAGTGGCACGTTACCAGGATGAATGGCAATTAGCTGCCATTGACTATTCTCATGTAATGATTATATGTTAGATAAATATTGTAAATAAATATAAAAGGAGAAAAAGTTCTCCAATCAGACAAGGGAGACATACAATGATATTCAAAACATTCCATCTTATTTCACTGTTCATGTAGTCTTTGTTACCTTATCTTGAATTTACAATAAGTCCTTGTTGATTATATAGTTGTTAATTCCCGTTTAACAACACGTAGGAGAGAGACTTCGAGACACCAGTGAGAAGTGTAGAAACACTAAAATTAAGACTGCAAATTAAAAGGGAAGAAGCAGACCTAAGAAAACTTGAAATGAGACAATAAAAAATAATTTAAATTTGAATGATGATATTTACTTTGATGGAGTACGATGACGTCATGTGATTCATATAGTCAGACTTTGGTTAGTAAAATTTTAATGGCTTTTTAATGATTGATTGATTGTAAAAGTTATGTGCCTTGGAATGAAATGAATATGAAAGAAAGAAACCTCGGAAATTAGGAAAGGGACAAGTTTTAAGTGGAAAAATTTTATAACTAACACAACCTACCGAAACTGCTTAATTACGTCATAGAAGCCAAAAAGGAAAACATGTAAGCGGAATTTCATTTAGACCTCAGGGACATTATTGTCATATAAATGCATAGTTTAAAAATGGCCCTACTTTCATAGCAGTGAACAAGAGTTGAATGAAAAAGATAGCCGTTGGAGGAGCCTAACCTGCATTAAAAACAATAAACAATAAATTATGATTATTAAATATTAAATGGGCAGTTGTTCCCAAAACCATAGACATGCGTGCAAAATTAGATGTATGTAGCCAGGAGTAAGTTATATGATAAGATAAGAACCCATCCACGAAAACTAGCCGTTGCACCCTTTGGATGAGAGAGGGAGAGAGTAGTGTTGACTGTTGAGTTGATAACACCTCACCCTCACCTGCTGCTGACAACTCTTATTTTATGTCTCTCCCCAACAAAGACACACACACACACACACACACACACACAAAATAATAAAAATAAATAAATAATCCTAGTATGATCTATTTAGATTGATTCCTTCTATTTATCTCTCTCTCTCTCTCTAGCTCGTCCTTTCACACTACAAAAAAAACTTGTGCGCACTGTTCATTTCCTCTTGCTTCTTGGCTCTCCCTCCCTCTCTCTCTCTCTCTACATCAACAAAAAATCAAATTCTTCTCTTGTCTTAATAATATTTTGGTTATGGAGGAAAATCAGCACATCTCCCATGGAAAGAAGAAGACATGGAAGAGAATAATTCATATTCCTCCACACAACCAGCCCACAACCGTAATATTATTATTATTATTATTATTATTATTATTATTTGTGGCGGCCGCCCCCCCAGCTTCCTCCTCCTCCTCTTGGGACGGTATCATCGTAACGCAGGCCGATTTCCAAGCCCTCCAAGCCTTGAAGCGTGACCTAATCGACCCCAAAGGCTTCCTCAGAAGCTGGAACGATTCTGGCTTCGGAGCTTGCTCCGGCGGGTGGGCCGGAATCAAATGCGCCCAGGGCCAGGTTATTGTCATCCAGCTCCCCTGGAGGGGTCTCTCCGGCACCTTGACCCAAAGGATCGGCCAGTTTCAAGCTCTGCGTAAGCTCAGCCTCCATGACAATCAAATTGGCGGTGTAATTCCCATCTCTCTAGGTTTTATCCCCACCCTCAGAGGATTACAGTTGTTTAATAACATGTTTTCTGGTTCAATCCCTTCTTCCCTCGCCCTTCCTCCCCTTGTGCAAACTATTGATCTCGCCAACAATTCCTTGTCTGGGGTTATACCACCTACCCTGCTTAACTCAACTAGGCTTTTCAGCCTTAATTTGAGCTTTAACTCCTTGTCCGGCTCAATCCCAATTACCTTTGCTCAGTCCCCATCTTTGCTCTACCTTGCTCTTCAGAACAACTCTCTTTCCGGTTATATCCCGCCTTCTTGGCCTCCTCAGCTGCAGTATCTTAACCTCCGGAATAATCAACTTACTGGTTCTCTTCCTACTAACATTGCCAATCTCTCAAGACTTACTGCGCTTGATTTGTCTAGTAATTTCTTGAATGGGACCCTGCCCGATAGCTTTTCCAATTTAAAAAATCTCTCACTTCTTGATTTGAGCAGTAATCGACTTGCAGGTCCAATCCCGGTCTCCATTGGCATTATCTCCTCGCTTAGGGAGCTCTATTTGTCTCACAACAATCTGAGTGGTGAGATTCCAAATTCTCTAGGGGACTTGCCAAATCTTCATTCTTTTAATGTCTCGTACAACAATCTATCCGGCCCCGTTCCTACAAATCTCTCCTCGGAATTCGACCCAAGTGCATTTGAGGGCAATCTCGGGCTCTGTGGGTACAGCCCCTCGACCCCATGTCCCGTGTCACCCTCCCAAACACCTGCGCCCCCCAGAAAACGACACCGAAAGCTAAGCACCAAGGACATCATCCTAATTGTGGCAGGGGCCCTCCTCGTAATTTTGCTTGTCATCTGCTGTGTCCTGCTGTGCTGTCTGCTGAGGAGAAGGAAGACGAGTATGGATGGCAAAAATGGGAAAACGGGTGAGGCCAGGGGCGAAAAGGGCATTCCCCCCACAGCGGCCGAGGTGGAGGCGGGGGGCGAGACGGGCGGGAAGCTTGTTCACTTTGATGGGCCATTGGTTTTCAGTGCGGACGATCTGTTGTGTGCGACGGCCGAGATAATGGGGAAAAGTACTTACGGGACAGTGTATAAGGCGACGATGGAAGACGGGATTCAAGTTGCAGTTAAGAGGTTGAGGGAAAAGATGAGTAAAGGGCAAAGAGAGTTTGAGAGTGAGGTTAATGCGCTTGGGAAGATTAGACATCCTAATCTTGTTGCGCTTAGAGCTTATTATCTGGGTCCCAAGGGGGAGAAACTGCTTGTTTTTGACTACATGCCTAAAGGGAGTCTTGCTACTTTCCTTCATGGTGAGTTGATTGATGATGATTAGTTTGTTTTTCTAAAATTTGTGAGAGAAGTTTTCAAGATTTATTATTTCATTGCAATATTATTTGCAGCACGTGGTCCGGACACAGCAATCTCGTGGGATATGAGGATGAAGATTGGGAAGGGCACGACAAGAGGGCTAGTGTACCTCCACAACAATATCAACATCATCCACGGGAACCTGACATCATCCAACATCCTGATAGACGAGGACGGGAACCCCAAAATCGCAGACTACGGCCTTTCGCGCCTCATGACAGCAGCTGCAAACGCCAACGTGATTGCCACCGCTGGGGCCCTCGGCTACCGTGCTCCCGAGCTGTCGAAGCTGAAGAAGGCCACCACCAAGACGGACATCTACAGTCTGGGTGTCATCCTACTGGAGCTCCTTACGGGGAAATCCCCCAGTGAAGGTGGTGAAGGTGAAGGAAGAGTGGACTTGCCACAGTGGGTGGCGTCCATCGTGAAGGAGGAGTGGACAAACGAGGTGTTTGATGTAGAGCTCATGAGGGATGCCTCTGTTATTGGCGACGAGCTGCTCAACACATTGAAGCTCGCCTTGCACTGTGTCGACCCCTCCCCCTCTGCACGCCCGGAGGCCCATCAGGTGTTGCAGCAGCTGGAGGAGATTAGAGGAGGAGCAACCACAACTAGCTCCGGAGATGATAATGATGCAGCAGTAATGTAGTGTAACTTTGTTTTAGATTTTTCAAGTGTTTTAGCAATTTTTATTCTTTCATTCTTCTTTTTTTTTTTTTAATTAGTATTATTATTATTATTATTATTATTATTTGTTGGGTGTGTAAATTTTGTTGGATTAAGAATTTGAAAAATGCTACAAGTATATAATAAATGTACATAGAGGTGTACATAACACTCACATGGAGTGAGAGTCCACTTGATTTTTTAATTTTGATATGTCCCACTAAATGTAAGTGTTAAGTACATGAATGGATGTGAATAATCCAATAAGATTACTCTAGGAATTTTCTATGTGATGAGAGGGCATGAATGGATGTGAATAATCCTTCTTAATTCCGTCCATTCATCCATCCTCACGCAGCAGTTGGAAAATGAAGGTGGAATCATCTAATAATGTCCTCGTCTCTAATCAAGTGGATAATTCAACACTTTTCTAATTGTGTTGCCTTATTGTTTAGCTAACAAAGTAGTACACAATTGAGAATGAATATAATGCAGTTTTGGTGACTTAAAGATAATTTGATGCTGTACCAAATCCACATCCATTGTATGAAAGAAGGTGATGATGTTCCCCATAAAACTTGCAATAAACTCCACCATTTTTGTGTCTTGAGAAGAACAGTCAATACACGTCAAAGATCATATAAACGAAAACATAAAAATTAAAATAATTGAGACAAACTGCTCGTTCATTTTTTACATACTTGCACCTAGTTTTGATGTCTAAGAAATATAGTGAAGGTAACAACACAGTATGACTACATTGAAACAAAATATATGTACAATCTGATGATATTCAGCGATCGATTTTCTTTGCATATCCACTAGTTTCTTCAGCAACTGTCTCCCAAACATTAGCCATCTTCTCAGCATATCCAGCCTGTTGTCATCAACAATCATCAATTTTACATCCCAGATTGAACATCCAATTCAGAAGCAAAAATGTGGGACTTGCACGGCCCCCACCACATCTTTACATGTTTCCAATTTTTCTGAGCACACTCCATTTGTGAGTCGTGACAGTCAGGAGTGACGTTCTTCGGAAAAGGAAATGTTTAAAAAAAAAAAAAAAAGGCCAGCAATAAAACCTTTGTCAGTAGAAAACAATATTCTACCAGTCTAACAGTAAATAACATACCTGATTAACAATGAATCCTCTCACCATATTCACAAAATCATCATGCCTCTCCTTTTCTAGTCTCTCAAGCTCATTTCTATTATTTTCCTGAATTAAGAAAATGGACATCATCGAGTCAACAATCAATCAACGAAGTAAGTGGGTAAGTAAAACATAATTCAGCAGTAGTAATGGAACAACAAATATAGCATCATCCCATTTAGACATATAATCAATCACTCAAGGTGTTGAACATTTCATTTTTACAGGTTGGAGAAACAGCAATATCATTTTTTTTAGTACATCTTATTTCTTGATCTTCCTCTACCTACTGGAATTGAGAGTTTGTCTTATGTTAAAATATTTATTACATATTCTATAGTTACATATCTTTTTGTTAGGTAGATTGGTCTCATTTGATTTATGTTCATATGGTAGGTAGGTGGTGTATTTTGGTGAATAAATATTGGGAGTTTGCGTACAATAATAAGAATTATCTTCTCCTTTTCCATTTGTTGCTGTTCTGAGACGATCTTTCAAAAATACACACACACACACACACAAATTGTTGTTTTGAGATGACCTTCTCATTGTGACTTCTGAAACTAAACCTGCTTTGGGAATGACCGTCAAACTCAAAGGCTCAAACTATATTTTGAGGTCACGAGCTTCAAGATTTTTCTCAGGTCACAAAATAAATTAAATCATATTCTATCTACTGCTCCATCTCTATCTACTGCTACCGATTCAAAAGATGATGGCTACCAATTGGATGCAAGCTAATTTTTCTATCATAACCAGCCTTCTTAACACATGGAAGAATTTGTTAGCGCTAACATTATGTTTTTAAATTTATGAATGAGATTCAGGATACAAACTATGTACTCGACAGAGAAGAAGGTCTCATGTGTTTGAACTATAAAAGAAATTGTTCTCTCTTTGTCTTAAGACCGTTGCTCTGTTAGCAATCACATTGCATCACTGCAACGATCACATTGTATCACCGAAGGCCCCAGACAAAATTTTGTTATACCATTTCACTGTCATATGACGCCCAACTCGAAGAAATCAATGGACGTTCCTTGTGGTGAAATTTCAATCGAGATTGGATTCTTCATTTCAGCCTTGGTGTAGAATATTATTATTATTATTATTATTATTATTATTATTATATTGGAGAATAAGTTAGGAATTAAATATTAGAGATCTTGTCTTGTTGGACAAGTTAGGAATAATGTTTAGGAGTCTTATTTAAAGGGCTCCCCCATCTATTGTTTTATTCAGTTGAATTTGAAATGAAATAAAGATATTGTTGAGTTTTACGTGTTTTACGAGAGAGTATCTCGTTTACTCTTTTATTTTCCCATTCCCTTCTCTACATCAGTTGGTATCAGAAGTCAGCACGATTCAAGATGCCGCCGCAGAAGGACGACATCGACGGGCGTGACGCCACCATTGAGTATCCGGGTCGACAAGCCACGGGATTCGGCCGCCAGATCAATCAATTGGATCGTCGGGTTGAGGATCTTTCGACGGGGATCGAAGAAGTGCGTCTTACGATCAACAACGTGGTTGAGGATTTGCAGACGAACCGTGACGCCAGCAACCGGGGCGTTCGCGGGGGAATTCGCGAAGGACGTGGAGGCCGTGGTCCAGGCGGGGCGCCCCGCTGGAGATCTCCACAACCACCGTCCGGCGACGAAGACGGCGAGGAGACATTATCGGAGGTGAATTCCTTCGACGATTTTCCACCCTCGCACGTCGAGGCTGACCCCTTCGCTGCATACGGCGGCCGTGACATGCGGCGACGGGGCCCGGTCTTCGTGAATGGCAACGATCAACGTGACGACATAGGCAAGCGCGAGGAAGCTTCCATCGTCGACGAATATCGTGCCCGACGCGATTGGGAATTTGGTTGTGATTATGGTCGATGGGAGGGCCCGTTTCGTGTAGACATCCCCGAATTCGACGAAGAGAATGTTGACGGGCCATTGTACGATGGTCTTCCTGTGTTTGATAAAGGGCCCGAGGAGGTCGAGGAGTGTCTTACCGGCGAAGTGGACGGTATCTACGACGGTCCGCCTATTTTCGATGAAGAGCCTTTGGGGCCCGAGGTGACGCTTTCTGATTTTGGCTTGTGTAAGCCACTGGAGAAATATATGTTACTAGCAGTTGCTGATTTTATTGCTCCATACTCTAAAAATGAGCACCACGGACATTTGGGCGCAGAAACTGCGCTACAACAGTGGAAACGCAATCATCGTTCATTGGCATGTCGCAAGATAATAAATTGGAGACCATGTTTGAAGTTCGAAGAACAAAAAATGTCTTATGAGGCTAAAGATCTGATCCTCAATTTGTTATGTGAAGTTGAGCGATGTTCAACCTTCGTGTTTGACCGGAGAAAATGACTGGATTTGCTACCATGAGTTCGACACCACACGCCGGCCACGGGAGCGCATCGGCTTCGAGGGCGAAGCCTTCCGAACCGGGGGAGAATGGTGTAGAATATTATTATTATTATTATTATTATTATTATTATTATTATTATTATTATTATTATTATTATTATTATTATATTGGAGAATAAGTTAGGAATTACATATTAGAGATCTTGTCTTATTGGACAAGTTAGGAATAATGTTTAGGAGTCTTATTTAAAGGGCTCCCCCATCTATTGTTTTATTCAGATGAATTTGAAATGAAATAAAGATATTGTTGAGTTTTACGTGTTTTACGAGAGAGTATCTCGTTTACTCTTTTATTTTTCCCATTCGTTCACGCTTCCCCTACATCAAGCCTGTTCAATGCATTGTTTTGAAACCCGAACCGGCCCAAAGGATTAACTGGGACCTGGGTTAACCTGGCCCAAGACTAGAGTCGGGGTGGCCGACGTGGGTCATCTTGTGGCCGACGTGGTTGTCGTAGTCGTGAAATATACTCATCTGGTTACATTCTATTGCGTTCATTGGATACTACCTGCACTTTGATAAATCAGATGTATATACCTATTTACATTGGGGGGGTTGCTTATCATAGCATTTCAGAGATTCGCCTTCATGTGTCCTAAATGGCGATATTCTTTTTTCATGTCTACATCCTGACAGGCCACTCTTCCATTCATGGTTTTAGGTATGTGAGCTTTGTCCATAATTTTACACCAAACTCTAATAAGCTATCACCTCAATTTCTTAAATGCGTTTTTCTTGGGTGCTCTCGAACACAAAAACGTATCACTGCTTTGATCCCATTAACGACCCACACTATTTCAGCCTATCAATTTTTGAAGTCTACATCATACTTTATGGGAAATTTGGACCCTTCTTCCATTTATAAAGATCCCTTTTCCCTTACCACCTCCACCCATGATAAACCCCTACAAGTGCACACACGTAGTAGTCGGGCCACTACTCTCCTCGCACTACTATGAGTCCCGATCTTCCTATTGCCCTCCAAAATCGATACTCGATCATGCACTACACTTCCTTTAACTAACCACATGTCCTTTGATGTTCTCCGACCTTTGTTTCGCTCTTTCTTTGTTTCCCTTTCTTTCTTCTACAGTGATACCCAACTCATATTCTCATATTATGAGGATCTCCAACATCCACCATATTTTGAGGCTCTCCAACATCCAGGAAAGTAGCAATATACAAGGAGATTTCCGCTCTATTGTCTCGAGGCACGTGGGAGCTTGTTCATGCTCCACTTGATGCAAATATAATTGCATGTCAGATTTGAGAGATTCTCACTCCTCCGAGGGAGGAGATGCAGTTTCATGGAAATCCAAAAAACATAGCTCTGTCAACCATGGAATCAAAGTTTATCGCTTTAGATAAAGCTAGTGAAGAAGCGGAATGGCTTCGGAACTTTTTGTTCGATATTTCATGTTGGAATAAACCTTTGCCACCTATGATTCACAGTAATAGCCAAACAGCTATAGGAAAGGCGCAAAACAACATATATAACGGTAAGTCTATACATATTCGTCGCAGACATAATACTGTTCGCCAATTGTTCACAAATTGTACTATTTCCATTGACTATGGAAAGTCTAGGGCACTATGTCCACTAAGCGTCAATACATCCGATAACGTAACTAAAGGTTCAAAACCACAAGCTATTTTTTCTTACGCAATTTTCTTGTGAGGATTGATCACAATAGTCTGCATACATACATTTGTTGAAAAACACAAGCTACTATGGCTAAATATTTAATTCGGGTTGAATTAAATTGTATAGAAAAATTCTACGTTCCGAGTAAATACTCGTGGTATATTTATTTTATCAAAACTGATTTTCGACGAGTGAGAAATAAATCATTAAAGTTAGCCATAAATTGACACGTAAAATGACGATTGTGGGATTCAAAGGGTAAAATGTCCTTCCCAAATTAGACTCTTTAACGAATTAACTTCTTTATTATAACTAGTACGTACCCCGTGCGATGCACGACACAGAAATATTAAATGAGTTATTTTCACATGTTTTGTCCGTTTAAGTGTATAAAGATATAGGATTATTATCTATTTTTCATCTCTTTTAATCAGCGTTAAGTATAATAAACAATAAGGTTATAAGATATTTCGCACCTCCTTTAATCAACGTTATTTTTTTAGTCAAAATATTAAAATAATTAATATATTATTTCACTAACACATTTATCCTAATTTAAATTTGATGTTAGTATATATATTTATTCCTTAATATAAGAGAAAATAACAATTTTACTTATTCTTAATCACCATATAATACGTAATTATTATTCTATAATACACTTTATGTCATATAATGTCATTATTATTTATAAAGTTATAGAAGTTGTACGTCTTCTTTTCATTTTTATTTTATGTAAAAAAAAGTTTTTAATGCACGTTGGTATTATTTATTTATGTAATAAATTTAAAATATGTAAATAAATTTAATTATTAAATAGTGTATAAATATTTTAAAAAATATACACATGTTCTTTTAAAATTTAATTTTGTATACTAATTAAACAACTTTGATTTAGAAAATGCCAAAAACTCGATCCCCTCTATGATCAAGATTTTTCTAAATCGCATTATAAGGATTTATGGTTTATTTAGCATACTCAACAATGAAAATATATTTTACAAGTATTAATTATAGAAATAAATCAAAAAAAAAATATAATCATGGGTGCCAAAATATTATCTAACATAAATCACGAAAATCAATCTTGTAATTTATTATAATAAATATCAATGAAAATACCGCAGATATTAATAAATTTATTTAAGTAATTATTTGATCATATGTTATTTGATCTTATTTGAAAACGTGTAAATAGAAGCAATTAATGCATATATTTAAAAAATTTCCAAAAATAGTATAGATTAAATGTTTCCTAAATTTTTGCGACTATTTTTAGTAAATGGTATTTCTTTTTATGTAGATTAGAAGATTAAAAAAATCAGAAAGGTCGCAATAACAACAAAGCTATGCACCAAATGGTTGTGTAAGCATCGGCCATACGTGCGCGCGCCCGTCCACCCCGGGCACAGGCTGGGACATAGGACTTGCGTCTTCGGTCTTCGAACTTGTTCCTTCGAACTTGTTCCTTCGTCCTTGGTCTAAAGTGGGCTGGACTAGGGCGGCCTTAGCCGTTCTAGGGCTTGGTGTTGGGCTTGGTTGGGCCCAGCCCCTATAAACTTTTTACTGCAAATTTATTTGCAATTTTGAAACCCAAGAAAAAATCCAAACTGAGTTGGGTTTGAACTTGGGTTTTGAATCAACCCGTGCGAGAATTTTCAGGTACACGTTGAATTTGGACGTGTAACCTTTCACGTATCCACATGACTGTTTCGATGGTTATGAGTGAAGATGAGGTAACACTAATAGTTGTCCATTTACATTACAAGTTGAAGTCTGTTACAAGCTGAAATCATCTCCCACTTGGCTGGAAAACATAGCTCGGTCAACCATCGAAATGGTCATGTGGATTTGCCTTACTATATAGCATTTAAGAGATTCGCCTTCACGTGTCCTAAATGGCGATATTCTTTTTTCATGTCTACATCCTGACAGTCCACTCTTCCATTCATGGCTTTAGGTATGTGAGCGTTGTTCATAATTTTACACCAAACTCTAATAAGCTATCACCTCAATTTCTTATATGCGTTTTTCTTGGGTACTCTCGAACACAAACGTATCACTGCTTTGATCCCATTAATGACCCACACTATTTCAGCCTATCAATTTTTTGAGTCTACACCATACTTAATGGGAAATTTGGACCCTTCTTCCATTTATAAAGATCCCTTTTCCCTTACCACCTCCACGATAAACCCCTACAAGTGCACACACGTAGTAGTCGGGCCACTACTCTCCTCACACTACTATGAGTCCCGATCTTCCTATTGCCCTCCAAAATCGATACTCGATCATGCACTACACATCCTTTAACTAACCACATGTCCTTTGATGTTCTCCGGCCTTTGTTTCGCTCTTTCTTTGTTTCCCTTTCTTCGACAGTGATACCCACCTCATCTCATATTATGAGGATCTCCAACATCCACCATATTTTGAGGCTCTCCAACATCCAGGAAAGTAGCAATATACAAGGAGATTTCCGCTCAGAAGGCTAGGCTAAACTTGCTTTCTGTGTACTGCATACGGGAATGGTGTTCACTGTACCGCACCGAAAGGCTTGTGTAGCCTGGGGACTTCCACGAAATGAAAACAGGCGGCATCGTCGTCCACTTTAGTTCGTCTCGAGGCACGAGGGAGCTTGTTCATGCTCCACTTGATGCAAATATAATTGCATGTCAGATTTGAGAGATTCTCACTCCTCCGAGGGAGGAGATGCAGTTTCATGGAAATCCACAAAATATAGCTCGATCAACCATGGAATCAGAGTTTATCGTTTTAGATAAAGCTAGTGAAGAAGCGAAATGGCTTCGGAACTTTTTATTCGATACTTCATGTTGGAATAAACCTTTGCCACCTATGATGATTCACAGTAATAACCAAACTGCTATAGGAAGGGCGCAAAACAACATATATAACGGTAAGTCTATACATATTCGTCGCAGACATAATACCGTTCGCCAATTGTTCACAAATGGCATTATTTCCATTATTTCCATTGACTACGGAAAGTTTAGGGCACTATGTCCACTAAGCGGCACTACATCCAATAATATTTACTAAAGGTTCAAAACCACAAGCTAGTTTTCCTTATGCAATTGTCTTGTGAGGATTGATCACAAGAGTCTGCATACATGCATTTGTTGAAAAACACAAGCTACTTTCGGGTTGAATTAAATTTTGTAGAAAAATTCTACGTTCCGAGTAAATACTCGTGATATATTTATTTTCTCAAAACTGATTTTCGGTAAGTGAGAAATAAATCATTAAAGTTAGCCATAAATTGACACGTAAAATGACGGTTGCGGAATTCAAAGGGTAAAAAGTCCTTCCCAAATTAAACTCTTAAACGAATTAACTCTCTTTATTATAATAAAAAAATCGGAGAGGTCACAATAACAACAAAACTATGCACCAAGTGGTTGTGTAAGCGTCGGCCATACGCGCGCGTGCCCGCCAGCCACGGGCACGGGCACAGGCTGGGACTTGGGACTTGCGTATTCGGTCTTCGAACTTGTTCCTTCGTCCTTGGTCTAAAGTGGGCTGGACTAGGGCGGCCTTAGCAGTTCTAGGGCTTGGGCCTTGGGCCCTGCCCCTATAATCTTTTTACTGCAAATTTATTTGCAATTTTGAAACCCAAGAAAAAATCCAAACTCAGTTGGGTTTGAACTCGGGTTTTGACCCAACCCGTGCGAGAATTTCTAAGTACACGTTGAATTTGGACGTGTGACCTTTCACGTATCCACATACCGTTTCGATGGTTATGAGTGAAGATGAGTTAACACTAAAAGTTGTCCATTTACATTACAAGCTGAAGTCTGTGACAAGCAAAAGTCATCTCCCAACTGGAAAAGTCCTACAAATAAGACACAGTGGAGAAGGAGAAGTTGCAGAAGACAAGACATACATCTGCACATCATGAAAACCTCATGCATCATATACATTGTTTAGTTCTCGACTTTGTTCGTCTTCGTCGTAGCTTTGGAGTTTGGTTTGCTACAGCTTCCGAGTCAATAGGAGTTGTATCTTTGGCGACTTTACGCACAGGCCTGTTACCACTATACGGGACGTTTCCGCAACTGATGAAGATGTGGTCATCGACCCATCCGAGCCCGAGGATGAGGCCTACGAGGACCAAGGGGATGAACGCGCAAATGGGCGCAAGCGTAAGAAAAGGACGCGTCCGCGTGTAAAAGGACGCACGCAGGACGGGCGCACGGTACGCGCACCGGCAATACGCGTAAGCTGGGTGACGAGGCGAGCCGGGCTAAGGCGCGAGAAGAAGGACCGCGCACGAGGTGGATCGACGGTGAGGTTCACGCGAGAGGGCGGACGCCGAGTGCACAATGACGGGGTCAGACGACGCGATCGACTGGTGCAAGGCGTGCGCGAGGGAAAGAAGCTCAAGACGCCTGGAGGCTAGGCGG
Source organism: Striga hermonthica (assembly GCA_902706635.1). NCBI lineage: Eukaryota > Viridiplantae > Streptophyta > Magnoliopsida > Lamiales > Orobanchaceae > Striga > Striga hermonthica. The sequence goes on from CACSLK010027832.1 coordinate 1,971,984, forward strand.
CGACGCATGAGCATGCGAGCGACGTGTACGCAGAGGAAGAACCAGGCGGTGCGCGAGGTGTGGATGTTAGGTGGTTAGCGTGCACAGCGTACGACAAAGGACGAGCGGCGCATGGCGCGAAGCACGAGCACGGACAGGGCGCGAAATGTGGCAACACGCGCGGGGCGACGAGCGATTGTGGAAAGGGTGTTGTGGGAATGGGCGTGCCGGCCACTCGCGAGATGGGCAAGGACGCGCGAGGGATGGGACGTAAGCGCGCAGCACGCAGGACGGGGCACGCGTGGGGCACAGGCGCGCGCATTGGCGCGGAGAAGGACGAAGCCGCGGAGGACGAGGAATAGCGTGACATCGCGCGACACGGGCGGCTAGGGTTATGGGCGAAGTGTGGCGCAAGAAAAGAGATTTAGAAACAAGATTTACTTAGCTTAATTAGGACTCTAGTTTGGTTAGGAGATCTTTTTTTTTTTTAGTTTGGTTAGGAGATCTTGAATAAAGGCATGTGTCTATTAGTATTTAATTATTTAGGTAATTTTTAGATATTAGGATATTTAGCTTCCTTAGGAGTTTATTCTTTTTCATAATTTAGAATTCTAGTTGGAGTAGTATTTTAGATTTATTTAGGATCTATTAATACTTGTCTCCTCTTATTATTTTTAATGTCCAAGAAGTTAATAGAAAACCGAACGTTTGTTCAATTGTCTCGTGTGTTTATTCCTGTGAGTTTACATACTAGATCGTGTTAGAAATAGGACCAACATCCAAGTTTCGGCACATTATCGCAAAGTACGAAGGCGTCGGCGCACGTATTAGCAACCTATCGCTTAGAGACCAAGGCGTCGGCGCGGGTTTCAAGGCAAATCGAGTTGAGCATATACACGATCTTCATCATTGGTGCTTTCATTGAGAGTGATTGATCGTGTATCTTATTCATCTTTTCCTTCCTCTTTCGAATTTTCCTTTCTTTCGAATTTTTCTTTTTTTTTCATGAGATTCAAAAAAAAAATGACACACACAGAGAGATCGAGGCATTAGAAGAAAACATGAAGTCCATAGGAGATGGCCAACACACTACCAATGAAAACGTGGCAAAGATCGAGCTCATGGTGCACGACATAGTCGAGCGACTCGCACGGGCCACACGCCATCCGCGGAGGAATCACAAGTCAAGGTCGACCACGGCTCGATCGAGAAACTCCGAGGCCGACCACGAGGACTACGACCGGCGCTCGAGGAGAACGCGCGCATCACGACCGCGCAAGGACCACAAGTACGAACGGTCGAGGCTCACTATGCCGACTTTCACGGGAGCCGATGTGGACGCATGGCAAAGTCGAGCCACGCAATATTTCGACAACAATGACATGCCGAGAGCCGAGAGGGTCAAATTGGCGGCATACTACCTAGACGGCGAGGCCAACACATCATGTGGCGATGGGTGTCACATGTATACAAAAACAAAGGCGATCACATCCGATGGAGGGATCTTTAGAAGGAGCTCATCACACGATTCGGGTCTACTGATTATTACGACTATGATGAGGCGCTCTCTCGCATACGCCAAAGCGGTAGTCTTCGTGATTACCAAAAGGAGTTTGAGCGCAACGCAAGTCGCTTGCGCGATTGGCCCGAGAACGCATTGGTGGGCGCATTCATTGGAGGGCTTAAGGCCGAGGTACGTTTGGATAGGCCACGATCTACACGAGAAGCTATGGAGTCTCCATGGTTGCACGATAATCACTTGGTTGCGGTGCGCAAAGCCAACCGAGGCGAGGACGGATGGAGCCGCGACGCGCAAGCACGGCGGTAGACGAGCCGCTACCACGGGCCGAGATCAAGCCGACCGATGACAATAGCCGCATGATGAGCCATATACGGCGACTCACTACCGAGGAAATCCAACAAAGGCGCGAGAAAGGGTTATGCTTTACGTGCAACGAGCGATTCACGCTGGGGCATCGATATGCGGGTAATCAAGTCTATTTGCTTGAATTTGAGTCCGATGAAGAACATGGCCGAGATGTATACGAGCACAAGGAGCGAGAGGAGACATTGCTACACGTGATAAAAAGCAAGCGAGGTCCGAAGATGATATGATTCACAGCGGTCATACAAGATGAGGAAGTCGACGTGCTAGTCGGTAGCGGGTCAACCTTGAATTTCATAGACGAGAAATTGACCAAAGGGCTAGAAATACCTATGACTAGTGTGGTGCCATTCGGAGTGAAGGTTGCGAACGGCGAAGAACTCAAAAGCTCCATGTTCAAGAAAGTTCCGATGCGCGTACAAGGTGAGGACTTAAAGATCGAACTCTATGCATTACCATTGACAGGACCGGACGTGGTACTAGGAGTTCAATGGCTCGAGACATTAGGGCCCGTGACCACGAATTACAAGAAGGGACGATGGAGTTTGGGCGAGCCAAAAAGCGAATCAAGTTGCAAACCGAAGACACGGGAGCTGAGCCGGAGGAAGCCGAAGATCTTGAGTTCATTATCCTTGAGGACAAGGAAGTTCTCGAAGAGGGCGAGAATGATGATGTGGTCATCGACCCATCCGAGCCCAAGGACGAGGCCTACGAGCACAGAGGGCATGAACGCGCAAATGGGCGCAAGTGTGGGAAAAGAACGCGTATGCGCGTAAAATGGCGCACGCAGGACAGGCGCACGGTACGCGCACCGGCAATACCGTAAGCCGGGTGACGAGGCGCGTCGGGCTGGGGCGCGAGAAGGACCGCGCACGAGGTGGATCAACAGGAGGTTCACGCGAGAGGGCTGACGCCGAGTGCACAATGACGGAGTCGGGCGACGCGGTCGACTGGTGCAAGGCGTGCGCGAGGGAAAGACGCGCACGACGCGTGGAGCTAGGGCGGCGACGCATGAGCACGGGAGCGGAGTGTATGCAGAGGAAGAACCGGGCGGTGCACGAGGGGTGGATGTTGGGTGGTTAGCGTGCACAGCGGACGACCAAGGACGAGCGGCGCATGGCGCGAAGCACGAGCAAGGGCAGGCCGCGAAAGGTGGCAACACGCGCAGGGCGACAAGCGATTGCGGAAAGGGTGCCGAGGGAATGGGTGTGCCGGCCACTCGCGCGATGGGCAAGGACACAGGCACGCAGCGCGCACGACAGGGGACGCGTGGGGCACAAGCGCGCGCATTGGCGCGGAGAAGGCCGAAGCCGCAGACGACGAGGAATAGCGCGACATCGCGCGACACGGGCGGCTAGGGTTACGGGCGAAGTGTGGCACAAGAAAAAGTGATTTGGAAGCAAGATTTACTTAGCTTAATTAGGACTCTAGTTTGTTTAGGAGATCTTGAATAAAGGCATGTGCCTATTAGTATTTAATTATTTAGGTAATTCTTAGATATTAAGATATTTAGTTTCCTCAGAAGTTTATTCTCTTTCATGATTTAGAATTCTAGTTGGAGTAGTATTAGATTTATTTAAGATCTATAAATACTTGTATTCTCTTATTATTTTTGATGTCCGAGAAGTTAATAGAAAATCGAACGTTTGTTCAATTGTCTCGTGTGTTTATTCCTGTGAGTTTACATGCTAGATCGTGTTAGAAATAGGACCAACATCCGAGTTTTGGCACATTATTGCGAAGTACGAAGGCGTCGGCGCGCGTATTAGCAACCAATCGCATAGAGACCAAGGCGTCGGCGCAGATTTCAAGGCAAATTGAGTTGAGCGGATACACGACCTTCATCAGCAACCCTCGCCTCGGCTCATTCTCTTCCCGCATCTATTTTTTGTGTTTGCTATTTTATGTTTTAGTTCTACGAACTGAAAACACAATATTCAATTCTTAGGTTACCCGTGTAATTTCGAAACACTGTTTATAACACACCACATGCAATAAGAAATTATCTTATTATGATTATATCTTTCTTTCTATTTCGCACTAACATCTTAAGTTCAGTAACATATAGAAATCAACAAAAATCCTAAACTGGTTCACCCAAAACGCAAGACGAACTCTAGTGTTATCCCTCAGCTTACATTACATGATAAATGTAAATGCAAATGCAAATGCAAATGCAAATTCGTAATTCTGTTAGACAAATGTTAGAGGTTTAAGTGATATAAAACTAATTAGAGAAGTGAAAATCACCCACCCAGTCAGTTTTGATATGAAAACATGACATAACTTATCATGCCTTATCACCTTATATATACTAATTCAAAATATGCCTAGCCTAAGCTTCGCATGCTTTGTATTGGTACAATACCACGCTTTAAAGTGACATCCAATCAGCCATATATGCAACCAATAAATAAGCCATGCAACCTGGGATCAACCTGGGATATTGTCATAAAACATTAATATATTTCCATATTTTCTTCTGAATCACTATTAATTGAAACAAACTTTCTATTTTCTTTTCAAACACCACAATACAAAATTATTCCTTTTCCTTATGACTTCACCACACATTATACAAGTTTAATTACACAATTGTATAGTAGATGGTAAACGATTCCGATGATGTTCCTCATATTGCACTATTACGAAGGGGCATAGAAATTTGATTCATTTTGAGTACCAGGTAGAGTTCATACCTTGATTCTTTCATATTCTCTAACTGCAGTATTTTTAGCATCCTCGGTTACTTTAACAGTTTCTCGCAGCTCTTCTATTTTTCGAATCCTCGATCTATCACCACCAAATATCTTCGACGAAGCAGCTTCTAGCTTCTCTATTCTTGAATGTAATGATGATAAATCAGATAAAAGAGTTTGTACGGTCAAAAAAGCACTTGATCGGTCCGAAAATGCATTATTCACAGCAAGCATCACACCAAGATAGTCATGAAGCTTGTCCTGCATAAAGTTGCCAGAAATGAAAACTTAGCATTAAGACAACCAAAATGGTAATGACAAAAATAACAACCCTATGATTCTACCTTTATAAAAAATCATCATTAAATTACATGCACCTTAGGCCCTCAATTTTGTTTTACAAAGCCACAAGCAAAAGTACGAAAAATATAAGCAAAACATGGTTGCCCTGAAATAAACCACCAGCACAAATTGTAAACGTAAAAGGAAAGTCCGGACGCATATAAGATCGTATGACGGCAACAGTCGAAATCAATTTATTGAAATACGGGGGTCAATAATGAAATGTCTATTAACTTACCAAATGTTTGACAGTTCGAGCATTTAATTCACGATATAATCTGCTTGCTTTTACAGAAGCAGTGGCCACATTTTTCATGTCCAAAGCACGCGCTCTTTGGGAATTATAAATTGCTTCCTCTGTTTCAAATTTGGTTAATTTGACAAATGCTAGGCCCAGTTGACCCATTGTTTCCCCGATATCTTGCTGGGCTTTGACAAGTGATTCAGCCTGAAAATGAGAAAGGGCATAAATGATAAGCAATCACAGTTTCCTTAACAAGACCTTTAACCGAAAATCTTGTAAATGAAGATTACAATGTGTCGTATATTACAAATTTATCTCGTAAGCTCAATATAGTAAGTCATCCAGATAAAATTCTGAAATCACCCACTTGAGTAAAACCAATGAATCAAGCCAACCAAATCCAAGGCTTACCATGGAGAAATATAGTAACTGTCTTAATTAAGGAATAATTCCTAGAGTTTCAAGAATCATTTTGGAAATCAAATTTCTAATGTATATGGCCATTGCCATCCTGGTTTCACAATTTCATGCGGAAGTAATAATATTTTACGTACAGTCATGTCTTCTGTTGAGGTGTTTGATGTTAAAAATGCTTTGATTTTTGAAGATGGGCAAAGGATAGGAAGTGCAAGCTATTCCAAACCTAGATGCATGTATCATCAACTATTGTCTTCCTTTGCTCTTCGCCCATAAATTTACCAGCGACTGAACATATAGAATTATAGAAAAGGTCATTGATTTGATTACTTCAGCATTAGCAATCCAAAGAAACTAAATTACTAAAATATTAAGCAGTTTTTTTTACCATAATGACCTTTCCACAAATTTTACATGATGTCTGGAAAATCACACTTAAGCATCCCAACCAGCAAACACATCAGGCCTTCATAATCCATCTGATGAATATGCATGCAGTCACCCAAAATGTCACCATCAATCAATGCAAGTCCATGGATCCAGAATTTTCATAATATGAATGAGGTTCTATAAATATGCAACAAAAAAACAAGGGACACTTGCAGACATAGTGTTATAATACATCACACCAAGATTCAATTTATAACAGACTAAGCAAGATTATTAACCTGCTGAGAAACATTCACCAACTGCTGCTCGAAATCCTGCAATTTTTCTTTCCTATCCAAAAACTCTTTATCAATATCGACAATCGGTGGCTTTGCCCCAACCCAATCATTCGACACCGACTGCTTCAACTCCTTAAACATCCTCAAGAAATCCCTCCCACCCCTTGCAGGCTGCACTGCCTCACTTGTTTCAGCCAACCCACTATCGAACATCCTTGACGACACGTCAGTCGTCCTTGCCAGCGACATTTTCCCAGAAGTTTCTAGAAACAGCCGCAGTTCCTCGCTCATCCTTATTACAGGGTGTGCGGCAAGACGCTTCAGATATTTCTCCAATGCCGCACGCCTTTGCTCGACAAATTCGTTAGTCTGCATCACCTGGCTCTCCACCACACCCTTATCCGGCCTCAATGGAATAAAAAACCCACGAAAGTTCTCTGCTAATCTATCAGCAAGGGCAACTACATCTCGAAATCGCCTTCTGACGTTAAATTCAGTGCCGCTAAATTCTGGCATGTTTGTGAAGGTTGTAATCAAGTATGAAACGTATGTATTTCCTCCCGGGACGAGTGAACTAGATAGCTCCTGCTCCCTCTGTGGATCTGAAACTGAGATTTTGAGGTAATATGATGAAAACGACGGCGATGCCAATGGGGAGAGATCTTGGCCGTTAATATCAGCAGAATCAATTGAATCCAAATCGAAGGATTTGAAAACTGCTTCTGCATAAGAGGGGGGCTCGAGGAAAGAATTGATTGAGCTGTGGCTAGGGTTTGGGTTTTGTTTCGATGGGGGCGAGCACGGATGATCAGCATCGTCAGTGGGGATCTCGACGAACTGTGAAGATGAAGTGAGCGGGTCATCGATAAACGATTTCGAGCCGTTGGAGGGTAGCGAAGGATGATCATTGGCGAGGATGATCGATGACATTTGCTCTTTCGGCGCGTGGAGAGGCGCTTCTTCATATCCTTGGTTTTCGTAGCCCATCATTTTTTTTTTT
>CACSLK010027832.1:1998607-2017528 GCA_902706635.1 Striga hermonthica
TCTCATTCATCAAGGAATAACAAGTGAAATATCCACTAAAGCAAAGCTTAAGTATATAACACCAACAATCCTCACGTGAAAGCCAAGACAAAAGCACAAAAAGATGCTCGGTAAACATGCAAGGCGCCAAGACAAAAATGGTGGGAATCTCACGCAAAAGACAAAGAAATGGCGCACGGACTCACACACTCACATGGCACGGCATTATGGACCTAGGACACTCCGCCGGCTAGCAAGGAGACAAAGGGCGCACGGATACTCGCACGGTCTTGGTTACTCCGCCCATGCGAACGGACGAGGGTGGCGCACGGTCTTCAAGGCTTGTGTCGGGCGGAACTTACGAACAAGCGCACGAGCACATGCACGGCTATAGACTCGGACCGAAATGCACCTACACTTGCACGCGCGGAGCGCACGGCTTGCTCATGGACTTGGACCGAGCACACACACACACGGCATGCACGTGAACTTGAACAAAATGATATTAACACACTGACTTAAATGCACACGGCCATGAATCATGAACTCGGAATAAAATCCGAACAAGTTAGCTAATCTCGTGATTAAGTTAAATTAATCACTTAACTATGTTTAATTATTCAACTAAACATAATGCTTAATTACCAAAATTATTTCGAACGTAAACGGTACGTCGAAAATAGTTCCGGTAATTCTGACGGAAAAATAACTGAAAATAAATACTTCCGAAAAATAATATCGGAACTGAAATACTGATAAAAAGTCGGGATATTACATACGCAAACCGCCAACACTGGTCAACTACTCAGAAGGAGGCACGGTTAACGATAAAGTCGGTCAAGAACTTGAAGAGCAAGATTTGATGTTGTGAGAGTTGAAGAAGAATCTCGAGGGATCGATAAATCGAACCAAAGACTTTGTAGATGGAAAGCGACGAGAAGAGAATTACGCACCAGGCGAGTATGTCTACTTGAAGCTGCGACCATTCAGACAGCGCACGACAGCACAAAGGGCAGCAACTAAGTTAGGAGTTCGCTACTATGGGCCTTATCAAATCCTAAAGCGCATTGGTCAGGTAGCTTATCGCCTAGAATTGTCGAAAAGTTCGCAGATCCACCCAGTTATTCATGTCTCGAAACTCAAGAGAAGTTTAGAAGAAGCGCAGAAATATTGTGAGGAATTGCGAACAACCGCAACCGACGGTAGGATCGTTGTGCGCCCAAAACGTGCGATTGAGTATCGCAAGCTGAGGAAAGCAGGTCGCTATCGCTGGGAGGTTCTAGTGGATTGGGAGGAGTTGCCACCTGAAGAAGCCACGTGGGAAGGCCTTGACGAGATGCGCGACCAGTTCCCAAGTTTCATCCTTGAGGACAAGGAATCGCTTGAAGGGGACGGGAATGATGCGGAAGTGGCTAGGCTGCTCAAGAACGCCGCGAGTCGCGCCTACCATGCACGCAAAAGGCAAGCGCGGGTGACGGCGGAAGTGTACGCACTAGAGTGTAGTGCGCGCGGAACGGGCAAAGATAGACCGCACGCGGATGTGCGAGCAGTGTGCGCGGCAGGGGTGCGTGGCGTAGGTGAGCGGGACGTGCGTAGCGCAGGGTTGAAGAGCGTGCGCGCAGAAAGGTCGGGCGCGGGGGAGGCGCGCGCAGCGGACGAGGCCTCATGCCTCGAGGCATGCGGAAAGGTGGGGCAGCACACGCGCGGAGGAGCATCCGGGAGCGAAGGCGTGCACGACACGCCTGATGGGGAAGGACGCGCGGGGCGCAAAGCCGCAGTCCTCGAAGAGTGCGGACTGGCGGGAGATCACGCGCGAGAGGGCGGTGGAGGCAGCGTTGGCGTGAGCAGTACGCCGGGCGCCAGTGCACGCGCGCAACAAGGCGGCGCGCCCTAGTGCCGCAAGGATTAGGCAAGGCACACAGGTAGCTGGGACTTAGGCGGTGGGTGAGGGCGACCGAAAAGAGAATGAGAGAGAGAATACTTGGTGTGCAAGCCAAGTGATTTAGTTTCCATCTAGCTTTATGATTTCTAGCTTGTTTAGGATTTCTAATATTTTATTGCTTATTTAGTTCCCTAGGTAGATTAGGCTTAGACATATTTTATGCCTATATAAAGGCCCCATCCCCATGTTATTTTTCATCATGAATTTTTATGAATAGAAATCTGAACTTTTGTTCTTCCACTTTGCTTTAGATTTTCACCAAAATTCTATTGCAATTTTATTCGTTCCAAGAGGCGCTGTTGTGGCTCGAAGAACACCTATCGGCGATTCAAGGTGCGGGCTAGCAGCTTATCGGCAATCGAAACACACGATCTTCATCACCATCATGTCGCGGTGCACGATCCCAGCACGCCGCGCTGCCCCACACGCGGTGCATGCTACCCTCGCGCCGCGGTGCCCGCTTCTCTTGTGCAGCGCGCATGACTTTCACGCCCGTGAGCCCTGCAAAGTATAAATAACGTATCGGGACTTTGATTAGAGATAACCTCTCGACCAGGGTGAAAACCCTCGGGCCCGAGAAAACACGAAAAACTCAACTTTTCCCCTTCTTTTCCTTTCTTCTTCATCATCATTTGTCTTCTTCTTTTTATCTTTCTTTTCTATTTTTCTTCTTCTTCTTCTTCTTAGTTAGGGTTTAAGCTTGTAATTCAAATTTAACTTTGGGATTGCGATTTATTGTAAGTAATTCTTTCTCTTGTTTAATTCATGAACAATGGTTAGCTTGAGAAGAATGATTATGTTTATTGAATTTGATTTACGTAGCTAAATCTGATTGCTAGGGATAGGGGATGATTGTTCTTGTTTAATGTGCATTTGTCAGGCTTTGAATTGTTCATGCTTATGTGAGTTGTTTTGATTAGGAATTGATTTATTCTTGCTTGATTGATTGATATAATCGAAGAGTGACACTTCGATCTTGCAATTGGTAACAATTGAATGTTGATTAGTCGAGTTAGGGTTTTGTATATTCTATGTGATTAGTCGATTAATACCCTTCTAGTTAATTAGCGACTTTTAGAACCGTAAGGGGAGAAGTCGTAGACTTAGGCTCTCATGAGGTAGATGATTTCGTAAATGAATAATCTATGTGTTTTAGATTGAAATACGCATTTGTCGATGACTCGTCCCTTGTTACGAAAAGTTATTGGGATTGAGATAATTGGCCTGTGTTGTATGCTCGAACTTGTTCGTCTATGTTCAATCCCTTTTTACGAAGAGTTATTGGGAGCGAACCGCTAGATGTATAAGCGAGAGTGTCAATCTCGAACCGAACAATTGACTGCCCGGTTTTGCTAGAACTTAAATTAATTATCCCCGACTCCCTAGCTTCTCCATCTTTGTTTCGTCTTCAATTTTAGGTAGATTATTATCTTTATTTTATTTCTTAGCTGATAATTCAACAAATCTGCTATCTGATTAGAGTGTTTAAAATTTATTTTCTTTTTATGTGTTATCAATATCAAAGCTAAATTTCGAACCGTCTTCTTCGTGATATCGACCCGGAGAAAGAATCTTCTGATTTGGTTCTCGGTAAAAATAAAAATAATTTTGTAACAACAAAATACATGAATGTCGAGGAGGCGGAAGCCGACTTCTTGCAAGCAGCAAAGGCGAAAATTGAACCCCGAGACGAGAAGAAGGATAAAAAACCAAACTCGGCGGTGGAGAGAAAAGGATCCCCGAGAGCAGAGAGGGAGGGGCGGTCAAGAGAATGGAGGCCAACTCAATACACCCCCTTGTCGGCTCCACAAGCAAGAATATTGGAGGTGATGGAGAAGGAGATCCATGACAATGTCGTCAGATGGCCTCGGACGAGAAAGGATGGACCAACAAAGCCCAAAAGTAACCTGTATTGTCGATTCCACAAAGACTACGGGCACAACACTGACGATTGCAGGCACCTCAAGGACGAAATTGAAAGGTTGATCAAAGCGGGCCATCTGAAGGAGTTCATTTATAAGGATCGAGAGAGGATCAATCGGCGAAGGGAAAGAAGCAGGAGCCCTCGCAAGAGGGCGAGAACACCCGAGAAGGAGGAACTCCCTCAGAAGAGAGGGGTAATTTAAATGATATTCGGAGGACCAACTGATGGAGATTCAAATCGGGAGAGAAAGGCGTATGCTCGAGGGCGCCACGGGAAAGTCGAGGTGCAGCAAGTCGACGAGAACGGCCCGGTGATGAACTTTGGGCCAGCAGATATAGGCGAAGTCGAGAGGCCACACAACGATGCTCTAATGATAACTGCCCAAGTGTCGGGTTACGAGGTACAAAGGGTGCTTGTCGACATCGGGAGTTCTGTGAACGTGATTTTTTATGATTGCCTCAAGAGGATGGAGCTTGACCTCGAACTAGCCCCCCTACACACATCGTTCTTTGGGTTCAACGGCTCAGAAGTCACACCCCTAGGAGAAACCATGCTCGCAGTCGTCCTGGGAGAGGGAGACTTACGGAAAGTCAAAATGCTGAGATTCGTGGTGGTAGATGTTGAGTCAGCCTACAATGTGATTCTCGGGAGGCCATCATTGAATGCGTTCCAAGCGGTGGTATCGACTTATCACATGAAATTGAAGTTTCCCGTAGGAGATCGAGTTGGAGAGGCTCGAGGAGATCAGAAACTGTCGAGAACCTGCTACCAGATAGCAGTAAAAACCAACCAGCGAGCAGAGATCAATGAAGGGAAGAAACCAATGTCGAATGAGAAAAGGCCTAGAGGGAGTGACCTCGAGCCACATGGGGAATTGATGGAGATCCTAATCGGGGAAAAGGAGGACCAAACCACCAAAGTCGGGAGAGAGTTAGAGGACGAGTTGCGCAAATAGTTGGTGGAGTTGTTGAAAGAATTTAGGGACATATTTGCCTTCTCCCCTGAGGAGTTGACGAGAATCGACCCAGAAGCGATGGAGCACAAACTCAATGTCGACCCTCTCAAAAAACCTGTAAGCAGTGACTCAGGCATCATGGGGCTGAGATCGACAAAGCAATCAAAGCTAAGGTAGATAAGCAGCTAAAAGAAGCCAAGCACATAAAGGAAATCCATTTCCCTGAATGGATATCGAATACGGTGATGGTAAGAAAGGCACTGAACAAATGGCGCATGCGCATCGACTTTCGTGATTTGAACTTGGCGTGCCCCAAAGATCATTATCCCTTACCAAGAATTGATCAGCTAGTCGACTCCACGGGTGGTTGTGAATTGCTAAGTATGATGGATGCATCTCAAGGGTATCATCAAATTCCCTTGGCCCCAGAGGACCAAAGCAAAATGAGCTTCGTGACGAGTAAGGGGACATAATGCTATGTCGTCATGCCCTTTGGCCTAAAAAACACAGGAGCAACTTACCAGAGGTTGATGGATCGAATGTTCAAAGCCCAGATTGGACAAAATATGGAAGTATACGTCGACGACATCTTGGTGAAGAGCAAATCCTCGATTTCACATCAGGACGACTTAAGAGAGACCTTTGAAACCCTTAGAGCATTCAGAATGAAGTTGAATCCGAGCAAGTGTGCCTTCGGAGTGAAGGCGGGACGATTCCTGGGGTATGCCGTCACGGAAAGAGGGATTGAAGTAAACAAGGATTAGGTGAAAGCCATACTCGACATGGCCCCACCAAGGAATATCAGGAAGGTGCAAGTTCTGACTGGTCGAATTGCGGGTTTAAGCAGGTTTATTGCTCGGGCCACGGAGAAAAGTTTCCCATTCTTCAAGTTACTTAAGAAGAAGTCGACTTTCATATGGAGTGAAGAAGCTCAGGTGGTGTTTGAAAAATTGAAAGAATTCTTGAGTGAGTTACCTTTGTTAACAAAACCTGAGCCTGGAGATGAATTGGTGTTATACATCTCGGTGGGGATGGTTTCGATGAGTTCGGTTTTACAGCGAGAAGAAGGAGGCTCCCAACAGTCGATATACTATACCAGTCGAGTACTCCAAGGAGCCGAGATAAGATATTCTGAGGTCAAGAAAGCCGCTCTAACGTTGGTGATAATGGCTAGAAAGTTAAGGCCATATTTTCTGAATCATGCGATAGTGGTGCGGACGAACTTTCAGCTTGGAGAAACCTTGGGTCGACCTACAGTCTCAGGTCGGCTCGTAAAATGGGCGGTCAAGCTAAGTGAATATTCCATCTCAAGCTCTTTTACGTTTAAGATAATGTTTTGAACTCTTTTATACTGAACAACGTTCGAATCAAATTCAGTAATGAAATGAATTTCAAGTTTATGCTCTTATTATGCTTCTTTATGCTTACATATCGATCTCTTTATGATTGATGAAAAAAATTGAATTTTTTAAAACGGCTATATAGCCGACTAACTCTACCAACCAAGTTGTAATTCTCGAGTGGAACCTCGAGTAGGCTATGAAGCCCATGACTACGAAGTCAACCGATACAACTACGACGTTGTAATTCTAGAGTGGAACCTCGAGTAGGCTATAAAGCCCACGACTACGAAGTCGGCCGATACAACTACGAAGTTGTAATTCTCGAGTGGAACCTCGAGTAGGCTATCAAGCCCACGACTACGAAGTCGACCGATACAACTACGAAGTTGTAATTCTCGAGTGGAACCTCGAGTAGGCTATGAAGCCCACGACTACGAAGTCGGCCGATACAACTACAAAGTTGTAATTCTCGAGTGGAACCTCGAGTCGGCTATGAAGCCCACGACTACGAAGTCGGCCGATACAACTACGAAGTTTAACGACCACGAAGTCGGCTGATACAACTACGAAGTTGTAATTCTCGAGTGGAACCTCGAGTAGGCTATGAAGCCCACGACTACGAAGTCGACCGATACAACTACGAAGTTGTAACTCTCGAGTGGAATCTCGAGTAGGCTATGATGCCCACAGCTATGAAGTTGTTGAAACAATTGCTCGACTTCGACCAGCTCGCAAGAAGGGTTGGGAGAAGACGACTCGAAAAAACTTTTTCAACAGCTATGAAGCTGTTGAAACCATTGCTCAACTTCGACGAGCTCGCAAGAAGGGTTGGGAGAAGTCGACTCGAAAAAACTTGTTCAATAGCTATAAAGCTGTTGAAACCATTGCTCGACTTCGACCAGCTCGCAAGAAGGGTTGGGAGAAGACATAGTAAGACGAAATAAAGAACTAAGAGCAATTGAAAAAAAAAAACCATAAGCAAAACCAACCACGAAGAATCGACAAAATACAGAAATGACGACCAGGATAAGAGCATTATAGAAATGATACCATTATATTAAAGAAAAATTGTTACATCTGAAACCATCTCAACCTTTACATCGGAAAATAGGTTGAGATAGAAAAGCAATACAGTTAAAGCAAACAAAATGACATAAGCTATCAAGCCTGAGAATCAGCAGTCGACTTCTCAGCACCATTTTCGTTCCCTGCTGGAACACGCCGACGAGGCGGTCCTTCCCACAGATCGATATCGGATACCAAACACGTACATACATGATTTCGAATAACCCTAGGCATGCTCTTAAAGGACGAACAGAGAATTACCTTAAAAAGAAGGTTTGATTCGATCTGAGCGACCTTCTAGTATGTGTCCCGACCACGCTTGGACGCCGGATGGACGACGATCCTCCAAACGGTTGAAAGAAGCAGACTGCCCTCGTCTTTCTCTAACCCTTCTCGTTACTCTCTCCACGATGGTGGTTGGAGTGTTTCACGAAATTGCTAGGGTTTAGAACGTGGGAGGTCCCCTCCTTTTATAGAGGTCCTTGGGCCAGACTAGGGATCTTTTAGAAGGTATAGGGTTTGGGCTCCTTACAGGCCCAAATACTTATGTTCAGCCCAGAACACAATTTGGCCCGTAAATATTAATTCATTCCACTAGAGAATTAATATTGCACTCCCGTCCTATTTCGAAATGAATCAGGGCTTCTATTAGACTCGATATAATTCCCCGTGTTTAAGATATTGCACGTCCATTAATTATTAAAGCTTCTGACTGCTTCAATTAATTAATATCTTTTATTCCTTAAGTAGTACCACTCAACCTTATTATCGTACGGATTAAATCCACCTGCAGGGTTTATACGATAATCCTTATGAGTTCCTTAAGGGGACGTCATCAACCTGGATGTCCAGGACACGGTTCCCTAATGCCAATAAATAGATATCATGCAGATAATGTTGTTACCCAAGATACGGAGCATATTGAACCAATACTTGGTTCTCACCCATGGTAAATCAAAGTAACAGACAAACATCCCACATATCTAAGTATCACAGTTAGGGTTAAGAATTAGTAGTCACCGAGACCTAGGTTCTTCATGATAGTCAGAACAGAAGAACACGTCTCAACTGTGATCCATTCAATGCGACGCAGCGCACTAGTATAAACCAATAGCCAAGACAAGCTACATCCAGATTATACTACAACCTACACCGATAGTCATGTCCATAACTATCTGAGTTGTGAATACCATTTATATCTTACAAGGGACGACAAGGTAATCTTCTGTGTGACTACAACACACCACATCATCTACAATATAAGATAATTGGACATTTAGCATACAAGCAATCATAAAGAATGCAACAATGTGAAAACATTTATTTCAGTCAAATGGGAAATCGAATAAATACAATCCAAAAGCTCACATAAAAGTTCGCTTTACTGTATACCCCAACAATCTCCCACTTATACTAAAGCTAAACTTTTAGTATATATAAACACATGCCATAACAATTCTCCCACTTATACTCAAAGTCTAGCTGCAACACATCGTAAACCAAGACCCTCTACGTGTTTCTCGAAGACATTGACAGTCAGATTCTTCGTGAAAGGATCCGCTAGATTATCCAACGATGCTATCTTCGTCACAACCACATCTCCTCGTTTTACGATCTCTCTTATAAGGTGGTACTTTCTATCGATGTGTTTACTGGCCTTATGTGCTCGGGGTTCTCTCGAGTTTGCGACTGCACCAGCGTTGTCACAATAAATTGTGATACACTTAGGCACACTCGAAGATACCCCTAAGTCCAGTAAGAAGCTCCTGAGCCAAACAGCCTCCTTTGTTGCTTCTGAAGCAGCAACGTATTCGGCTTTCATGGTAGAATCTGCGATGCATTTCTGCTTCACACTCCTCCATGAGATCGCTCCGCCTCCCATCATAAACACATAACCCGAGGTCGACTTTCTCTTATCTCGATCAGCTTGGAAATCAGAATCTGTGTAACCCATAGGAGTTAGACCGTCTGACTGGTAAACAAGCATATAATCCCGAGTTCTTTTCAGATACTTGAGAATATGCTTCACCGCAGTCCAGTGTCCTTGACCAGGGTTAGACTGATATCTCGCAACCATGCCAACTGCATAGCAAATATCAGGCCTCGTACACAGCATGGCATACATGAGGCTTCCTACAGCCGAAGCATAAGGAACTTTAGCCATTTCTTCTATCTCTTTTTGTGTCTTCGGACACATATCCTTAGATAGAGGAACTCCATGCCAAAAAGGCAGCAACCCTTTCTTGGAGTTCTGCATGCTGAAACGAGCAATCACAGTATCAATGTAAGCAGCTTGAGATAGACACAACATTCTCTTCTTCCTGTCACGAATGACCTTGATTCCAAGAATGTACGATGCCTCACCCAAGTCCTTCATTTGAAACTGTTCTGAAAGCCATACCTTTACGTCTGACAAAATCTTGACATCGTTGCCGATGAGAAGAATATCATCTACGTATAGTACTAAGAATACCACTGCGTTTCCGTTGCTCTTTTTGTACACACAACTTTCGTCTTGACATTGATCAAATCCATAGGACTTGATCACCTCGTCAAAGCGAATGTTCCAGGACCTAGAAGCTTGTTTTAGTCCATAATGAGACTTCTTTAGCTTCCATACTCGATGCTCTTAGCCTTTCTTCACATAACCTTCAGGTTGCTGCATATAGATGTCTTCATCCAAGTTTCCGTTAAGGAAAGCTGTCTTGACATCCATTTGCCAAACCTTATAGTCCATGTGACTTGCTATGGATAAGAGAATCCGGATCGACTTAAGCATGGCTACCGGTGAAAAGGTCTCATCATAATCAATTCCCTCTTTCTGAGTGAAACCCTTTGCAACCAACCGTGCTTTGAAGGAAATAACCTTCCCGTCAGATCCTCTCTTACGCCTATAGACCCATTTACACCCAATGGCTTTCTTGCCTTCGGGAAGGTCCCTAAGGTCGTATACCTCCATAGCATCTATAGATTCAATCTCAGAATCCATAGATTTCTGCCAAGATTCTGCATCTACGTCTTGGATTGCCTCATTGTAGGTCCAGGGGTCACTATCATGCTCGTCACTTGGGATGAAGTCTGAGGACTCTCCCACAAACATGAAACGATCGGGCTGACGAACAACCCTCCCACTACGACGAGGAAATTCAGGTGTAAATACATCAGAGTCAACACGTTGTGCAGTCTCTTGTGGTATATCCTCTTGCACACTCGGTATGCTATTGTCTTCCCTCAACTCATTTAGAATAATCTCACTCTTGGACTTATGCTCACTCATATAGTCTTCCTCTAAAATTCGGGCATTGGTGCTAACCACTACCCTTTGATCTTTAGGACTATAAAAGTAACCACCTCTCGTTCCCTTTGGGTAACCTACAAACAACCGTACTTCTGTTCTAGGTGCCAACTTATCAGCTTCCTTATCCAACACATGTGCTGGGCAGCCCCAAATCCGAATGTGGTTTAAACTGGGCTTACGCCCGGACCACAATTCTATTGGAGTTTTCGGAACTGATTTAGAAGGTACAAAGTTAAGAAGGTATGGCGCCGTTTCCAAGGCATATCCCCAAAATGAGGTAGGTAATGAAGCATAGCTCATCATCGATCTCACCATTTCTAACAGAGTCCTATTCCTTCTCTCTGCTACGCCATTTTGTTGGGGGAGTACCAGGCGCAGTCAGCTGGGATGTAATCCCATTCTCTAATAAGTATTGCCTAAATTCATTGCTAAGGTATTCGCCACCACGATCAGATCGCAGTGACTTGATACTTTTCCCTTGACGGTTCTCCGCTTCTGCCTTGAATTCTCTGAACTTGTCAAAGCATTCAGACTTGCGGCGCATCAAGTAAATGTACCCATATCTTGAGTAATCGTCAATAAAAGTAACGAAATACTCAAAACCACCTCTAGCTTGAATAGACATAGGCCCACACAAATCAGAGTGAATCAATTCCAACACATCATTGGACCTATTCTCCTTGGCCTTAAATGGCCTAGAAGTCATCTTGCCTTCCTAACAGGATTCGCAGACTGGAAATGGTTCAACTTGGAGAGAGTCCAAGAAGCCATTACCTACCAGCCTTTGGATCCTCCTTAGATTGACATGACCCAATCTTAGGTGTCAAAGATATGTCTGATTCGACTGAGAAGGTCCTTTCTCTTGTTTAGTGGTGAAGATGCATGAGCCTCAGTCACAGTATGATATGCACAAGTAATAATATAAAGATTGTTAACCAACATGCCAGAACAGATAAAAGAGTTATTTCTCATAATAACAACATTGTCATAAAAAATTACTGAATATCCATCCAAAAACAGCTTCGAAACCGAAATTAAATTCTTCTGAAAACTCGGCACGTACAAAACGTTGTTTAATACTAAAACAGAATCAGAAAAAGATAATTGCACATCTCCCACTTCAACCACCGCCACTCGTGCAGCGTTGCCCAAGCTGATGGTAATCTCGCCCTCACTAAGCTGCCTTCTTTGCAGAAACCCCTGCAAAGTATAACAAACATGATCAGTGGCTCCTGTATCTACTACCCAAGAACTGGTAGAACAAGCCACAAAGCATGTTTCGACAACTAAAGCAAGAGACGTACCAGGAGCGTCCTTGAGGGGACAATCTGACTTCCAATGTCCTGTCTTGTTGCACTTGAAGCACTTGCCTTTCGGCTTCACCACACCACCAGAAGGCGCTACTGCTTTGCTCCCACCACTCCCACTGCTCCCACTGGTTCTACCACTCTTTTTCTGCACTTTCTTTTTCTTCTTCCCGCCTTTCGACGAAGAAGGTCCAGCTTGTACAGAAACATGAGCCTGTGGTCCCCTTTCCATAAGACCCTCCGCTGCAACCAAGTCCGTAAGAAGCTCGGCTAGAGTATAGCCCTTCTTATTCATGATTGTATTCAGGCGGAAGTTCTCATAGGACTTCGGGAGCGAGTGCAGGATGATATCGATCTTGGCTTCGCCATCGATATTTCCTCCAAGCACATCTATCTCATTCAGATATTCCATCATCTTGAGAACATTCTCTCGCACAGAAGCTCCCTCTGGCATGACAGAAGACATAATCTTCCTCATGGCCTCAAACCGAGCAGCCCTATCTTGCTCACCAAAGAGTTCCTTGAGGCTCAACATCATGTCAGCAGCAGTAGGCATGGTGTGATGCTGCTGTTGCAAAACATTTGACATAGATGCCAAGATGTAGTAACGAGCTATCTCATCAGCCTTATGCCACTTCCGATGAGCCTCCCTTTCCTCTTCAGTGGATTGGGCGCTCAAAGGAGCAGGAGCAGGAGTAGTGAGCACAAACTTGTACTCATCAGCAACAAGGACAATATCCAGATTTCTCTTCCAGTCCAAATAATTTGGACCAGTAAGCTTGTTTTGATTGAGAATGACCATAAGCGGATTGAATGACATGATGAATAACTGAAATAAATAATTGCAAACACGTAAGCAACAATTCACATAACTATGAAGCATAAAATATGGAAACCTTCAAAAAACCATTATCTAATGCAACCTTCGACAACTTAATGAACACATATGCAAGCCACGTTGGGTGGACGTTTACACATATTTCAATCAAGCAGACACCCAGTCATTAATCTCAATTGCACGCCAACCTGTCCTTATGGAGAATGAAATTAATAGTCCAAATACTAATACTGGCCATGTGAATTAAAACAGGGACAAAGTTGGGGAGTTATATTAAAATTCACATCTAAGTGACGACCACAATTTAACCCCAAGAACAATCATCCACAATTGACGAACCTACCGATGGGGAAGACACATCGTTTGTAAATAATTTTCTACGGTTATCTCGAAGTAATCTTTACCGGTGAGCTTATGAATGACACTATCCGTTAGGGAGGAGACCCCATGGGTCATACGTATGCCACTCACTTCACCTAAAGGTTAAGTCGTTTGAATAGAAGTCTTATCTAGTAAGCTCGTGAATGCCGCATCCGTTAGGGGGAGACTCCTAGGGTCCCGCGAGCGACAAACACCTTACTTAAAGACTAATTGTGGAGGCCAAATGAATTAATTAAAATTCATACTAAACTCACTTAGTCATTTTTACTTGAAGGTTTTTAACAGCATGCAATAAAAAATAATTAAAATCCTATCATGCTCCTAACACGCAAATCACATAAATCCTAGCATGCTCCTAAAATTCAAAACAAAAGCAATGACAGCTTTCTAAGAATTTATAGCACCTATTCACATAATTTCTAGCATGCCAGAAAATCTATTTAAATCAGCTAGACACATAATCAAATAAACATGTTCTAGCAAAAATTAAATCGGCATCCACAAAGCGATAAAATTGCGAAAATTAAAACACATCTATCGCAGCCCCTTAAAACTAACCACTAACAGCCTATCAAAGCTATTACATGATTCAACAAGGTCGTGGATGAACACTCGAATCGGCATCTCGCGTAAATCGGGCCATTCACGCAATGTCCGCACCCACCGACGGAAAAGGGCCGAAAACTTCATCTAGACGATTGAATTTGACCCCGCCACAGGCTGTCACGGCAAATCCGTGACATGTGTATATTTCGCTCTCCCGTTTCCGAAATGGTATTATGGGTTGAAATCGGACACCTGTAGCAAAGTTATGGCCAAAACGGTTTCTGCCGACAAAACCGGCCTCGGTGAATGCTGAAATTCTAGCCGCCGCCTCCAGATTGATCATCTTCATCACGTTCGACTTTGAACACAAAATTACAGCAAAAAAATGAAAAACAATAGCCCTACTACAGTCTACAAAATCGCCTATACTACCCACACTTATTATCTGGTGGGAAAAACGATTACAACAAACAACAAGGGCTGCGATAGACACCATCCAGAAGCATAAATGAGATAAACATTCATCCATACCATGAACATGACTGAAAACAAATAAACTAATAACGAAATCAACTACATGTTCCAGGCAGAGCCGACAATCTACGAAACCGAGGCTCTGATACCAATTGCTGGAACACGCCGATGAGGCGGTCCTTCCCACAGATCGATATCGGATACCAAACACGTACATATATGATTTCGAATAACCCTAGGCATGCTCCTAAAGGACGAACAGAGAATTACCTTGAAAAGGAGGTTTGATTCGATCTGAGCGACCTTCTAGTATGTGTCTCAACCACGCTTGGACGCCGGATGGTCGACGATCCTCCAGACGGTTGAAAGAAGCAGACTGCCCTCATCTTTCTCTAACCCTTCTCATTACTCTCTCCACGATGGTGGCTGGAGTGTCTCACGAAATTGCTAGGGTTTAGAACGTGGGAGGTCCCCTCCTTTTATAGAGGTCCTTGGGCCAGACTAGGGATCTCTTAGAAGGTATAGGGTTTGGGCTCCTTACAGGCCCAAATACTTATGTTCAGCCGAGAACACAATTTAGCCCGTAAATATTAATTCATTCCACTAGAGAATTAATATTGCACTCTCGTCCTATCTCGAAATGAATCAGGGCTTCTATTAGACTCGATATAATTCCCCGTGTTTAATATATCGCACGTCCATTAATTATTAAAGCTTCTGACTGCTTTAATTAATTAATATCTTTTATTTCTTAAGTAGTACCACTCAACCTTATTATCGTATGGATTAAATCAACCTGCAGGGTTTATACGATAATCCTTATGAGTTCCTTAAGGGGACGTCATCAACCTGGATGTCCAGGACACGATTCCCTAATGCCAATAAATAGATATCATGCAGATAATGTTGTTACCCAAGATACGGAGCATATTGAACCAATATTTGGTTCTCACCCATGGTAAATCAAAGTAACAGACAAACATCCCACATATCTAAGTATCACAGTTAGGGTTAAGAATTAGTAGAGTCACCGAGACCTAGGTTCTTCATGATAGTCAGAATAGAAGAACACGTCTCAACTGTGATCCATTCAATGCGAAGCAGCGCACTAGTATAAACCAATAGCCAAGACAAGCTACATCCAGATTATACTACAACCTACAACCGATAGTCATGTCCATAACTATCTCAGTTGTGAATACCATTTATATCTTACAAGGGGCCGACAATGTAATCTTCTGTGTGACTACTAACACACCACATCGTCTACAATATAAGATAATTGGACATTTAGCATACAAGCAATCATAAAGAATGCAACAATGTGAAAACATTTATTTCAGTCAAATGGGAAATCGAATAAATACAATCCAAAAGCTCACATAAAAGTTTGTTTTACTGTATACCCCAACATTCACATCATTCACGGGCTCAGTCCCGACACCCTCATCTTCAGCAGGCTCCGTCCCCTGCTGCCCATCCGGCTGCTCGACCTCTATCTCTTTGTTGACCGGCTCTTCTTCATAATCAGCCCCACTCGGCACGATCAGTTCGATTGGACCGATTAAAGGGGAGGGAGGGACCTCGAGTTGAGAAGTAAGCTCGGCCACGTGAATGGCCTTAGCCTCGAGGCCAGTCCACTATGTGTGGCCAGGAGGAAGATCCGCGTCGCCATGGAAACCGTCGGGGTCGGGGAGGTCTTCTTCACCGCCGCCCAGTCGATCTTCCCGGGAAAGTCGGGTTTGGCCATAGCTTGCTCCCACGTGTCGCAAGCAAAGTCGAAGTATTGGACAGCCGCAGAAAGTAGCTTGTCGAGGAAATCGGGCGAGTCACAGAACGCCTCGACCACACTTACGGTAGTGTTCGAGGAAGACGGTACCTGTCGGAGACTTCAAGAAGGTCCTACGGCCTTCTTGAAGCCCATTCTCCCTCTCGACCATGGCCTCGTCGGTGGCCTTGGCCAAGTCGGTCTTCAACCTCTCGACTTTCCTCGAGGCCATCTCCTTATCGGATCGGAGCTTGGCTATGACAGTGTTGGCGGCCTCGAGCTCTTCTTCCTTTGCCAAGAGCTCCTGGCACTTAGCCTCGTATTTTTCCCCCAAAACCTTGACATTGGTTTGGGGGGAAGTTGCTTCCTCGATCATGGAAGGAAGGATGCAGGCGTGAAGCTTCAAAAAAAAATTTTAAAAAATAAAATGAAATGATGAGAAAGTCAAGATAGAGTTTGGACAGAGAGAAAGAACATAGGAAAACAAAACTTACCCGAGGGATGAGTCGAGCGGCATAGCGGGCCTGATGATAAGGGTTACCATCGGTCCGAGCCCTGTCGTCCTCAGGGATAGTCGAATGGAGGTATTGAAGAATTTGAAGGGGGTCGGCATTGTTAAGTAGAGAAGGCTGCTCTAAGGTCACGGACTGCACCTTTACGGGGGACGACTTCCCTGCATCCTTCTCGAAAACCGGCTCCTTCCACTTTTGGCGTTTCTGGGAGCTGGGCACCAGGTTCATGTCCCTTTGATCCTGAGCCCTTTGAATCAACTTAGTAGCAGAAGGAAGCAATACCTTCGATTTTTTGGCGCGGGTCGTCTCGACTTCCGCAGTCTTGGAACCAGAACCCGAGCTGCCTTCAGGTCTCTTCGGAGGGACAGGATAAGCAGTGGACTTTTCAGCCGCCTGGCCTTTCTTCTTCTCGAAGCGGGTTAAGGCTTTCACTGTCGACATAAAATAAATTAATTAATAATCAATAAGAAGGGTAGGCATGCATACGCATCAAATGGAACAGATAAGAGTTCAGACGATTGGTATTAAGTCGAGATATAAACCAAAATAACAGGGAGCTTACGAGGATCACTGATTCGAGGAACACTCTTGTCGACACAAATCCCAACGTGGTTAAGAAGGGAACTATCCTTAGTTAGTCGACGAGCACTCCATACGTGCTTATTCAACTCTTCTAGCATGTTCGCAAATTGCGAAAAACGAGGACGCTTACGCTGCTTCACCTTGCTGGTAAGCCATTTATTGGTGAAAGGGTACTGGCCAGGAGTAGGTCGAATAACGAAATATTTCTTCTTCCACTCGGTAACGTTGGAAGAAAGATCGTCAAGGAAACACACCCCCACACAACGACCTAAGCAGTGGGCGTCTTTGCTAAACCTATAACCGTAACAGTAAAGAAAAAAATGGGGCACAAAAATACCTAAAACTATTCGGGTGATGACTATGAAAGCCACCATTATTCGGATAGAATTGGGTAAAAATTGGTTTATGGGTACATCATATAGATTGCTCAGCGACAACAATTCATGTTGGATCGGGAAGCGCAAGCCAGAGATGATCTGATCGACGAAAAATGTAAAGCAACCGCGAGGAGGATGTTTGAAGTCATCGCTGAGTGTAGGGAAAACCAATTCCCAGTCGGAGGGAAGGCCATTGTACTCCCTGAAGCCATCGATTTTGGCTGCAGGGGCATAACAAAATAGATTAAGAACAGCTAACTTTGCTAGAGGATAGGCTAATGTTACAGGCTCGACTGAGGGAGCTATTGTGACTGAAAGTAAATGATTTGTTCTATACACAGGGATGTCTAAAAGCCTAAGAGGAATACCTCGAGAGATTAAATTAAGTAGATTGGATTATGGGGCGCGAGAAGTCTCAGGGTCCTCATTTAAAGTGCCCGAAAGTAGTGCTTGATTGTACACGTCCCAGTCAAAGCCGAAGGACGAGGCAGTGAAGTGAACAAAGTTCTATAGTTCGACATTTAGATCAGAACTCGGTCCGACAGCGATTATTTAAACAGAATCGGAACTCGAGTAGTCATCGATTTGACGAGCAAGAGATCCGGAAACGGGGTCGGAGTCAGAATCTAAAAAGGAAAGAAAACGACAGTCAATAGATGAGGATAATTATAGCCGCGATTTGGCTCCAGAAGAAATAAAACAATGAAGAAGCGAGGGGAGCATGCGAGCTATCCTTAATCCAACTCGACTCGACAAAAAGACAAAAGGAGAGAAAAAGCGAGGGGAACACGCAAATCATCCCTGATCCAGCTCCACTCGACATAAGGATGTCAAGTCGACATTAGCCAACCCATAGAAAAGCAGAAGAGTTGATTTCTCATATCAAATCGACTGACGAACGAAAACACTTGGGAAAACGAGAAATCCACAATTGAAGATCTAACGAGGAAAAATCATCGAAAATCATTTAAAGAACATAAAAAAGCATGGAGAATCCTTATGAACTCCGAACCAGAACCCAGAAAAATAGAATATTTACAAAAAAAATCATAACACAACGAGAAATCAAAAGGCAAGGAGAACTTACGCATGGTGACTTTATTGGAGAAGTCCCGAAAAAATTGAAGAGTGCCGAAAAAGAAACGAGCGCCGGTGAGTTTGACGGTGCTGTAATTGCCAGAAGGAGAGAGAGCTTGGGAATTTTTGAGTGCGAAAAGTGGGAGGAGAGAAAGAAGGAAAATACTTATAGTGTAAGTAGAGAAACCCTAGCCCTCGGATTAAAGGCAGATCCAACGGTCAAGATGATGCACGGAATGCGAAGCGGCGGAGAGAGAAAATGTCTTATCAGGTTTCAAACCTTTTTGAATTTTGAAATTCGAAAAGAAAGTTCAGACTTATCCAATCAATGCGGAAATTCACACAAGTAAAAGTGAAAGAGCTGTTCACGAGTCGTGGTACAAATGAATGCGATTGGGACCAAGGAAGTCGGTTGGGAAGAAGACGCCCTAGAGGGACCCGATCTCAGGCAGCGATGTACAACAAAGTTCAACAGGCGGAAAGACTCGGGCTAGCTATTCAGTCGTCGAATTTACTCTTAAGCTCAGAGTCGCTTCGAGTAATTTTTTTTTTG